>JAGFNQ010005005.1:0-75209 GCA_024364735.1 Boesenbergia rotunda
AAACGATTTTTTTTAGTAAACATGTGTGCATCATCCAACACAACTCTAGTGCATGAAATTCTTACCTGAGCTGTCAATTCTATTACAATCAAGAAACAATTAACAAGACACACAACGTAAAAGAAATCAAACCAACACATCCGTTGCTGCTCGAAATCGCCGTATGCCACAAATAGAATAGCGGATCAAACCCCTCTTAATTATATAATGTCCTATTATTTAATTGAGAAAATTTTATTTTACAAAAATCAAAATGACATATTATTTAAAAAATCAAAAACATCCCAAATATTTTATATTAAAACAAATTAGCGATAGTACACGCATTGTATGTATAATATAATATATAAATATGTGTAAATTTTATCTTACCTTAAAATGAGAATTTATTTAGTTAAAATTTAGATTTTTATTTTGAACTTTAAAAATTAAAATTGAAGAATTTAATAAATTATTTTCTAAATTTTAATATTGGATTAGAATTAGATTTTTTTAAAGATTTGTAATTATAGATTTATTTATTATTTTTTATTTTTAAGATTTATGATTTTATTTTTTAAATTTTTTAATTTGAAAAATAAGAAGTTGAAATTATTAATAAGTCTTAAAATTTTATATAATATAATTTAATTTTAGATTTATCAAATTAATTGAGAGTTGATTAGTAAAAATTTAGATTCTTAATTAGATAGTAATTTTATTTCGGTGTTATTATATTCTCGAAATAAAACATATACTAAAGGTCATTTTATTTTTTATTTAAAAAAAACTTTTAATAAGTTGGAGGAACGTCCTTTAATGTTTCCACAATAATATTTAGAAAAAAATATTTTTTTATAGTAATAAACTAGAGAGAATATGTTTTTATCTCCTATAATTTTGAAAATTATATTTTAATATTTATGCATATTTAAAAGATTATCAAGCATTTGAACTAAAAAAATATTTAAGAAGAATTAAAACGAAACTACAGTTAGTAAATATATATATTTTTTAAAACTCTAAGGGCGAACTGAAAAAAATATATACACAGTATGAATGATTCGGGGAGATACGGAGTACCTCAAATGAAAAACAAGTCAAATTTACAAGTTGAGTTGGATAAAGTCAAAGGGTCAATAGGACTCAATCTTCCTAGCAAATAGCTGAGCTGTCAATACACAAAGTAGAGACCGAGCTGCTAACACATAGCTAACAGCCGAGCTGTTAACATACACAGTAGACAATCGAGTTACCAAACACAGTAGACAATCGAGTTACCAACACACAGTAAGCAGCTGACCTGCCAACACACACAGCAAACAATCGACCTGCCAACACACACAATAGACAGCTGAGCTGTCAACATACACAGCAGATAACGAACTATTAACACACACAACAAATAGCCAAGCTGTCAACATACACAGCAGACAACTAACTGTCAACACACACAACATACAACCAAGCTGCCAACACACACAGTGGACAACGATCCATCAACCTACATAGCAGACAGCTAATCCGCCAACCTGATCGGTAGACAACCAATTCACCAACCTACACGCAGATAACCCATCCACCAATCAATCTTTAGCTCTCCTCCGATCTGCATAGCTGATTAGACGGTCCAGTTTATTTCCACTTTGACCCGACGCTTTCCTAGGCCCAAATACTGAGTGTCGTACTTGAGATTTTGATGTCCTGAGTCGACTTAAAAAAAATGACCTCATTAAAGTTCTTACTGTTATTTTAGCTGAAAAATCATTCCACATTCAAAATATAGTCCTCCTTTCGATGTGTGATCAAATTTTTTAGCGAATATATAAAATGTACAATAACATAAAGAGTTAATAACATGAATATTTTGAAATATAAGAACAAAAATATTTTCGGTAATATAATGCATCTTGCTTCAATTTTAGCTAAAAAATATAATGAATATTATTGTCATTTTTAGCCCGCCTATAACTAAACTTGTCTTGTTATTTTGGCTTAAAAAATATCAATTAAGCTTGTATAATCAAGATGATCAACTATTTTTTTCAATAGATAGCATCTCCAATTCATTTAATTTTTCTTATGATATGGTTGATCGAAGATATGCTTTAATCAAATTTAATTTGGAAAAGCTCCTTTCTATAGATGACACTTTATGTGGTATAGTCAACAAACTTCTATAGGCAACATGAGCACTTGAATAACCGTCATCTATATTTTTTAAAAATAATTTATAACATCTAAGGCTCTTTTTACTTCTACTAGTAAAGATTGCTTCAGTATTGACAACTTCGTATACAGATTATCTCTATCCATTCTTGACTGATCATTATATCTCAAAGTTTCTTTGAGATTTTTATAAGATTTCATTAGATTATTATCATTAGCAAATTTCAATCTCTCTAAATTGAACAAAAAGAAAAAGAATAATAGAGTGAAGGCAAAAAAAAATAAATAAAGGGAGAACGAAAAAGGAAAAGGCGACGTCGTGATGTGGCGAGTTGTTGTGCGAGGAGAGAAAAAAAGAAAAGATAATTTTCTCAAAAATACCCTAATTCATTTTAAATTGACTAAATTAATTTAACTCATAAACTTGGTTCGATCATACGTTAGCCCAATTACGTTCAAATCAACCATAGTTTGAATCAATATAATCCTGATTTCATACCTATTCGATGGATTTAGATCGGACCCAACCCAGTTTCAATTCTACATTTGCATTTCGGGTATGATGATTCAATTTATTTATTTAATTTACAATATAATATTTAACAAAGTCTACAATAAATTGAAAATTCTAATCCTATCTAATTTTTGGGCCCTTCTAGAAAGTGGGCTTGAGGTGAGCGCCTCCTGGGCCTCACCTCAGGTTCAAGCCTGCAAATACTGAGACGACCTCGCATATGGGTTGATGTAACATGTGGAATAGTAGGACGTAACATAAAATATGATGTGATATGTGGCAACAATATATGACAGCCAGGGGAGGATCCACCTGGGGGGGGCAATCGGCGGTCGCCCCCCCCCCCCCCCCCCCCTTGTCGGTAGTGGAACCTCTAGTATTATGGGGATCCACCGGCAAAGATGGAGGATACCGGGACGGAGATGGAGAATACCATGTGTTTTATTTGGTTTATCAGATGATTGAGCCAGCGTTACTTCTTTCAGTTGCTACTGCAACCATTGAAAGAGTATTTTCGACAATGAATATTGTCAAAATAGATTTGCAAAACAGGATTGGAGATGAATGACAGTTTGGTAGTCTATATGGAGATAAATATTTTTAATATGTCAACAATTAGCCAATTTTACAACGTTTCTAAAACATAGAGTTTCGAAGAACATAATTATCACGTGTTCGTTACTAGACTACTTTAATATTATTGTACGAATTTTTCATAATATTATACATTTTTTCCTATATGCGAAGTTGTTTAAAAAATATTTTTTTTAATTACATATAATTAATTAATCGTTAAAAAAAATTGGCCGCTCTCAGTTTAAATCGTGATCGTCTCTTCATGCTTGAATTCCTGGATTCGCCATCGATGACAGCATGATCCCCATAACATTTATAAGATATGGACAATATATCCTTTTGATATCTATGATGTGAAACATTCTTTAATATGAATGTGATATCTCAGCCCAAGCATTTCCTATAAGGACTCGTTCGTTGAACTAAAAGGGGTACAGATTGAATCACATGGTCTGAGAGACAAACACTCATTCTTACCTACATATTTATTTATGCATATTTTATTAATATTGAGGTTTTTTATATTTTTCTACACTGGAGATTTAATTTGAGTGTCAAAGTGTAATACTGGGATACCCGGTCTCTTTGCAAGTTCTTCAGGTAATGGGGATAGCACATCGACAACTCTTGCGACCCCACTTTCTTCTCTTCGAATCACTACGATTTAGTCAATATTCCATCATTTCATCGATGGTCTATCTCCGCCGCTTGTACGCTTGTAGAATCAATAGGGCTAAGTGAAATTTTCTTATATTTACTAAACAATAAATTTAGGAAAAATCAAAAGAATCCCGTGGCTTTCACCTAAAGGCACCTTTATTTTTGTTAAATAAATAAATATACCATTCCATCCATTTTTATTTAAATTAGAAAAGTCCCTTTAAATTTACTCTGCTTTGGGGTTTTATTTTCTTTAATAATTTTTTATTAGAGAGTAAAGAGGGAGAATAAGAAATAAAAAAAAAAAAAAAAAAAAAAAAAAAAAAAAAAAAAAAAAAGAATATAAATGAATAAAATCATAAAAAGGCAGATGGAATAAATAACTTATTATCACTAAATCGGACCGAGTGGAATAAAATATACGGAACCCATCGGAGATCGTGCATACAAGATGCACGTCATTCACTATGATTTTTACTCTCCCATTTTGATTCTCTCAATCATTATTCCTAAAAAAAACCCAAATAACGGTAAACTAAGAGTGAAATATCTTTCTTCTAACAGTGTTTCATTAATTTTGATTAAAATAACTATCTCATAATAATTTTATTTTAAATTATTCTAACACAGAACAATTTAACTAAAAATTGTTTATAACAACTATAAACAATACTCTTATAAACACAGAACCACTAGACCGAGTCAAAATTAAGGCTGACTCAGTTTTCGTTTGATTGAATTCGGCGGTCGATTCGGGAGAAAATTGCCGCGACGCTGCCTTCCGGAACCCTAGCGCGCAACTTGGGTTGGAGTTCGCGAGGTTTGAATTTTTATCCAGTTGAGGGCGAAATCGCTAGCACCTACCCTTTATTAAGACAGTGATCCATAGGCGGAAGTGAAGTATCTCCCAATCTTTTGTTTTGTGCCAATTGTTATTCTCCTCTCCACGGGCAAACAAGAGACGTGATTCAAGGTTCGCTGCGGGATGAATCGGAAGAAGGAGCTCTGTAGGAATTTTCAGCGCGGAAGGTAAATTCAGCTTTCCCGCTTTCATGATTAATACGCATTTTCTCTGCTTTTTTGGAACCTATCATAAGAATCAGAATCCTGGATGGAGAGGCAAAGGAAATATTCGTGTAGGCATCATGTATCTTGCTTGTCAATCAAAGTCAAGGATTTGCCTGCTCTTCTTTGATTTTTTTAACCTTTTTATTTGCCAGTTAACTTCCTATGATTTTAATTGGCATTTTACATATGCTCAATGATTTGCGCATGAATTTGGATGATAATTTAAGTTTTTTTATTAATAATCATAGAAATCATTGATAAGTTACAAGCAAGGTGAATCAGCAATTTACGGCATAATATCAATAATTCTTCCTATCTTGGTCTTTCATATACTTGTCTCTAATATTTTGGTGTTGTTTATTCAATTCATGTGAATGTCGATTGGTTAAAATTCATCAGCCGATTAACTGATACTGATTTTTTTTTCAGTTGCCAATATGGATCTCGCTGCAGATTTCTTCATACGACTCAACAAGAGACAAAACCTAATCCCTACGGTTTTGGCAACCAGAGTACCATACATTTTCCAAACACTAGTCAGCAACAAAAGCCAAATCCTTTCGGTTTTGGAGTGCAAAACAAGCCCCAATTACAGAACAACAACTCTCAGAAAGGTTCCTCCAATTTCGTTGCTAAATACCAACCTCCTGCCAAGGTGCTTTCTCACATTACTTCTATAAGGTGCTGTTGGTAATCTCAAACTTTTATTAGTATGTGCATGATTATGGTACTTTAGTGTTGTACATCTTATGGGGTTTATGGTATAAAACCAATATCTTTCTCCAGGTAATGTTGTCTTGCCCTTTCTATGGCATTGATGGATGTTTTCTTTAAAATCTTATTGAAAGATGTCTAGGTTTGGCTTTGTGGGAAGATTTTATAATTCCTATCATACTGGCTGTTTGGTACACAAGCACCAAGAAAAATCTGATTTTTTGCTGTTGTTCTGCCATTCTGTATCAGATTTTGATTTTCACTTTTCAAGCCATGATTGGTTTTGATTTTTGTGTATGTTGTCAGCCATTCGAAAACAAGTGGACAAGATCATCCTCGGGAGCTACAAATGTAACTGCTACACAAGCTCAAGCTCAATCCCAAGCATCAGATCACAAGTGTGTTTCCATGACAGCATATGATTACTTTGGTCTTTGCTTTTGCTAGCACACAGGATAAATTTTAGAGGTTTTCTCTTTTTTTTTTTTGTTATTTATAGGTGTACAGATCCTGAATCCTGCAAAAAACAAATAATCGAAGATTTTAAGAATGAAGCACCTCTTTGGAAGCTTACTTGTTATGGCCATTGCAAGTAGTAAGTTATTTTAAACTCATATGTACCCAATAAAGCCTAGTAAACTTGCTTACAATGCATTAATGCACACCCACAAATCATATAGACCTTTGGATGCATGCATATACTGTTTGAAGTTTTCTCTTCTTTTTTTCCTTTTTCATTTTTTGGCATTCAGGAGTATGTGCCCGACCTCATTTGTTTCTTATATTCTAATGAATTTGTGACATAGGTAGTCTGGTTCTTGTGGATGAATTATGTAGATATATTTGTACCCTAATAACATGTGATATGCCACTATGCTTTATTCATTATCATGCTTATACATCACATTCTTGAAACTATATTGGATAAGTGTATAGGACAATTACAAGCCACCATAAATAACATAAACCACAAATTTGTTGCTTGAGTTATTGCTGTTGACCATTAAATTTCATGAGCATCACTTGGTAAAAAAAAGGGAAGAAAAAAAGTTCAAATATTTACTATTCTGGAAATTGCACTGTTATTAACAATTTAACATGATGTGATACATTATATTTACAAATTTACTAAATTGGATTCAAATAACTCCTTACTATTGCCTTTCATTTTGCAACTCCTGTTGATGTGCATAGTATTGCCTCATTGACTAACTAATCTCTTGTCCAATAGCGGTCCTTGTGACATTGTTGGTGATATCAGTTATGAAGAACTTCGGTCAGCTGCATATGATGATGCAAGGCAAGGATTAAGTGTTCAGTCTATTGTAAGCTCCAAAGCTGATTCTCTCTTTATCTCTCCCCAAGTCATTAAACTAACTGAGAACACTGTGCTTTGACAGTGTAGATAAGATGATGTCCAGCCATTCTATATTGTCTCTCTGATAATATGTACCACTTTAACAGTTAGAAGACTGTTGATTATATCTCAGAGGGCCCACTAATTGTATTAGATGTAGATTTTAAAGGGTTCCTATACGGATATACTGTCATTTCATATCAAGTCTCTTGTAGACATGTATAACTAAAGAATTAATTCACTGAGCATGTAGAGATATATCGAGTTAACTTTAGAAAGGTTATCGACTTAATTAGCTGACTAACTTTGAATAACTTTACTCTCTTGATCGTGTCATTCATACTTGTTTCTTATCTTTATATTCACATATATATTCAATAAGAAGCTTGTTTTTGAAGAGGATCATGGATATAGAAACTAGAAAGAGGTGGCAACTTGCAGTTTTACTTAACTCGCATGCGATTTATAATTTATGTTAGGGAATCGTGCTAACTTTTATTAAAATATTATGGCTTCTACTTAGTACAACAGCATATTTATGTAGATTAAACTGGTCCTATAAGATTAAATGTCCTTGTATTGTGATTATTGCATCAGCAATTTAGCAGGATGCAACCCTTCATTTGTAGTAAGCATTAAAATGTTATACAGTTTCTTTACTTTTTGTCAAATGCCACAAAACTAATTTTTAAATATGTGGAAAATTGTTCCTTTATTTTTCCTAATATACAAATAGAGAAGGGGGCATGACATAATATTTGTGTACAGTGGAACATAATGTGGTAAACAACATTGTGCTCCTGCCAATGTTATGTAATTCAATAATCAGCTGTTAACTGTAAATTATCTACCAAGAGTTTCCCTTTTATATAAAATCCCCATAATAAGAGAATTGATCCATTATCTTGATAGACATTTGCCCAAAATTGCTTAAACTTGAATTAATGGTCTCTCATCTAAGCTTTATAAATACTTCTATTAACCCATTCTTCCATGTGGAAGTAGACTACAGTGGTATAATTTTCACATTAAGTTTTGACATCTTTGTTGAAGTCCAACATCTAATTTATAGCTTAGTATAATCTCTACTCAACAGCATGTTACCTCGAATTCAATGATAGTACCATCACTATTGACAATCTTTTTCCTCTTGGAACACCTCATTGTATGTACGGTTAAACTTGCTTTGATGCCAAAGATAATACTATTAATAATTTGTCCAAGAGGACTAACTGGTAACTTGATAGACTCAACCACATGCTCATAGATGCATGATTTAAAGTTGACAGTAATTCCATTAGCTAAGGTTTATCATCCTCCCATGTTAGCTGCCAATTTCTCACATGGAACTAAACTAAGATGTAACTGACATGCTAGAGCATATCATTTCTTTCCCTTTGTGGCCTAGAATGCTTAAAGAACCTACTTTCCTGTGCAGGTTGAGAGAGAGAGGAAGTTATACCTTTCCAAGTTGAATGAATTTGATAATTTATTGAAAAAACCATATGATTCACAAAGTCCTAGTTTTCATCAGATGAATTCCACTCTCATTTCAAGCTCGCCTCAGATGAGTCAGTCTCCTGTGTTCATGAACAATGCATCATCTGTAAATGTTCAAGGAAATAATGCCCCCTCTTTTTCAAGTTTTAGTCAACTAAAGGCAGCAACTAATCTTGGCTATGAGAACAGGTTATTCTTTAGGTTTTTAAAATTATAACCTGCTTTTTTCTCTGACTTTATATTTTCCTTAACTTTCAGTACCTGTTATTAGGTCTGATCCACAAGGATTCCCCAGCGGTAATTTCGGTCAACCTATCCCTTTCCAGAAAGCCAGCCAAAGTTCTTTTGGTTTTGGAAAATTTGGAAATTCAGGTGCTGTGGCAGCAAATAATATGTTTTTTCCTTACACCGAATGGTTGAAGTTCATCTATATCATTTTCATTGTTTCATTGTTACCATCTCATTGAACCACTTCAATTCATTTTTTTCGTGAAGTTCATCTATGCCATTTTTATTGTCTAATTGTAACCATCTCATCATACCACATCAATATATTGTTTTACTTTCATCTGCACTATACTGGGTTACTAGTTTGATTTGTTGTCTGTTAACAGAATTCTCTATTGAAATTGGAGTCAGTTTAACTGATTGGTAATTATATGCCTTTATGGTGTTAATAAAAGAGAAGTTACACGCACAAAATGGTTCATTTTGTTGAGGTCCGCATTCAGTGATGAGTCAATACAGTTTGAAGTCTTGTACATTTCCATTTTATAGTCAGTCCTAGGTATTTTGACAGTTCTGGCAACAATACAATGCTCTAATTTAGATCCACTTTCAAGCCTATGAAGAGGTTGCCTTAAAAAAGGTTGAGAAACTATGGGAGTGCATTTGCAAATTAGTAGTAGTGTTCTTTCGTGGTATTAAAACATGCTTTAAAATGAACCTATGGATTTTATTTTCCTTTAGGTGGTTTTGACAAACAGAAACATTAATAATTTGCCTTCTACCTAAGTTGAGGATACAGGAACCATAGTGATATTGTCAGCCATTTATGGAGAACTTCTGTAACAGTCGACTTAACAGTGAGTTGCATATGCAACTCTGCTTGACCATGTTTTCAGAATGCGCCTTTACTAAAACTTACTATGTATTTCTGTGAGTGCATCACCATCTTGCTTAGATAATGAAAAGTAGTCGGAGTTATGAATTAAACATAGCTTCAAATGGTTTAGAAGTAAGCAAAGCAACTGAGATGGCTATGGGGATAACTCTGAGAATAATGATATTCAGCGATGATTAGAGCAACTGCATTCCAAAATTTGCTCAGTTGGACTAGGTAAAATTCAGTTTCTAATCGAATTACTTGGTTACTTTTGAAATGACACAGGAAGAGCAAACAAACTTTCATGTTATTTTTTTATCTCATGCCTGTTGAATTGGTGAGTGGATCTTATAAGCATTGCTATGCAAGTCTTAATTTGCAATGGTGAAAAATGTTAAACGGTTTCTCTCTTTTTGTGAAAATGTTGATTTTTTTTTCTGAGCATAATTTTTGAAGTATTCTATGTTGGAATTCTTCTCTTTTGTTCCTATTTTTCTTGAATTATTTTAGTCTTGATTAGCCTAGGAAGGTTGAAAAAGAACTTAGAAAGGTTGGAAAACTATGTTTTCTGATTGGAAATATGATATCCGCTCTATTCGAGCACTATATTTTTCGTTCTAAAACAGAATTTGTAGAAACATATAGGCTATTCTAATCTTTGACTCTAGTTAAATATCTGAATTTGGAGTCAAATGAATGGTCCAAGTTTATTATTCTGGCAATACCACTAATCATCCAATGTATAAAATGATTCAACTTCTGTTACAGAGTCTTTCCTGGGGATTGATAGGAATTTGTGCAGTGCTTTTGCTCATAGTAGTACATACTGTTAAACTAAAATGCCACTTTCATCCCCTTTTATTTTCATTACTGCTAGATGTTTTTTTTGTCATTTTGATTACTCATGTTTTGGCAATACAGGATTGTTTGGTCAACAGCCAATACAACCAGCTGGAAACTTTCCAAATCCAAGCATTTCTTCATTTAACTTTGCTGTAAGGCCTACTGGGTCCCCGTTTCCCCAGAATTTTGGTGGCACAAATAGTCAACAACTTAACTCTGTTAGTAGAGCTGGTACCCCTTCAAGTGATGATGAGTAAGTTTATGCATTTATCTATATTACTAGCATTGCACATCGGACATTGTTCCTGTGTAATTCTTTGGCCACTTAGCGTGGTAATTTAGTGGAATTCAATGCACGAGGAATATTATGTTTGCCTTATTTTTTTCTCCATCTGACCTTACGTATGATATGTTTGAGGCCCCTTTACCTATTATTTACTATGTATTATCTAAACTAGGAGTCAATTTAGGTAGATGTTGGATGTCATTTCCAACACTGGAATGATACCTTGAAAGGTAACTTTAATCGAAGGAGAATGGATATAATAATAACATCACTTGCTCGTTGGTATTCTTTAGAAACATGAAAAATAGGAGCTGACCATTGTAGATCGAATATATGACTCAAAATGAATGAACATATTTTTGTCTGGGCACATTCGTAATCTACCAGTAGTACATACTGCTTCTACAGGCATGCTAACGCCCCCGGGGCTATGATGCAACGGAAGGGTGATTCATTGTCATCCTAAATATCCGCGGTTCGATCCCCAGCTACGGCGTATTTTATAAGAATTTTTCCTCCAAATGGAGCACGAACATTGGGACACTGGGCTTCTGGACCGCCCGCTACGAGCATTTCCCCATTTACCCTAACGGCCGGTGGGAAACATCCATGGGGCCGGGCCAGTCGCCCGAGCTTCGACGTTATCCAGCCTCATTAATCATTTTTTTTTCTACAGGGCATGCTAACATTAAAATAACCAATCACTGCAGATCTTCTGAACAAGGGTGGTCTGCCACTCAGTCTTTGCATGAGACTTAAATGTTATATTTAAGAGGGAAAATACTTCACTGTTGCTTCCTAAAGTAAACTCTTGCACGATATCTATAGTCACAGATATAATGCCCAATAAGCAGATACCCATTGTAGGGCTAAACCCATAGTTAACTATTAACAACAATAACTCAATGATAATTCTAATATATGGTTTATTATTCTGACTCATTTTAGATTTACTTGGCCAGTAATCTAGCTGTTTAGATCTAGAGCGCATGCAAAAATTTCCTAAAACACAGTACCTTACAGAGCGGTAAGGTAATTAACTAGAAGTACAAATAATCATACAGTGTTCCCAATCGATGATCAAGTTGTTGGAGTTATTTTATTAATATCATTGGTACTTGTATTTTTTCTATGCTTTTAATCAAGTTCATGTGAAGTGCCATTCAAATTATAGTAATTATCACTCAATTTGTCTAATTAGAATTCCCCACACAGGTTTGAGGTTGATGATAGTATTTGGAGAAAGGAAGAATGGAAGATAGGAGAGGTATGCTTTATTCTTGGAAATGATTTCTGAAATGCCCTCGATATTCAGTTGTTCTTAATTTTTTTTTAGTTTAATGTTAAGGATAGTGATTCAGTTGTCATTGTGCTTTAGCATAATTTTTGCTTAATCTATGTGAACAACATATTTGTTAATCTAGAATACTTTGTTCAGCTTCTACAAAAATCTGTAGTGCATTTGGTCCATAGAAATAGTGATTCTATTCCTATTCTGGATGAATGTGTTCCTATTTGGGTTGCCAAAAAAAAAAACTTGGAACACAAGTTCTTGTGGGACTGTAATCCCTAGGATAATAGTTATTCTTTCTCTGCTTCATTTTTCTAAAATTATTAAAAAAATATTTATTTTAAATAATAAAATTAGATTCAATAGGCCGAGTTGACTAATCAAGCTGATCAAACTACTTGATTTCTGAATTGATTGGCCAATTTGGACATGTAGATTGAGTTGGTCATGATATTTGGTTTGGTCGAGTCTAGTGGGCTAAATGGTTTTGATTGTCTAGACAAACCCATTTTATTGAGCAGTTTCGATGGTCCTGATAGGCTTCTGTCGATCTAAACATGCCAATTAAGTCAATAAGCTAGGGCAAGTCAAGTTGAGTGTGTCAATTGTGAATGAACTAGTCAATCTAAGAGGGAGGACCACTAAGTCAGTGTGATTGAGTTGGTGCCCCCGGGGTTACAGTGTAGCAGTTAATCCCTTTAAATAGTTAACCAAACATCTAAGGGTTGAATTCCAATTGCGGCACACTGCAGGGATTTTCCTCTGGTGGGACGACAACCTTAAGAAAGTTGGCCGCTTGGATGGGTCTCCGTGAGCGCTTCCCAATTTACTCTGCTGGCTGATGAGAAATTTTCGTTGGACAGAGCCGGTCACCTTCATGATTAGTCGAACTTCGACGATCTACATACCTTGATTATCAAAAAAAAAAGTGTGATTGAGTTTGTTGAGTGGGTACATTGAATTCATCCCATTGGAGAAATTGTGTGAGGTAGAGGTGAGGAACAAAGAATTTCATGAAGAAATTCCTAAAAGGAATATTTGTTCCTTCCATGTCCACGATTTCCTAGTAGTAGCTATTCAATTCCTTGGCTATTGCATTCCGTAAATTAGATAATTTTCTTTTGCCAATGCTAATCTTTGTTTTGTACCTTCTAGTCGAATATGGCATTGGTTTCTCATATAGTTTATATCTCCAGATTCCGGATAGGCCGCCTCCAGCCGGAGTATGTTGACAATATTACTACTACCGAGAAAACAAAGATTTGCTTATCCTCCTCACGGGTCAGCAGATGCATTCTCTGCTAAATGCTACTTTCTCCACGACGAGGGAGGATGTTCACTTTCCAACTTATTGCGATAAGCAGCAGGCATCAAAAATGTAATCTTTGGAACTCTTTGCTCCTTTCAAGCTGAAGTTCTTCGCTTAAAAAACCAAGCTGATCATGAAGAACCTCTGCCGAGTGGATTGGAGGGAGGGTATACTGAATTTGATTCTGATGCACTAGGTTTTGAATCCATTTCCAGGTTTTATGCCCTCTATTCTGAAGCACAAGGTTCTGAAGAACATCTATTTGCATGTTTTCTGTCTGTTTTTATTTTCTCGATTTATTATTGTAATTATATATATTTGATGCAAAATTAAATATCTTTGTTAAAAAAAATTAAGTTATTATTAGGATCATCAATTTATCCGTGGGCATCATTTCTATGGTGACGACGTTTGTCAACGTGATCAGGATTTTTTTTTTCATTGGGAGATGGACGGTCTGGAGCGGTTTGAAGAATTTATTGTTTTTTTTTTCCTTTATTGCAATATGGTTCTATGATTCCTTTCATGATGCGATATAATTGAGGATGATTCTACTTGACAAATACGAACTTTAGAATGCGTTTGGTTGGTGATTATTTGATAATCTTGGTTATCCATCTAAAGTTATCAACAAAAATTTTTTGGTTTCGATAATTAGCGATTCCCAAGTAATGATCGATGTCTGACATGCCACAAAAGGTCATGCAATCAGGAATCGGAAAATCTTAGGAAAGTAAGGTTTTTCTTGATTCCGGGGTTAACTTTTTTTTTCCAAAATTATCCTCCAATATTTACATTTAAGACGAAAATAACCATTACAATTTATTAACTTTCGAAAGTATTATTCACGACCGACGATTGACAACGACCATCGTCGGCGGCTGGCGACCATTGCCGACGGCCGGCGACCACCGCCTGCCGGCGACCACGGCCTGGCAATGGACGGCGATCGGCAATGGCCGGCGACCGACGACGATCGGCGATCGACGACTGTCGACGACGAGCGGCAACAATCGGTGATCGACGACCATCGTCGACGGCCGACGACCAACAACTAAATTAAAATATTTTTTATTTAATATTTTAATTAGATTTTTAATATATTAAATAGAGAAAAATAAATAAATTTCATTTAAATTTTAATGAAATTATCTAAACAAATTCTAAAGGGTAATATGGTAAAATATTATATTATGTTATAAACTATTACCTCTAAACAAATAAGATTTTATTTGATTACCTAGATTGAACAAAACAACTTCAGGTTATGTTTCATTCCCCATTATCTTGGTTATGTGATCACTTGGTAATCACATAACAAATTATATACGATAACTTGAACCAAACGACCCTTAAAGATAACTAACCTTCAATATATATATATATATATATATATAATATATATATATATATATATAATATATATATATATATATATATATATATATATATTATTATAACTTTCAATTCTTTTTGACTAACGGCAATTTTAAAGACCATATATTTATGTTTCTATATCAACAAAATTTATGTTATGCATCTAAATGCTAATATACTTTGGTTTTGAATATACATGTGTTGGTACTAGGAGTATTAGATAATCAAATTTAATGTTGATATAGATAAAGGTTGAAAGTTAAAATTTTTGATGATCTAACAAATTTAACTAAGCGCATAGGAAAGTTTTAATTGAGATTAGACAACAAAGTCATGATCAAGTGGATTCGGAAAGAAGTCACAGTAAAAGAAATTGGACAACGAAGTCCTGATCAAAGGGACTAGATAGAAATTTGATAGATCGAGGATGTTGGATAGAAGTCGTAGGGGTCGAGGACACTAGCGGGAAGCCCTGGGGATCAAGCACATCAGGCAGAAGTTTAGGTAAGTTGAGGATCAGATATCTAACAGGAAATCCGAAGGACAAAATTAAATGATGAACGAAAGTCCAAACAGGTATGAAAAATCGGATATTTGGCAAAAAGGTAAATTTCCGAGAGGAATAGATGAGGAAGCGTTCCCAGTTGAGGGTATAGAAGATGTTGATTAGACCTAGGGTTTCAGCAAAATCCAAATTCAAAACTGGGCAGTCCCAAAAATGTCATAATCATTATAAATATTATATTATATCTCTGTTCTAACTCTGTAGTACCGGAAATCGAAGCTAAAAGTTAGCTAGAAAAAAATTTTCAAGTGCCCGAACTAGTCCAAGCACCTTAGAAGGGTCTAGGAGCTAGGAGGTCCAGACGCCTCGAGCGAGTTCAGGTGCCTAAATAGGCTCGAACCCAACCATGCGTATAGACTGAGTTGCATGCTTCGATTGGCCAACACATGTCAGCTCCCAAGTGTTCGGGAGTGGTCCAGGCACCTGGATCAAGATAAGAGTTACTGAATAGAGCTTCACTGATATCACGCCACGTTAGCCTTAAAGGGGGCGCTTGAGACTGATCCAGGTGCCTGAATAAGGTTATAAAAGAAACTTCGACCAGCAACTTCAGAACAACATTCCCTATCACTTTTGTACTCGCATGCTACTCTGAAACCTTTGTTATGATGTCGAAACGTTGCACCAACAACAACACTATATTCCAAATCTTCTTGTATTGTCGATATCTTTAATTTCTATAATTTATATTCATATTCGATTCTTTATACTTAATCGAATCTTTAATAGATTTTCCAACAAAAGCGATCAGCAATCGCGGGCCTTGGATTAGTAGCTTAAGCTATAAACCTAGTAAAAACAAAATTTGTTAGTGTGGTGTTTACTTCTCATATTCTTGTTTCCATTATGTATTCTCTTATTTTAAGAAAAAAGTGAAAAATAACATGCGTTATTCCCATCTCCTCCTCTAATGCTTTTCGATCATACCCCATGTTTTTTTTTACTAACACAACCTTTGTATAATTTTTTCAAAATGCCCTTATAGCACCTCGAAGCATGATGTGATGGTCAACAGTAGAATGAATTTTCAGATAAGGAATGCTCGGTTCTCACGTAGGGCATCTCATATGTTCGTGGTGCTTGAATTACTTATAATATTGGGTTATCCATTATAACTCATCTATATTTTCTAAATTTATTTTATTAATTGATGAATTTTTTTTGTGAAGTTGGATCAATCATCTTTATAATTAATTGATTTGAATAGCTAGAGAGATGGATTATCTAAAAATTAAATAAATAAATGCGCATATAGTATTATTATGAAATTAAAGATCATCTACTATATTTATGGAGGCCGACTCTAGAAACACGTCCGCAAGTTACACAATGCACTGACCTTAAAGTAGTTTTTTTTTAACAAAAAAAATATCATGACTTTTAGTTCTACTTTCCAAGTTGCTTCTCAATTCACATTCATGTTCTACAATTTCAAAGGTAATGTGTTTTAATTTGTCACTAGAACTTAGTGCATCATGGATGCTTCATAAAAGAACATTAAAAAAAAATACTACTTCAAAATCTAGGACCAATTGACATTTATACAAATTTCATATCTATTTTTTAGTTTTTAAACTTTTTAGACTATGGTAAGTTCATATTTCAATTTAAAATCGATTGTTCATCTATTTTCTATCAAAGCTGTTGTTAACTTGATAATCTGGTAAATTGCTGGATCACCCATTCAACCTACATTGGCATTGCAACAACACTGATTTAGCCATGTAAATGACCCACAATCGTCACTTTGTTAATCTTCTAAAACATGAACTACAGAAATAAATTCTGTAAATTTAAATACTTACAGTGATCGAGAAGAAATCGGAGAAGAACGTTACATCAAAAAACTTGCCGTCAACGAGAAACGATCATGAAAAATAAACCGTCTCTCAAGGTTCACAAACAAAATCCCTCTTCTGTAATTGGACGAACCAATCTTAAATGTTCTTCGCAACAATCCCTTCTTTCTCTTGTGTACCCGAACGAATCTTGCACGGAGACGTTACATACACAGGACGAATCCTTTCTCATTGACCTTACATAGACCTCGCACACAGCTTGTCCCTTCCAATGAACTCATTGCTTAGACGCACACCCATTGCACCTTCTCTCTATTCACCTCCCCTTTGCCTTGAAAGCAAACACATATATATAGGGGTAGAAGGTCTCCTCCCCTTCCTCCATTAATGGAGGAATATGAATGGGTTGGAAGATGAAGAGGAAGGAGTGCCTCTTCATCTTCCTATAACTTCAACATCTCTCAATTGTCCAAGTCAATCCATATAGGTCATCTAGTTACAAAGACCATGTAAGAAAGTCACAAAGACCATATAAAACATTCAATTCATACTCCGGAAAAATGGTTCATGCGACAACAAATACACTGAACAATTGCTGCTAAGAAAGTTGTTACACTTAACTTAGTTGTTCTGTAGAATGAATCTAAGACATCAATTATTTACTTTTACTCTAGATTAAATATTTACATAAATATGAACATCTCTAATCTCTCATATGACTACTATGTCAAGAGCATGTTCAACATCTTTAATTAATACATTTATTTACAATCACATTTTAAGTATTCAACAAAAAATGTAACTGGTCGACTAGTGAATAAGTATCATAGATGTAAATCAATTTTAATCTTCTTTTTTAACTAAAATGTATTCATTCTAATCAGTCGCTTTCCTAGTTATGCTTCATAGACCAAATCATCTATAGTCAATAGGATACACACTAAAGTAGCAGACACTGATTAGAACTTCAAGTAGACAGCTAAATAGTCACTTAGGGTAAGATTATGATTAACTTAGAATCTCAAAGGGCTCACATAGTAGAGAAGTAGGGGTTCATTCTCCTACTATCCTTATTGTCGCTATAGCACATGTGGTATGAATCACATGTTACGATATTTTTCTCTTTACCAAAAAGAGTACATATTTTTCTCAAATATTTAGCATCGTACAAATTTCGATCTAGACATACCTAATGTCTAATCCGAATTTAACTTATGAATTCTAATCTGACATTTAACAGGTTTAGTAAATGGTGGATTCATTTACTCTGATCATTACACAAATGATCTCATCTTGACACTTGTCAAGGCGACATCAACTTATGAGTATGCCTTTATTCACAGCTACATAAGTTGTCCCATAAGTAATAGTCTTACCTCTATTTATACTTAACAAATAGAGATAATTGTTCATGTGAGTGGATCAATCTCAACCTGCTAACATATTGATCAAAACTTTTATCCAAATGTAACAAAGACATTTATACCGAATAGATCATGACATTTCATATATAACCAATTGTATTATATTTTTCAATGTCCTAAAGACTTCACATGTCCTTGAAATGACACTTTAGTCAATGGCTTAGTAAAAGGATCTACAAGCATAACACGTATAGGGATATACTCAAGAATTATCTTTTTCTTGTCAATAATATCCCTTATGCTTGCCTTTACTGTGATATTTGAGATCCTTAGAAAAGCTATAGTAGTTTGATTATCATAGTACACTGTAACAAGAGTCCCACTGTCATCAACAATCCTCAAATGTATCAAAGACCTTCTTAACCAGATAACTTCTTGTGAAACAATTGCATGAGCCATATACTCGGCTTTCATTGTCGACAACACTACACAAGTTTGTTTCGACAGGGCTACATAAGCCTATTTCGACAGCGCTACACAAGTCTGTTTATTGCTGTTCCATGAGATGTTGCTACCATTCAGCAAGAAAGTATAGCTAGATGTGGATTTTCTGCTATCAAGGTCCCTTGCCCAATATGCATCTGTATAGCCCTTCAAGCTCAGCTTTGATCCTTTTCACCGCTTTCTAGTGTCTTTATCCTGGGTTTAACTGGAAACGACTAACTAAGCTGATAACATAGCTTATATCAGGACGAGTGCACAACATAGTATACATCAAACTATCAATGACAGTGGCATATGATTTTCTATCTCTTCAGGAGTCTTGGGAGACATACCTTTGCTCAGAATAACACCTTTTGTTGTAGGTGTTTGTTCAATGTTGCAATCTGACATATTGAAGTGGTGTAGCATCTTAATGATATAAACTTCTTGGGACAAACCCAAAAGTCTTTTTGATCGATCATGAACGATCTACACTCCTAAGATGTGTTCAACTTCTCCCATATCTGTTATATCAACTTGTGATGAAAGTCAAGAGTTGACTTCTATCACAAACTTCAAGTCACATCCAGTTATTAGCATATCATCAACGTATAACGATAAAATGACAAACTTTCCTTTTTTCTTCTTTAAGTAAGCACAATGATCTTCATTGATCATTTCAAAACTATAAGACAAAATAACTTCATTGAATCTTATGGTCGATTGTCTTGACGTCTGTTTTAGCCCATACATAGGCTTCTCAAGTCTACACACTTTATTCCCTTGACCCTCAGCTATATAACTTGCTCGCTGTGTTATATAGGTTTATTTGTCAAGATTACTATTAAGGAAAGTCGTCTTTACATCCATTTGATGTAATTCTAAATCAAAATGTGCTACAATAGCTAGGATGCCACGTATTGACACAAACTTCACAACTGAGAAGAATGTCTCTTCAAAATCAATACCCTCCATTTGGGTATATCCTTTTGCAACTAAATGAGTTTTGTATTGATTAATTGACCCATCCGCTTTCCTCTTAATTTTGAGAATCCACTTATTCCCAATTACCCTTTGGCTCAAAGGATGATCGACTAAGTCTCAAACTTAATTCTTTCTCATAGACTTCATTTCCTCATCCATTGCAACTTTCCATTTCTCCTTAATTGAGCATTTCAATGCTTCCTCAACTGTTCGAGGTTCCTCATCATTAATTAGGAGAATCATTAATACTTTATTCTCAATATCAAACCTTTACCAAGGAATAATCCGACGACTACTTCTTTGTAAGTTAGACTATTGAGAAACTGACTCATTCATAGACAATTCACCCCCACTAGGTTGACTAGATTCAGGTATCCCCTGTGATTCCTGATTTATTGATAAAGGAACAATATCCTCCTCCTCTATTATAAATAGAGAAATCAATTTATCAACTTCACCTCTTGTTGGGAATTCAGTTTCGAGAAAAGTAGCATCTCATGACTCTATTTCAGAGATGATTCTATCTTGTTGCGCATCAATGAAAACATAACCCTTAGGGTGCGTTTGGTTGGGGATTATCCTTGATAACCTTAGATATTCATCCAAGGTTATCAACAAAAAATCTTATTTGGTTTAGATAATCAGCGATTCCCAAGTAATGATCGATGCCCGACACGTCAACAAAAGGGGCATGCAACCCGAAATCAGAAAACCTTTAGAAAGTAAGGTTTTTCTGGATTCTGGGGTTATGAAACTTATCTTTCCAAAATTATTCTCCAATATTTACCTTAGCAAAAGAGACATTATTCGCGGGCGACCACCGGCGGTGACCAGCGACCGACGACCAACGACCGGTGACCGATGACCGCCAACCACCGACGACCCACGGCCAACAATGATGGCCAACGACTGGCAACAATGAACGACGACCGGGAACAACGGCCGACGATCTGCAACGACGGCCGGCGACCCTAAAACCCTAAACCTGAAATCAGAAAACCTTTAGAAAGTAAGGTTTTTCTGGATTCTGGGGTTATGAAACTTATCTTTCCAAAATTATTTTCCAATATTTACCTTAGCAAAAGAGGCATTAATCGCGGGCGACCACCGGCGGTGACCAGCGACCGACGACCAACGACCGGTGACCGATGACCGCCAACCACTGACGACCCACGACCAACAATGATGGCCAACGACTGGCAACAATGAACGGCGACCGGGAACAACGGCCGACGATCTGCAACGACGGCCGGCGACCAGCGCCGACGGCCGGCGACCAGCGCCGACGGCCGGCGACCAGCGCCGACGGCCGGCGACCAGCGCCGACGGCCGGCGACCAGCGCCGACGGCCGGCGACCGCAGCCGACGGCCGGCGACCGCAGCCGACGGCCGGCGACCGCAGCCGACGGCCGGCGACCGCAGCCGACGGCCGGCGACCGCAGCCGACGGCCGGCGACCGCAGCCGACGGCCGGCGACCGCAGCCGACGGCCGGCGACCGCAGCCGACGGCTGGCGACCACCGCATTAGGATGTATACTAAAAGTCATACTTTTGGTTATAATACATTTACATTTTAAAGAGAATCACAAAATCACACGGTACATATTTATATTAGTATATGCACAACATGTCTCATACTTGGTATTGAAGATAACATGGTGCATGGTGTTGCACAGAAGATCATGTTATCAAGTTCCTTACAGAAGTATAAGAAACAGGCTCACAACCGATATGGAATTGGACAAACCATCGGGATGGTTGTAGTGCAATTAGGTGTGGTTTGTCTTAACCATAGAATTGCACTAGTGCACTTTGTGTGCATTGAGTAGGACCAAAAGAGAAGTCATCCAATTTTGTACTGACTTCATAAATTGGATTAGACCTCAGATTATATTATGAAGTACGATCTCTGAATCCTGAAATAATAACGGGCACATATAGTTAATTAATTATTACTTTGATTTACCAATGGGCGAGATCTATTCTATTAGATCGATAGGCCCGATAAGTTGGGTAATAATTTTATTTGCACAGTGTGCCGTTGATTATTGATAGAATCAGTGTCCTGGTGAGTCAGGATGATAATGCCCCCTTGGTGAGCTCAAAAGGATCGTCATGCCAAATTTTGCAAATGGACTATGGTCCGACATGATGAAAAGGTTGAGTGGTACTAATCAAGGATCAAGAGAATAATTAATTTAATTGTCAGTAAATTAAATTAATTATTGGGCATTCGATATCTTAAACACGGGGAGATGGACGACTCATAATAGGTGGAGCCCATATGAAAATATGGGGGTTGGTGAGGAAGTTCAATGAGATCCTTTAGTGGAATGGATCTCCATTAATGGATCAGGTTTGGATCCATTAGCGGGCCAAGAACCAACTCCTCCTCATGGTCCCTATCTTAGCCCTATAAATACACCATAGGAGTCATGATACAAGGCTTAATGAATTAATCTCTAATTAATTCAGGGAATTAATCCACAAAACCCTAGCCTCTCTCCCTCTCTCTCTCTCTCCTAGGTCACGACAAAGGAAGGAGAAGAAGACCTTGAGGTTTTCATCTTTCTGTTCCTATTCTCTCCCTCTCTTGGTTGCGGATGGCACTAGATAAGGAGGAGATGCTTCCTCCTTAGTGACGCAAGGCAACCGGTGAAGAGGGAGGGTGGCCGGCGGCGGAAAGGAGGGCTTCTTGGTGGTTTCGGCGCCGGAATTGGTGAAGGAGGAAGAAGCAACGTGGGGAAGGAGGAGAGGAAGATTCTCCTCATCCTTTCTTGTCCTCTCACCCTCAGCTCTTCCCCAAGGCGTGTGCAGCTAGGATCCAAGGTGAACATCGCCGGCGGTGACAAAAGGGAAGAAGGAGGTGGTTGGCAAGGGTTTAAGGAAGAAGAGGATGTTGGAACCCGGATGGCTAGAGAGGGGGGGGGGGGTGAATATAGCCAGACACGAACTTCTTTCGCTTTAGGTCGCTTAAGGGTTTCTCTGCACTTCACGGTTAGGAGCACAGTAGCGGAAACAATAGAAACAGAGTGCAGAAATGCAGGAAACAAAAACAGATGAAACTAACTAGCAAGATCGCTAACAAGGAGGGTTTACAAGGTTCGGGGATAACTTACCCCTACTCCTTGGCGTGCCCTTAAGGTGGGTGATCCCTTGATCATCGGCAGATCAATCCCCGGTTAGCACTGGATAGAAAACAACCTCCTTCTCGGTGGAGAAACCTCTCCACAGCGTTTCAATCACAGTTATAGGTTTAAGCACAATAAAACGCAAGAAAGATCTTACTTAGCACTTAGCAGAGACAAGAACACAGCAAGCTTCCTCCTGAGCTCCACCCAGCGACGATCTCACGCAAGAAACCTTTCCCCGTGTCTTCTCGCTGTTGGACTCGAAGCTCCTTGTTCCTTCCTCCAAGTGCTCAAGCAACGGATGGTTGCTTCAAGATTGCAGTAGCTTGCTCAAAGTGATAGAACTTCAGAACATGCAAGCAAGTTGTGGAGAACACAAAGTCGCAGCAAGAACTCAAGCAGCAGAACTCTTTCGACAAAAGTCTCTTCTCAGCCAACTCTTCTCCGCTCCTTTTGTTCCTCCACTAAGCATCAGGTGACACCATCTCCCTGCAGCCTCCAGCTGCTCACCTGCAACCACCAGCTACCTTTGAGCTCATCTGGACTCCCTGAGCCTCCCTCAGACCTGTCCTAGACAGCAGCTCCAGCCAGCGCCAGTGCCTGTTGCAACCTGAGATGGAAAAACAAACAAACCTGCTCCAAGGAAAGGTCTCCATTGACTCTCCTTGAGTGTTTGAATCTTCCCCTGTCACCTGCAGCTTAATCAGAATGTTAGCTCAGCATATCAAGCAAGAAATCATGTATCAGATGTTAAGCGCAGGGAATCGGATACGATCAGACGCGATCAGAGCATCTGACAGTGCATTTTGAATTAAAGTGATCGATCACCGGACCGATCAGAGAGCCTCCTGATCGGTCACCAGACCGATCAGGCTGGGTCCAGACCGATCAGGCTCCGTCCTAATTGGTCCCCAACGCTCAATTAGAAATCGCGATTTCTTTGGGACTCTCCTGGATCGATCACCAGACCGATCCTAGGTTGTGGATCGATCACCAGACCGATCCACCCCTTTATCGGGCGATTTCTGAGCTTCGCAGTCCAAACCTCCTGATCGGTCACCGGACCGATCAGGGAGCCTCCTGATCGGTCACCAGACTGATCAGGTCATGACCAGACAGATCAGGCTCCGTCCTGATCGATCATAGAGAGGAACCCGCAACACTGGATCGTTCTCCAGAACGATCTGCACAGTGATCCTGATCGGTCACCAGACCGATCAGGAGCAGTTCAGCAAGGGAACTCAACCTCACTGTTTGCTCCCTGATCGGTCACCAGACCGATCAGGAGCCAAGCAATGGGTGAAACGCATACTCCCTGATCGGTCACCAGACCGATCAGTCATCGCTGGATCAGTCACCAAACCGATCCACGAAGGAGCACCGTGCCAACTCCCTGATCGGTCACCAGACCGATCCCGGGGCTCCAACCTAGCCCTCCAAGCTAGGGTTTCATCCACCTTAGCCCTCCAAGTTAAGAATTTTTCACCTAACCCTCCAAGTTGGGACTTTTCACCTAGCCCTCCAAGCTAGGACTTTTCACCTAGCCCTCCAAGCTAGGACCTGACCCTCCAAGCCAGGACTTTTTCACCTAACTCTCCAAGATGAGAATTTTCACCTAACCCTCCAAGTTAGGACTTTTCACTTAGCCCTCCAAGCTAGGACTTTTCACCCACCTCTTCCGAATTAGGACTTTTCAACACCTAGCCCTCCAAGCTAGGATTTTCCACACCTAACCCTCCAGGTTAGGATTTTCCAATACCTAGCCCTCCAAGCTAGGATTTCTCATACCCTGCCTGATCCCCGATCAGGACTTAATCATAGTCATCATAATCATCAACCTAAACTAAAATCGGTGTCAACACCAAAACAACAATCAGGGTCAGACTGCATCAACAATCTCTCCCTTTTTGTTGTTTGACAATCCGATTTTAAGTTTAGGGATTCTCAATCAATTTCTCAACTTTCAGAATCATAGGGGAATCAAGATCCTCCCCCTATAACATAATCATCCTAAACTTAACCAACCAACACTCTCCCCCTTTATCGAACATCGAAAAGGATCTAGAGGGGCTATTAAGTTTAACCATACTCCCCCTCAATCCTAGGGGTATCCCCAAACCATAAAGATTGAATGTAATTTTGGAACACATATGACATCATGTGAAAAGATAGATCAAGATATAGCATTCACATGCATCATATGAACATGGCATCATAAGCATAAGCATGGCAATGTAGCAAACATGCAGATAATACTCATGTAAATAGCATAGCATCAACAATAAGCATACTAAAGTAGGATAAACATGTGAGATAAAGTCAGAGAAGTCAAGACATAACAAGATGCAAGACACATGCATCAAAGTCAAAATACGTGCGGCTCAAGGCCACAACTGACAAGTCATAGGGCATACAGCCCGAAAGACACACAAATCAAATAGTCAAGTACACAGATCACAAGGAAAGGCAACGGACATCCAAGATTAATTGTCAACGGGGGGGGGGGGGTCGTCATCCTGCATGAGATCATCCATCGTAGCATCAGCAGATCCTGGTGCAGCACTGCCTGAAGGGGCATCCCTTGGAAATGTATGGCGGCGCCACTCTGCGTACCAAGTCTACTGCAATGTCTGGACCCCAGAGACAGTGGATTCCACGCCGGTCAATCTGCGATCAATGGATCGGAACTGTGATCGGACCTCCTCGCGGCAAATCTCTCGCAACTGAAAATCATGCTAGACGGTCTGATCCATCTCTGAAATCTGCCCGCGCAGATCCGGCTCGGGCTCATCGTAGTAATCAGTAGCAGCAGGAGCCTCATGAGGTGCAGGAGCATCAGCCGGTGCCTGAAAATGTGGTCCTCCCCCAGGTAGCTCACCGAGTCCTCTCCCATCCTTCCAAACCAAGGCCCCATCGCGGCCCCGTAAGATGATGCCGGACTTGACAAATGCCTGCCGGTCAAGTCTGCAATCCTGTCGGACCATGGGGACCATCCTGCCTTTGGTGACATCAACACCGACTGAGATAAGCCAATCGATGGTGACGTGACCAAATGGCATGTAGACCGTGCGACGGCTCGGCTACGATAGGAAAGAGNTGACAATTTACTGATAAATAAATAAATAAGCATTCAAAACTTGATATAGTACTTATCCAAGCGCCCTCGTTTTGGTCAAAACTTGATTTGAACTGGCGTACTCGGCGCAGAGATAAGACCTGCATCCCAGGCGCCTGGGAGCTATTCAGGCGCCTGGGAGTCATTTAGGCCCCTGGGAGCCCTTTTCCAGGTTTCTTGTTTACTTGCGTTTGCTCTCCTATCTTGCCTACAACTCCACGTTCCTGCAAGACAAACAAACACAAGGCAAAACAAATAATCCTTATCCTTAATGATTGATATCCAGAGATATATGGTTCTGACTTTGGATTTCAAATAAAATACTAGGTCGAACCGACGCCTACTGTTCCCTTTCCCAGGGAACGCGTCCTCGCCTACACCACTCTGGAGAAGTTTGTCAACTGGGACCTCCAGTTGGACTTTTGCTCAGGCTCTGAGAATTTGGAACTCGATGACGTTCGACCTCGACCCATCTTGACCCCTGTCCACGATCCCCGCTTCGCAAAGTATTCTGCTCGGTTCCTCGGACCAAGTCTTCGTGCTCGGCTTCACTCACCAAGTCTTCATTGGCCGATCCCCGACCAGGACTTTTGCTCGACCTCCGAGAATCTGAAACTCGACGACGTTAGACCTCGACCCGTCTCGACTCTTGTCCATGATCCCCACTCGACAAAGTCTTCTGCTCGGTCCCTCGGACCATGTCTTCATGCTCAACCCTGCAAGTCACGACTTCATGCCCAATTCCCCGAACCAGGACTTCGGTGCCCAACCCTCGGCCAGGACTTCGTGCCTTGATAAGGACTTCTTTGCTAGTCATCTTAATCCTGACTAGACTTCTTTCTGCCAAACATCAAGTCATGTTTGGCTTAGTCCAAATGTGTTTTATTACTCTGCCAAACATCAAGTCCTATTTGGCTGACCAACTCTGGGTTCTTTGCCAAACATCAGATCCTGTTTGAGTAACCCTTGTTCTAACTGATCAAACCTTGGTATATTGTCAAACATATTAGATTTAGGTTTGATCACCCTACCAAACATCAGGTTCTGTTTAGCTAACCCTTTAGTCAACCTGATCAAGCTTAGGTTTACCCTACCAAACATCAGGTCCTGTTTGGCTTAACCCTTGATCACTTTGACCAGACCTTAGTATATTGTCAAACATCGAAACACTAGAAGTTGACTATTCGTAATTGATGCTCTTTGCACCAACAGAACAACCTTCACGTCATCAGCCATAAGGTAGAAAATCGAGACTTGATAAGGTATGCCTTAAACTCTTTCTCCAGAAACACTTTATGGGCATCTATGTTGAATGCTTACAAGGTTTCGATGGATCTTTCAAAATTAACTTAGATGAGTTATTTTAAGAACATGAATTACATGAGCAGACTAACTCTACACGGGTTGAGAAAAGTATTGCCCTTATTGTAGGTAAAGTTGCAAGTAAACTGAAGAAGAAAAAGCCGCAACAGATACCCGAGTCTGATTTCGACTCAGAATCTGACTAAGATGACATCAACTACCCTAGCTAGTCAAAATAACTTGGAACTATTACAAGATGAACAAAGGTCAGAGAAAGAAGAAGTAGATGGTTCAGTCAAAGGATGATCCGACTGAACCAAGCACAAGTCAAAAAGGCAAGACAGATATCACCTATTATGGGTGAAGGGTCACTTCAAATCAGAGTGTCCCAACTTAAAGGAGGCCAAGAAGTCACGAAGAAAGAAGGCACTCCAGGCTACGTGGGACGAGTCATCTTTGGAGGACGAAGAAGAAGTACCCCACTCCAACCTTCTTGTGTTGACAGTATGAAAAGAACTCAACACCGAGTCTGAGTCCGAAGCAGAGCCGAAAGAAAGCCATGAAACTAGAACACTTTCAATGTCAGAAGATGAGCAAAACACTCTAAGAGGTTTTCTTGAATCTGAATTATACGATTTAATCTCATATCTATCACGTAAGTTGGTCAAAGCCTACGTCCGGGTTGAATCGCTCCAAAAGGAGGTAAAAGCCCTTAAGGAGGAGGCTAACTCAAGTTCTTTGATTGAGACTGTTCAGGAAGGAACCTCAACTCAAGTTCAATAACTTGAGGAAGAGAATTCCTCTCTGAAAACTCAAGTGAAGGAAATTAGAGTTGCCCTAGAGTGGTTTACCTCAGGTTCCAAGAATCTTGATATGATTCTTGGAAAATAGAAAATCGTTCTTAACCGATCCAGACTTGGCTACAGAACCAACTCATGGTATAGATCATACTATTCTATATTGAACCATACTAGCACCCGAGTCCAAGCATGGGTCCCAAAACTTAGCTTCACTAATCAAGCAAGACCAAATCACTATTGGATCCCCAAGGACAAAATTCATATCCTAGATAGTTCATATCGAGGTTTTAGTCTAGGGAGAGCCAATAGAAAGACCATTTTTATAATTAGATAATTTCTATGCATGTTTTTTTATTTTTATTTGCTTGAATGCTTGTATATTTAGTTTTCTACAAAATTATCATGCTTAGGAATAGGAATGGTTTGTTAAGAACTTCACTTGATTGAAACTTGCACAACCTAGTATTAGGGTGGGGCAAGATGATAGTACGTTAAGAAAGTCTATCTAAGGAGTCAGGTAGGGTAAGACATACCCTATTTGGTCTTTTTAGCCCGGTGGAACTAGCCGAAGCTACCTCACCATATCCTCGACTAGTTAGACCAAGATTTCTCAAAGAGCAACCTGGAAATGAAATTTCTTTAAAAGGTTTTGTCTAGGAAAGGGTCACTACTCCGATAACCAAGAAGGCCCCTGTGCCTCGCCAAGACCTGAAAGTCGATTATTAAAATTTATTTTCAAATTACTACTTGTTAAACTTGAATCAAACTCAAGGTTCAATCAAATCATAGCATTCAATTTAAAATCAAAGATAAAATTTGATGCATTTCACAAAACAGATAAGGTTTCCTTGTTTTTTCACTTAGAAACGGGTGAGATGCTTAAGAGCTAAAATGATTAGTCTAACTCAACCAACTTCACAAACTGAATTAATTTCAATTTTAATTTATTGAATCAAATTAAAATTTTTACCTTATTTAAAATTCTAATCTTAAAATCCTAAACTCAAAGTTTTTTGAAAATTAAAACATAAGTTAATTGAAAATTCAAACTTAATTTTTCAAATCTTAAAATTAAATTTAAAAATCTAACTTAATCTTTTAAAATTTAATTTTAAAATCTAACTTAATCTTTTAGAATTTAAAATTTAATTTAAAAATCTAACTTAATCTTTTAAAATTTAAATTTAATTTCAAAATCTAATTTACTTTTTAAAATTTTAAACTTAACTCAATTTTTCAAAAATTCAAACTAAATTTAAAACTTAACTTATTTTTTAAACTTAAACTTGTTGAGGCAATCAACCCTAGAATGATCGGGAAGATCATGGTTTTGATGTGTGTGTGCAAATATGTTTAAGGTTAGGGTGTTGTGTTATATTTGATATGTGTGATTAAGTTTGCAGGACTTGGAGAATCACATATGGAGTACATATCCGAGGGACGAGAGCCAAGGGAGGAGAGCTCTAAGGGCAAGCCGAGAAGTGGACTTCAAGGGCACACGTGAAGGGTGACATGGAGGCAAGCCAAGGAAGGCTTATGTGCGCATCCAAGGGATGATAGCCAGAGGAAGAAGACTTCAAGGAGCAAGCCAAGGGAGCATACTTGAAGGCATACGTGAAGGAGAGTGTTTTGAGTGATTGTAAGTGAGTTGAGAGGTTGGGTAGTCGACTGGCCAGAGGGCAGTCGACTGTCAAAACTCACAGAGAGTTTTCAGCCTCAGACCAGTCGACTGCCCCAGGGGCAGTCGACTGATCACCCCCCAAAACTAGCTGTTGGCTGGCATTTATTGCTAGGCCAGTCGACTGCCCAGGGGCAGTCAACTGGTGCGGGTCTGGACAGCTTGTGAAGTTGTCTTGTTCTCTTATAAAAAGGGGACTTTTCCGCACGTGAACGGTATGGTTTTGTACTGTACTGAAGTGTTGTTCGTGCCCCGTGTGATCAGATCTTCCTCTCATTCTTCATCGCAACTTGTAAAGAGGAAGAAGACGTTCTTTGTAAAGGTTTCTCCACCTTTGAAGGAGGGTTTCATAGTGGAGAGTGTGTAACCGTGTGGATCTTTGGATTAGTCACCCGTTCGGGTGGATACCAAGTAAAAACACTCTGAGTTAGCATTGTTCTTTTGTTTTCATATATTTTTGTTTGTATTACGCTATCATCTTTATAGAGAAAACAACGAAAAAGTGTTATTCACCCCCCCTCTAGCAACGCCTTCGATCTATCAATTGGTATCAGAGCCGGTTCGCTTCGGGAGAACTCACCGTCGACCGGAGTACAAGAGAAATGGTGTTTCAAGAGGGTTACAGCACTGTAAGGCCTCCATTCTTCGACGGGAACGATTTCGCCTACTGGAAAGGTAGAATGCAATATTACTTGATGAATGATATTGAAAACTGGATAAGTGTTGCAGATGGATTTGATGCACCCGTCGATGAAAGATGAGAGCCACTACCAATGAGGAATTGGTCCAAGGAAGTCATGAAGAAGGCGCAGGCAAATGCGAAGGCTACCACCACACTTCAATGCGGACTCTCAAAGGAGCAACTTAACAAGGTGGGGTCATTCAAGAGCGTCAAGAAGTTATGGGAGAAACTCGTTGAACTCAATGAAGGGTCCAACGAGTCAAGACAGGAAAAGAAGGATCTACTAGTTGTCCAACTCCAATCTCTATCCATGAAGACCAACGAGACGGTTAGCCAGTTACATGGAAGGGTAACGAACTGCATGTGATTGGGGAGAAAGTTGAAAATCGGGATCTCGTAAGGTATGTTCTACAATTCTTCCCGAGAACAACCTTATGGGCATCAATGGTTAATGCCTACAAAGTGTTAAGGGACCTTTCAATGTCAAGTTAGATGATTTATTCTGTGAGTTTGAATTGCATGAGCAAACTAATGTTTCTTCCAAAGAGAAATGTATAGCTTTCGTTGCAGAAAAGGAGAAGAAGAAGAAGAAGGTGATCTACTCCTCGTCATCCGAATCAGAGGAGTCTAGTGCCTCTATGGATAGCGACCAAGAGGCCTTCATGGTAAGAAAAATGCATAGGGCATTTAAAAGTTTTTCCAACAAGTCCTATGCTAGGAAAGGATCAAAGGGCAAGGGCAAAGCAAAAGACATAATATGCTACAACTGTCACCAAGAGGGGCACATGAAGAATGAGTGCCCCCGACTAAAGAGAAGAGAAGAAAAGAAGGAGGAGAAGAAGAGAGGTGACAAGAAGAGGTCAAAGGGAAAGGAGAAAAGTGCCACCAACCTCAAGGCGACTTGGGATGATCCATCATCCTCAGAGGAAGAAGAGGAGCATGTGTCCCACTTCGCACTTATGGGAGTGGACCATCTAGAGTCGTTCGATGATGAGAGAAGCTCAAGCAGTGGAGATGAAAGTGGATCATCATCATCATCATCATCCGAATCAGAAGCTTCGGTAAGTGAGGTATACAGCTTACCCTCTTCTACTTTGGTCAAGATAATTTCTAGTACGAACATGGATTTAGCTAAAGCTAGAAGAAAAATTAAGGATTTGAAAGATGAAATTGTCATGCTTAGAGTAGAATCTACAAAACTTAAGGAAGATTTGCATGTTTTCTCTACCATGTCACATGATACATGTAACGCCCGCCCTTATATCTACTCTCGGGGCGGGGTTACGTAGCATTTTAATCATATAAATTTTTACATAAAATAAAACAAAAGTGCAAGGACTAAGCATGCTTGTTAAAACTAGCAAGTGATATTTACTAGTGCTAAGCATCCTAGTCAGTACATACCAATCAGATATCATGCTGGAATGATTAGAACATGGTAGGTGCATAGCAAGTTTAGTAATACATATCAAGTGCTAAGCATACTAGAACATCATTTGAAATATCTTAATAAGAGTTATCCTATAACATGATAGGTTCACAAGTAGTTCTACTCACAACATAATCAAGTATAAGTGAAATCCCAGTGTAATCACTAACATTCAAGAGTACCAACTCTAATTACTAACATTCATTATCAAGGAAACATCAATCATAAGCATAGTAAAGTAGATATAAGAATCTTTCTTTCCCGAGCCACCACCCCACACATCTTCAGCCCTCCTGCCTCTTCCTTTAGTTTAAGTGTCCCTTACTTTTATCTGCAGCATAAGACAACACATAAACTAGTAAGCACAAATGCTTAGTAAGGATCCTGTCCTACTCGCAAAATCCATACGAAAGAATACAACATGTACACATAATGAATCGTAAGCATGAGTTATCATAGCATACTAACATCAAAGTTTCTAAGCAAGCAGTATAAAGTATCTTAAGCATACCCTTCACATATAATAAATGTTTTCAAAACAATTACATAAAGGTATTACTTAAAAATACTTTAACATCATATAGGGCCCAGTTGTGTACCACATCAAGCGCGTTCCCTAATGAATTGGGGTAGCGAGCCACCAATCAATTAGAGCAGGACCCTTCCGTCCTACCGGAGCCATGACCTTCAATTAACATGTACCCCGGATTTGTTTAACGACCCCCTTCCGAGTCGGGTACACAACTTTCAAAGTAAAATACTTATCATGTTTTTACATATATGCTAAGGAGTACTCCAAATCCATTCTCAAGGGACACACCACTCTTCAAGGGTGCTCATGATCCCATAAGGACACACCACACAACATAAGGGGTGCTCTTGATCCCATAGGGACACACCACACAACATAAGGGGTGCTCTTGATCCCATACTTAGTGGAGTATCCTTTCAAGCATTTTATCATACACATTACATGCAATTCATAAGGGTGCCCCATGGGCTATAAGACATGCTCATACATACATCATAATTCAACCACTTAAACATACTTTATATATGACAAAATTGGTCACATAAATCATCTTCATATCATAGGAAGTGGTAGCATGCTTCATGAGTCGATTCAATTCTTCCCAACCCTAAACCTAGGGTTGGCCGAATGATGTAGGTTAGGGGTAGCTTAGGTTTTTGACATCAAACATCCCATACAAGCATCGCATATATATACACATCATGTATCATACTAAGCCTAGCATACATCATGGGGTAATCAACCTTCACAAACCCTAATGTTTCATGTTGGCCGAAATTTACATGCTAAGGAAAGTTAAGTTCTTTTCCAATCAAGCATTCCATTTAAACATCACATACATATACATCTCATCTTACTAAACATAAGCATATCCCATAGGGTAGTTTAACCTTCACAAACCCTAATCTTAGGGTGTTGGCCGAAAGTCATAGGGTAGGGGGAATTAGGGTTTTTGCAATGAAACATTCACACAAACATTTATACAAACACCTTGTATACACTATCATACCATACACTAAGCATGGATATATTATAGGATAATTCAACCCTTACTAAACCCTAGTTTTCATCCTTTGGCCGAATCTTGTAGGGTGTTCAACCCTAGTTTTTGTCATCACAATATAAAGGGAAACAACATATATATATATCCTAACTTCTAAGGGGTCTTCTCATGCATCAAGGAGTAGCCAAGGCCTTCCCCTTGGGGGGTGGCCGAAACCTACATAAGGGCAAAACCCTAGGGTTTTGTTCATAACATCATGAAGGGAAACAACATATACATATACCCTAAGTCCCAAGGGGTCTTCTCATGCATCAAAGAGTAACCAAGGCTTTCCCCTAAGGGGTGGCCGAAACTTACACAAGGGAATCCCCCATTTTCGAAAACAAGAGAACAAAAGAATCATGCACAACAATTACACTGCAGGCGAGGGGATACTTACATCCTTTCGCTTGAATTTCACATTCTCTAAATCTTTAGGATACCCTTGGTTGAAGGAGGGTGAGAGTTCTCTTTGCTAAAACTTTTCTAGAACCCTTGGCCCTAGTAGAGGGCAAGATCCTTGAATGGGATCTTCTTCCTTCCAATTCCCTAGGGTTAGAACCCTAGGGTGTACTTTTCGAAAAATGAAGAAGGAGGAGAGGGATCTAGGTTTCGGTTTTTAGAGTGGGGAAGAAGAAGAATGAAACTTCCTTCCCCCTCTCTTATTTATACTACTTTCATGAAGGGACATGTCTCTTCACTTCCCTAGCTTTAACTAGGGCGATCCTTATTCTCTCAACATGAAACATCCTTGGTGCATTGGTTATGACATGGTTAGTGCAACTAGGAGGTTCAAGGTTCGATCCTCGCTTCCTCCTTTCTACACTTTCTTTTTATCACATTTTGCACTAATCCACATCAAAGCCCATTAAGCCAAGCCCATCATGACATTTCATAATAATGTTCCATGAATTCATAACATTACCTATGGGGAAAAATTGGGGGTTACAATACATGCTTTGAAAATGAAAATAAGAAACTAAGGAAAAAAGGTAGAAGACCTAACCAAGGCACTTAGAAAGTTTCAAGTGAGCTCTAGTAACCTTGACATGATTATTAACAGTCAAAGAGCCATTTATAACAAGGCTGGGTTAGGATATAGACCAAAGACCAAGAAGGTAGCCTTTGTCTCACTTATTGGTAGACATGGTGCATCTAGGAGACAAGGGGTTAAGGGAAAGAAGGCTTGGGTACCAAAGAAGTATTTAATTGATTCTTGTGGATCTAAGATTTGGGTACCAAAAGCGTGTGTTTTCCATGTTGTATAGGTGAAGGTGAAGGAGGCCTCAAACATGTGTATAGTAGATAGTGGGTGCTTAAGACATATGACCGGAGATGTGAGCAAGTTTACCACTATAAGCTACCTAAGAGAAGGGACGGTTTTCCTTTGGAAATAGTGGGAAACTTAAAATAATTGGTAGGGGCACCATTGAGTTATCTCCTACAATCTCTATCCACAAAGTACTTTTAATTAAATATATGAAATTTAATTTACTTAGTGTAAGTCAATTGTATGATGCGGGCTATAGGGTAGAGTTTCTTTCTAAGAAATGTCTAATTAAACAAAATGGATCGAAAAATGTCATGCTAGAAGGGTATAGGGAGGCTAACCTTTATTATCTTGATCTTACTTATGCTACTAACAATTTGCCTAAGTGTCTCATGTCTAAAGAAGAAGAAGGGTGGTTGTGGCACCGAAGACTTGGGCACACCAACATGAGGAGCATTGCAAGAGTGGAAAAGGAGGAGTTGGTGAAGGGGCTCCCTATGATCAAGTATGAGAAGACCAAGATGTGTGATGCATCCCAAGAGGGTAAGAAATCAAAATCATCACACAATGGTAAAACACTAACTAGTACTACTTTGCCTTTAGAGCTTTTGCATATTGATCTATTTGATTGTCATAGCACTCCCTCACTAGTAGGGAGTAAGTATTGTTTAGTTATAGTAGATGATTTTTCTAGATTCACTTGGGTGTTCTTTATGAAACATAAGGATGATACCTTAGATATTTTCATAGGCTTTAGTGAGAGGGTTGAAAATGAAAAACACCTCAAAATCAACCGCATTAGGAATGACCATGGTGGGGAGTTTCAAAACTCAAACTTTTCACAATTTTGTGTAGAAAATGGGTATAAGCATGAATTTTCATGACCAAGGACTCCTCAACAAAATTGGATAGTAGAGAGGAGAAATAGAGCCCTACAAGAAGCTGTTAGGACTATGCTTAATGCATATTCCCTTCCTAGCTATTTTTGGGCCGAAGCAGTAAATACCACTTGTTACATTCAAAATCGGGTTTTGGTACATAGATTCTTAGGTAAAACCCCTTTTGAGTTGTGGAATGGGAGAATTCCACAAGTCCATTACTTTAGGGTCTTTGGATGTAAGGTCTATATTCTAAATACCAAGGATGACCTAAGAATATTTGAATCAATAGCGGATGAGGGAATTTTAGTTGGTTATTCATCCACTAGTAGGGGTTATAGGGTCTACAACAAAAGAACTAAGGTAATTGAGGAGTCCTCAAATGTTGATTTTGATGAATCTACCAATACTTACCCTAGGAAAGCCTCAATTGATAAGGACATAGAGGAATGTCAACCCCTTGCCCAAAGAATCCAAGACTTACATTTGAAGGGCAATGATCAAGGGGGAGGGAGAAGTACCCTAGAGGATGAGGATCATGTAGTCAATGAACCCATAACCTCTAGGCCCTTGAGACATCACTAAGATCACCCCATTGACCAAATAGTGGGTGATGCCACTCAAGGGGTAAGGACTAGGTCCTATTTTAGAGACCAAAGTAGTCAAATTGCTTTAATCTCTCAATTAGAACCTAAGTCTATTGATGAGCCATTAGGTGATGTAGATTGGGTTCTAGCCATGCAAGAGGAGCTAAATCAAATTGAAAGAAGTGAAGTTTGGGAGTTAGTTCCTAGATCCAATGATTGCATTATTGTCACCACTAGATGGGTCTTTAGGAACAAGCTAGATGATCAAGGTAAGATTACTAGGAACAAAGCTAGATTGGTAGCTAGGGGATTTAACCAAGTTGAGGGATTAGACTATGATGAGACCTATGCTCCCGTAGCTAGATTAGAGTCCATTAGAATTCTACTAGTCTATGCTGCTCACATGGGATTCACACTTCACTAAATGGATGTGAAGTCGGCATTCCTTAATGGGGTCATTAAGGAAAAGGTCTATGTAGAACAACCCCCGGGTTTGAAGACCCAAATTATCCTAGACATGTTTACAAATTAAGAAAAGCCTTGTATGGATTGAAACAAGCTCCCCGGGCTTGGTATGAAAGGATTTCTTCATTTCTAGTGTCTAAGGGTTTTAGGAGAGGAACAATTGACCCAACTTTGTTCCTAAAATCTAAGGATAAGGACATATTTGTGGCCCAAGTTTATGTAGATGATATCATCTTTGGGTCCACAAATAATGACTACCTACAAGAGTTCATCAAGTGTATGGAAGATGAATTTGAGATGAGTCTTGTAGGAGAGTTAACCTTCTTTTTAGGTCTTCAAGTTAAGCAAACCAATGAAGGAACACATGTATTTCAAACTAAGTATGCTAGGGAAATGCTAAAGAAATTTGGCTTAGAAAATGCTAAGGTAGCATCTACCCCTATAGGAACAAATGTGAAAATGGATAATGACCTTGAAGGGAAAATGGTAGACTCAAAACAATATAGGAGCATGATTGGTAGTCTACTGTACATAACCGCTAGTAGACCCAATATACTATTTGCGGTAGGTATGTGTGCAAGGTACCAATCATGTGCCAAAGAGTCCTATTTGGTGGTAGTAAAGAGGATCCTAAGGTATGTTAAGGCACTCTCAATGTCGGGTTGTGGTATCCGAGAACCCTAAATTTGACTTTATTGGATACACCGACTCGGACTATGCGGGGTGTAAACTAGATAGAAAGAGTACTAGTGGGGGATGTCAATTTCTTGGATCTTCTTTAGTTAGTTGGAGTAGTAGGAAACAACCATGCGTTGCCCTATCAACTACGGAAGCCGAATATGTGGCAATGGGTGGTTGTGTATCCCAACTACTTTAGATCATGCACACTTTAGAAGATTATGAGTTACATTATTCCAAGGTCAAAGTCTTGTGTGATAATGTAAGTACAATCAATTTGACTAAGAATCTGATTCACCATTCTAGAACAAAACACATTGAAGTGAAGCATCACTTCATTAGGAACCATGTGGCAAGGGGTGACATAGACTTACACTATGTTAAGTCAAAGTCAAATCTTGCCGACATCTTTACCAAGCCTCTTCCCGAATCAGAGTTTTCATCCTTAAGAAGAGGCCTTGGTATGTGTTTTGTACAAGTCTAGGATGAACCTTGGAGTAATAGGTTGAAAAGGTGGTGCTTGATCTATTAGGATGATACAATTGGTTCACTTGTGCTTATGGCATAGTGTTGAATCATTAAATGTATCAAAATTATTGAAAATAGACCAACCATGGGGAAGGCATGTGTTTAATTAATAGACATTTTGTCCAAAGATCTTGGTTGGACATTTTAAATATTTAAAAACCATTTGATGTCTTATATGTTTTGCCATAAGCTTAGAAGATAAATGACTAATGCAAAACTAGGTTGAGATATTGAAACAAACATAGTGGTTTTCAAGAATTTTGAACTTTAGTCAAAAGTCAAGCATGTTTGAAATTTTTCATGAAATGATATTTTTCCCTGATAGAGTATCTTACAAGAAACATGCTTGCAAATTTTTACAATTTTTGGAATTTTCTGGAATTTTTGGGAGGTTTCTAAAATTCGGCTCAGAAGCTGAAACTTGCCACTGACAGAGTATCATGGAGCAGTCGACTGGCACACCTGATTTCAGCTTGCTGAGCTATTTTTCAAAAATCGATATTTCTCTCATTTGATGTCATGGGTTAAGGTTGCTTAGGGCAATCGTTTTGATGGTGTCAAAGGGGGAGAATGGGAACATCCAAATTTGAAGTATGACAATTCTTTTTATCAACAAAACCCTTCACAACAACCTTATCCGGCTTTCTAAAACTTCCAGCAGCCTATTCAAAATTTTAGACAAGTAATCAGCCTTTCAAACAATTTCAGCAGCCTTTTCATCAAAATCAGCAACCTTATCAAGGAAATCAGCAAGGTTTTCAAGGGAATCCGAATTTTTAGCAACCATTTCAGTCTTCACAGCAAGGATATCAGTTTTCACAGCAAGGATTTCAACCATTCAATCAAAATTTCCAGCCCTCAAATCAGAGTTTTCAACCTCCCCAATTTCAGCCCTCACCACAACAATTTCAACCTCAAAACCAGAATTTTTAGAGCTACAATTCTCAGCAGTTCCAACCAAGTTCCCAGCCCACTTTTCAACAATTTCAACAGCCATTTCAACCCTATAATCAGCCCCAACAGCCCCATTTTCAGAATTCACAGCAAGGTAGCAATTTTCAACAACCTCAAACTTCATTTCAAGGTCAACCGAAGACCCAAGCTAATCAAGGAGGCTATGGAGGTTCTAGTGGGGTGAATGCTCAACAAAAAAGGCTAGAGGAGATGATACAACAACTCTTGCAACAACAAGGCCAACAAAAAAATGACTCTACCTTACAAAACATTGAGAGACACATTGGACAATTGGCTAGTGGAATAAACCAAATGCAATCTCAAGGATCAAGCCAACTACCTGCTCAAGCTACTCCCAATCCAAAGGGAAATGTTAGTGTCATCACTCTGAGGAGTGAGAAGGTTACTTCAAGTTCAAATGCTCCAAGGGCTGAATTTTCTGAAAATCGAATAGCAACTAGTTATCCAGTCCAAATCAGCCCTGAAATGACTTCAAAATCAGTTGGTTGCAATCCTAGTTCAAGCCTCACTCCTTCTTCAATTGATCTTGTGATTTTGGTGGAAAATGAAGGAGAAATCAGTGGCAAAAGTGAGTTTATAGCAGCTACTTCATTTGAAATTCCAGCTCAAGTTTCAACTCCACAAGTTTCGGCTCAAGAGGAGGAATTGAGGGTTCCTTTGCCCTTTCCACAGCGCAAGACTCAAGCCAAAAAGCAAGTGGAGGAGGAGAAAGCCAAGGAGTATAATGAGCTTGTGAAGTTATTCAGCAAGGTAGAGATTAATGTGCCTCTGTTGACCATGATAAAGTAAATTCCCAAGTATGCTAAATTTCACAAAGATTTGTATGTTCACAAGACGAAACTGAAGGAGAATGAGTTGGTCAGCTTAGGGAAGAATGTCTTAGCACTTATCCATTCCATCCCTCAGAAATGTGAAGATCCAGGGGTTTTTACTGTGTCTTGTGAGATTGGGAGGACTCTCTTCCATGATGTCATGTTAGACTTGGGAGCCTCCATTAATGTGATGCCCAGATCAGTCTTCCAGATGCTTGGTATTGGTCCTCTGCAGCCTACAGGAGTGGTGATTCAGTTAGCAGACAGGAGTTAGACCCATCCAGCTGGTATTATTGAAGTGTGCTAGTGAAGGTGAAGGAGCTGATTTTTCCTGTAGATTTCTACATTTTGGACATGAAGGGGGGCTACCTAGCACACAGATCTCTACTCATTCTTGGGAGGCCATTTTTGAAGACTGCAAGGACAAAGATCGATGTTTATGCAAGCACACTTTCCATGGAGATTGGAGATACAGTAGTCCAGTTCAGTATTTTCGATGCCATGAAGCATCCTAGAGAAGATCACTCTATTATGAGCATTGGTATTCTAGATGAGCTGGATGATGCAGATATATTGGCTGAGGGAGCTCCACTTGTTATTTCCAGAGGAGATGTCAGTTCAAAGGAGGCTGAGGATGTTTTAGCTACAGAGGAGGATGATTTAGAGGGTATTTCAGATTCACTTTTAGTTGGAGAGGATTTTATAGGTGTAGGGGATTTCACTGAGCCCTAGGGATCACCTACTTTGATCGATATTTCAGAAGACTCAAAGGATAGGTGTGAGAGTGTAGGGGATTGCACTGAGCCCCAGGGATCACCCATACCTACTGAGCAGACACAGATTGAGCTACAGCCATTACCAGATCATTTGAAATATGCTTATCTAGGAGAGGAGCAGAATTTTCCTATCATCAACACCCAGAACTTGGATTCAGAGCAAGAAGAAAAATTATTGCAAGTTCTGAGGCAGCACAAGAAAGCCATTGGGTAGACTTTAGCTGATATACTTGGTATTAGCCCAGCTATTTGCATCCACAGGATATTTCTGGTAGATAATGTCAAATCAGTCAGGCAGCCACAGAGAAGACTAAATCCACTGATTTTGGATGTTGTAAAGAAAGAGGTGACTAGACTCTTGCAAGCGGGTATCGTATACCCTATTTTTGACAGCCAATGGGTTAGTCCCATCCATGTGGTGCCTAAGAAATCAAGAGTTACAGTGGTGGAAAATGAAAGCAATGAGTTAGTGCCCACCAGAGTAAAAAATTCATGGAGAGTTTGTATTGACTACAGAAAACTAAACTAAGTCACGAGGAAAGATCACTTTCCCTTGCCTTTTATTGATCAGATGCTTGAGAGGTTGGCAGGGAAGTCTCATTACTACTTCTTCGATGGGTACTCAGGATATTTCCAGATTTGTATCGACCCGGAGGATCAGGAGAAGACCACCTTCACTTGTCCCTTCGGCACTTTTGCTTATAGACGCATGTCATTTGGTCTTTGTAACGCTCCAGGAACTTTCCATCGGTGCATGGTAAGTATTTTTGGTGAGTTGTTAGAACACTGCATGGAGATTTTCATGGATGACTTTTTTGTATTTGACACGTCATTTGATGCTTGTTTAGATAATTTGTCTAAGGTTCTCCATAGATGCATTGAGACTCTTGTTCTTAATTTTGAAAAATATCATTTTATGGTAGACCATGGTATTGTATTAGGTCATATAGTCTCTATGAAAGGCATTGAGGTAGATGCTAAAATTAGTGTTATATCTTCTTTATCTTACCCGGTATGCGTACGGGATGTTCGAACTTTTCTTGGCCATGCAGGATTCTACTGTAGATTTATTAGAGACTTCAGTGAGATTGCTCCGCCCTTGACTAGATTGTTGCAAAAAGATGTGGAATTTTGTTTTGATGACAAATGCAAAGAAGCTTTTCAGAGATTAAGGGAGGCTCTTACTTCAGCTCCTATTATTAGACCCCCTGATTGGAATTTACCTTTTGAACTAATGTGTGATGCATCTAATTTTGTTGAAGGAGCTGTTCTAGCACAGAGGGTGGATGGAACACCACATGTCATCTGCTATGCTTCCAAGACCCTAGATGATGCACAAGCCAACTACACCACCACTGAAAAAGAGCTTCTTGCTATTGTTTTTGCTTTAGACAGATTTAGATCTTATTTGTTGTGCTCACATGTTATTGTTTTTTCTGATCATGCAGCTCTGAAGTACCTATTGAAAAAGCCAGATGCTAAGCCCAGATTAATCAGATGGATGCTTCTACTCCAAGAATTTAACCTGGAAATCCGAGATAGGAGTGGCAAAGAGAACCTGGTTGCAAACCATTTGAGCAGAATTGAGGAAGATGGACCCCCTACCACTATTGATGATGACTTTAGAGATGAGCACCTTCTTGTGATACATGGTGAGTCGCCTTGGTATGCAGATCTAGTTAACTTTTTAGTAGCTCATGTTTTTCCTACACAATTTTCTAAGGCTCAAAAAGATAAACTTAAAAGTGATGCTAAATTCTATGTGTGGGATGACCCTTACTTATGGAAGTTTTGTAATGATCAAATAATTAGAAGATGAATACCTGATCATGAATTTTATTCAGTTCTTACATTTTGTCATTCATCAACCTGTGGAGGGCATTTTGGACCCCAAAAAATAGCTAGGAAAGTTTTAGAGTGTGGATTGTATTGGCCTACCTTATTTCATGATGCATATCTATTTTATAAGAATTGTGATAGATGTCAGAGAACTGAAAACATAGGAGCTAGAAATGAAATGCCCCAATAGACTATGCTTTTCTGTGAGATTTTTGATGTATGGGGAATAGATTTTATGGGACCATTTCCTATATTTTGTGGATATTTGTATATTTTGCTTGTTGTTGATTATGTTTCTAAATGGGTGGAGGTCATTCCCTCTAGGACTGATGATTCTTGTGTTGTTGTTAGTTTTATCAGGTCACATATTTTTTGTAGGTTTGGAATTCCAAGGGCTATCATAAGTGACCAAGGTTCTCATTTTTGCAACAAACACATCAAGACTCTACTTAGCAAGTATGGGGTTGTGCACAAAGTTTCTACTTCCTACCATCCCCAAACTAATGGACAGGCCGAAATTTCAAATAGAGAGATCAAAGTAATTTTGGAGAAGACCGTTGGGCCTAATAGGAAAGATTGGAGCAAGAGACTTGATGATGCACTATGGACCTATAGAACGGTATACAAGACACCAATTGGGATGTCTCCCTACCGATTAGTATATGGAACAGCTTGTCATCTACCCGTGGAGATAGAGTATAAAGCTTATTGGGCGGTGAAGGCTTGCAACTTTGATGCTACTAAAGTGGGAGAAGAAAGGAAGCTTCAACTTCAAGAACTTGAGGAAATAAGATTAGAAGCATTTGAAAACTCAGGGATTTATAAGGAGAAGACTAAGATTTTTCATGACAAACATATAGTGAGAAAAGAGTTCCAAATTGGCGACAAGGTTCTATTGTGCAAATCAAGGCTCAAATTGATTAAAGGTAAGTTGAGGTCAAGATGGGAAGGTCCATTTCTTGTAACTAACATTTTTCCTTATGGTGTTGTTGAAATCAAGGATGAAGCTAATGGTTTTATTTGGAAAGTCAATGGCCACCGGCTCAAGAAATACTTTGAAAAATTAAAGGAGCTAGATGTGGATGGATTGGACATCAAAGATGCTATCTACCCAACTTAAGGGGAGTTTATTTTTCTTACACTTTGATTTCATTGTATATATCATTTTTATGTTTTCTAGATGTAAATCTTTCTTTTTAAAGTGAGTTGTTGATAATAAATGCTTAGGTAGTGTAGAATAAATAAAAGTCATTGTAGATACCATGTTGTTCTTTTTGGCACCTTACTTCTTGCATGATTAGAAATAAATGTATCCCTCTAGGTTTTCTCTATATCATTTTAGAGTCTCTTGAAAGCAAATTAAATTTGGTTGTTAAAACTTAGGATTTGAACCAACGGATAAAAATTCTTGGATGCTTGAGTGCTACTTAGTTATGGACTCTAGATTGATGACTTGAGATGAATTATTTTTACCTAGTGAGGTCTTGGCCTTATTTTTGACATACACACATGTGATTGTACTTTAGAACTTGCTTAGGTTCTTTCAAAACCATATTTCTATGATTGGACCACTTTTATAGAGGTTAATCACTTTGTCTTACCTTTTCATATCGGTTTTTGTAATAATCCTTGTTGATACATGCTTTATTCTTTTTTCCTTTCCCTATATTTTCTGTTTCTCCATGGACTTGGTTGCTTTGGATTGTTCATGATGTTACTTTGCCCGGGACGGTCAAAAGGCTAAGTGTGGGGGAGGTGGCTAGAGTTTTGGAAATATTTTGGTAAGAAATGATACATTTTGGAAGTCTATTTTTGGATGAGTTATTTTGGCAATCTATTTTTATGGTGGTTAGTATCAAGGGTGAAATTTAAATGAAGGAAGGGTGCCAATTTGAATTGAGTTTTGTATCAAGAATGAGTTGTAAGAAGTGGTTAGGAAAGGTAACAATTGAAGCATCTACATTCCTAAGTATTATTTGATATTTCAAGTTTTATGAAGTATTGTTTGAAGGGAAGTGAAGGCTTACTCTCATTGCAAGTCCGCTGGAATCAATGATGCAATGCAAGTAGAGAAGAAAAGAAAAGGGAAAAGAAAAATTTCTGTGCTCAAGATTAAGTATCAAGTGGAAAAGAGTTGGAAAAGAGATCAATTGAAGAATTGGGAGTAGTGTACCAAGAGTGAAGTTGAAAATACATCCATCAACTCAGTTGCAAGAAAAAGAAAAAAAAATGTGATCTGAAGAGCAAAAGAAAAAAAATCAGAAAAGAAAGACAAAGGAGACAGCTGAAAAACAGAAGAAAAAAAAGAAAAGAAAAGAAAAAGAAAAGGAAAGAATGAACATGAAGTATCAGAAGATGATTAGATTTCTGAGTTGGAAGATGGAAACAAGGAGCTAGTTGAAGTCAAGAGTTAGCTACTGATCGAAAGAAAGAAACAAGGCAGAAATCAGTTTTAGTTTCAGCTCATGTTGCAGCTACTGATCAGTCCCTAATCGGTCACCAATCCGATCAGGAAGGAGTCTGATCGGTCACTCAGACCGATCAGAAGCAATCCAGTCCGAGCAGAAGAAGCACAGACCGATCTCCAGAACGATCAGGCAGAGTCTGATCGATCTCTGGACCGATCAGCAAGTTGCACATAGCAACTTTGGTACACAGTGAGGATTTCTCATCCAAATCAGCTGATACCTACCCACCTTAGCTCTGATTCTGTTGAGAGGACTATAAAAGAGGTCAAAGTGCATTAGGAACATTTTTGAGTATCCAAGTCTTCCATTTTCTTAACTTCTCCATTTACCTAACTTCTATTTCATTTCTTATCATTTCAAATTTCTTTAACTTGTTCTAATAAGTCTTTGTAGATGTGGATCCAAGTCAAGAATGATGGAGGAGAGTAGATAATAAGCAAGCTTATGGTAGTTCAAGAAACATGTTGTGTTTGAGTGAGCTCCACTTTCATTGAACCTTAGAACTTAGGAAGAGAGCCACTAAATATTCCCTTGATAGGCTTTGTGTGTTTAGATCATCTCAAAGAGTCATGAAGGATGAAATATGCTAAGTTGTTGATTTAAGGACAAGATACTAGTCCATTGAGCTTAGATTTTTGAGAATTGACAACCCTAGGTAATTTCCTTTCAATTGCTTCTAACTATGATTGAGAATAATCTAAGGGATACATGATTAGTTAGCTTGTGCGAGACGCCCAAGATTAAGTGTGGGGGAGTTGATAATTACCATTTTGTTAATTAATTTAGGCTCTCAAATCCATGTTTTGATCCATTTTTGTATGCTTAATCTTGAGTTTACACTAGGTTCCATGGATTAATTCTATTATGGTTTTTATTGCAAATCTTTGTATATTTGAGATGTTTTGATATCTAATTTGAATCTGATTTTTGTAGGCTTTGAAGGATCATGGACCTAGATTGGATTGGATCAGGTTGAGCCAGAATTGGACTAGGATCAAGACGATCAAGCATTGGATCAATATGGGTCGTCCGATCAAGGAGCAAGTAGATCTGAGCCATCTGTGAACTTTTGGTCAATCCGAGTTTAGGATAGGGTTAATCATGACCCCAGATCAAGATCTGAAAGTTTGGACCAAATCAGAGTCCATTTGACCGTCGGATCAAGTGTGGGGGAGTTTCAACCGTCCATTCAAAAGGGCAGAGAGATGTGAGCCATCCATTGCAGATCTGGTTGATCCCAGCTGAGGAAAGGCACATCTGACCGTCGGATGGAGGTCTGGAAGTTTTGGTTCAGATCTGACGAGATCTGACCGTCGGATGAGGCCGGAGCAATCACAGTCGTTCATTGCTAACAAATAAAACTGATTCCTCCTATCAGATTTGGCATCGTCGCGTTAGCCTTGTTCTTCCATGTTCTTGCGTTTTCTTCTTCGTTTCTTCATCCGATCGCGCGGCCACAGCAGTTTGAGCTTCAATTTAAGATCTCAAGTCAATGAGATCTATTTCCCGAGAGGATGGTGATTGGTTCTCGTCGCTGAAAGGCCCTGTGGAGAGGGTTTCGCCAACGGCTTGCATTCCACTCGATCGCCTCCTGTTTGCTCAACTTCACTGTTCGGAGCTATTAGAGAATTCAGAAGGGTTTTCTGAAGATCTTTGTGAGTTTCTGAACCACAAGCATCACCCGATTCATCAATCAAGAGGAGTTCGGATGAAATGTTCAGCTACGAATTGAACCAGCGCAAATCTTCCGCGAGGAACTCGGATCCGGCTGATTTGTCGAGCTAGAGGGTTTCTAGCTGGATCTTGGGTGACAGCAAGATAGTTCTTGGATTGAAGCATTAAATCTGTTGTTTAGTTTTCGCACATTTCATTTCTGAAAATTAACTCTGCATTCTTATTCCTCTATATCAGTTTTTGATCGGTCTTCTGACCGAACCAGACAGTTTCTGATCGATCCATTCGATCGATCAGTCTTGCCTCTGATAGGTCTGTCGACCGATCAGGCAGGGTATAGCTACAGTCCATTTAGTTCTTAACAACTTGGTGTCAACTTTCGGGAATTCTGCAATTAGCTACAATTTCTTGTGCTATTTCTCAGTTTGCCTAGTTTCCATAATTCTGAATATTAGCTGCGAATTACCTGCGTTCAATTTAGTCCTTGGAATTCAATTAGTTTTGCTTAGTTTCAATTAGGGTCAAGTTTAGTTTTCCCAATTTACTAGTTTAATTTCTGCTTTAGCTAAGTCTAATTTGTTGCAACTGTAATTCCATTTATATTAGAAAACAAACTCCCATTTCCATTTGAAAACCCAAAACAACATCAAACGACAACTTCACGCTTGAATCAAACAACCTAAACTAGTCCTTGGAAAAATACAACTTGAAGCCCCTGTACTACATTTCAATTTTGTGAGCTAGGGTTTTCAATTTATAAATATTTAAATTTGAGGCTCATCGTGACACTTGTATTGGGCTACATCAGGACCTTCCCTTTCCTGCTCCTTACTCTCACATCACCCTTGATACACTTTACACTTACTTATTTGGGGGTGTGAGAGATCCTACTATGACGAACTTTCGATCCGTCAACCTGTGTATCCAGGATTATGCACTGCATCGAGTCTTGGTCCGCTAAATTCTACCACTGACCTCTCGTGATGTAGCAATTATGCGACCCTTTCACTCCTTCCTACTTATTCCATGATTCACCGACTTGATATAGACATCGGACTTCATATTTTCCAAATGATCATCTACGCGTCCAGTGTCTCTACCCGATTGAGAGTTCAGACACCTTACTGTCATATCTTGACCGCACTCTTCAACTCTTACGGACGCAATATTACCGTTGGCGAGGTTATTAGGATGACGGAGTTCAATGAAGTAGGGATTAGGAACTTCTCCTTAGCGACGATAGATGTCTCAGACACCGGGGTCATCTTGTGGAGACAATGGGGAGTTCCACCACAGGATGATTCAAAGGACGATGAGTACTTTGATGTTAAGGACTGTTGGTGTAGGCAGCACCTAAGTCAACCCTAGGTTTTGATAATGGCAAAGGGTTCAGAAGTTAAGGTGGTGTTATAATCTAACAAGCTTATTGAGTGTGCAGGAAAAGTCCTAGGTACACTAGGCAAGAAGTCCTAGCAAAGGGCTGGGAAAAGAAGTTCTGGTCAAGGACTGGGCAAGAAGACCTGACCGGAAGTTGGGCAAAGAAGTCCTGGTCGAGGACTGGGCAAGAAGTCCTGGCAACGGGCTGGGCACCGAAGACCTGACTGAAAGTTGGGCACGAAGACCTGACTGGAAGTTGGGCACGAAGACCTGGTAGGTGAATTGGGCAAAAGTCCAACCGGAGGAGCCGGTTGGCAAAAAGGTAAACTCTCCTGAGAGGAGTAGGTGAGGACGCGTTCCCCGTCGAGGGAACAGTAGGCGTCGGTTCGACCTAGGGTTCCATTTGGGAGACCTGAAGTCAGAACCAAGACAGCTAAGGCTATAAATAATAACTAACATACTTTGCTTTCTTGTTTTGGGAACTAACCTTGGTTGCAGGAAACAAAGAAGTGTGTTTATGCAGCTCGAGCGCCCCAATGGAGTTGGGCGCCTAACTGGGGCTAGGCGCCGGTATGGATACGGGCGCCCCAGTGCAAAGGCAAACCCAGAACATCGAAGCAAGCTGCCACGAAGCCTGTGGATTGAGTCAACTCAGGCGCCCGTGAGGTCACAGACGCCCCGATCAGCTCAGGCGCCCAAGTGGAGATGGATAAGCGCTGACCGAGCCTACGGATAAGGGATCACGCAGGGAAGGCCACGTGTTAGGCGCCCCCATCGACACAGGCGGCCCCATCGACACAAGCGCCCCCATGGGTGCTATAAAAGGGGGTTCACCCCCAAGTCTTCAACATTCATTGCTCTCCATGCTCCAGACACTTTCGTTCAAGCACTACGCTCCGAAAAAGTTCGACTTCGAGATTCCAGCGCCGACGACGACCCTCTGCTCCGAAACTCGATCCACCTCGGGCATCGGTAAAACTTTAAATTACAAAAGTGTTGCTAATTAAATTTCCAATTCTATATCTGTACTATCAATCTGTAAAAGTTTTCCTGAATATAGAATTGTCCAAAGTAAATGGTCAAGGACCGTGGGCCTTGGATTAGGAGCCGACCGTGACTCCAAACCAAGTAAAACCGACTTGTGTTCGCGTGTGTTCTGTTATTTTCCGCTGCGTATCTTCTCTAGTATTCCGAAAATTTTATAACGATATTCACCCCCCCCCCTCTATCGTTTTCTCTGATCCAACAAGTGGTATCAGAGCAGGTGGCTTAAATCTGGTGCAACCACCAATTTGAGAGTTTTTTCGGATTTTACGAAATTATTTTAATTTTTTTTATTATTCTCGTTAATCGAGGTTGGTGCAACACAACTCGATTGTTTCCATTTCTATTAATTTTCTTCTACACTACTAATCCAAGACCAAGTCTTGGAACAAGTTTTCTCTATTTTTGTAAATTTTTAGAAAAATATTATGGCCATGAAAGAAGAATTCAGCACTGCTAGACCACCGCTTTTCAGTGGAGAAGATTTCTCCTTCTGGAAAAGCAGGATGGAAGTCCACCTGAAAACTCAGGTGGACATGTGGATAATAATCCAATTTGGCCTCGAGATCCCCAAGAATGCAGAAGGAGTGGCACAGCACTACTCGGAATGGGATGCCTCGTTGAAGAAAAAGATCGAGGTTGATGCAAAGGCAACCCAGACGTTGCAGTGCAGATTAACCAAGGAAGAGCTGAATTGGGTGGGACCTTTCAACAACGCCAAAGAACTATGGAATAAGCTGATTGAGCTGCAAGAAGGTACCTCCGACACCAGAATCAGCAAAAGGGATCTGTTACTGAACAGACTCTACACAATAAAAATGAACGAAGGCGAATCAGCAGCACAACTCCACGCCAGAATCCAGGAGCTGATGAACGGGCTGCACACAATAGGTCATAAGGTAGAGAACCGTGACCTAATCATGTATACCCTAAATGCATTCCCTAGGAACACACTGTGGGCATCTATGGTAGATGCTTACAAGGTTTTCAGGGACCTTTCAAAAATTAAATTATATGAACTTTTTTCAGAATTAGAATTACATGAACAGACTAACTGCACTATGGCCGAGAAAAGTATTACTTTTCTTGCAGGTAAACCCCAAGGAAAGGTCGCCAAGAAGAAGCCTCAACCTGCACCTGAGTCTGACTTGGAAACAGACTCAAAAGATAGTGAAGGGGATCGACCCAAGTTGGTGTGGCTAGCTCGGGACTACTACAAGGAGCTAAAGCATCAAACCAACAGAAAGAAAGTGAGCCTACGAAAGGAAGATCCAGCTGAACCTTCAACTTCAAAAGGCAAAATAAATGTCACCTGCTATGAATGCAACAAGAAGGGTCATTACAAGTCAGAATGCCCCAATTTAAAGGAAGCCAAGAAGACTCGAAGGAAGAAGGCTCTCCAAGCCACGTGGGATGACTCTTCTTCTGAAGAAGAAGAAGAGGCCCCACAATCAAATCTTCTCGCTTTAACCGCTTCGGAAGACATTGACACCGGATCGGAATCGTGTTGATGCAGTCTGGCCTGGTTGTTGTTTTGGTGTTTGACAATGATTTAAGTTTGGTTGAGTGAATTTGGGTTAAAGTCCTGGTCGGGGACTGGGCATGAAATCCCGGTGAGTGAAGCTGGGTCCTGGTGAGTGAAGCCAGGTGATAGAAATCCCGGTGAGTGAAGTCGGGTCCTGGTGAGTGAAGCCAGGTGTTGGAAATCCCGGTGAGTGAAGCCGGGTCCTGGTGAGTGAAGCCAGGTGTTGGAAATCCCAGTGAGTGAAGCCGGGTCCTGGTGAGTGAAGCTAGGTGTTGGAAATCCCGGTGAGAGAAGCCGGGTCCTGGTGAGTGAAGCCAGGTGTTGGAAATCCCGGTGAGTGAAGCCGGGTCGTGGTGAGTGAAGCCAGGTGTTGGAAAAGTCCTAGTTCGGAAGGGTTGGGTGAAAAGGCCTAGCTTGGAGGGCTAGGTGAAAAGTCCTAACTTGGAGGGTTAGGTGCAAATTCTCATCCTGGAGAATTAGGTGAAAAAGTCCTGGCTTGGAGGGTCAGGTGCCTAGCTTGGAGGGCTAGGTTGGATGATATTCTAACTCGGAAGGGTTGGGTGAAAAGTCCTAGCTTGGAGGGCTAGGTGAAAAGTCCTAACTTGGAGGGTTAGGTGCAAATTCCCAACTTGGAGAGTTAGATGGAAAAATCCTTAGCTTGGAGGGCTAAGGTGGAAGAATTCCTAGCTTGGAGGGCTAGGGTTGAGTCACTGGATCGGTCTGGTGACCGATCAGGGACATTGGCACGCTGCTCCTTAGTGGATCGGTCTGGTGACCGATCCAGCTATGTCTGATCGGACTGGTGATCGATCAGGGAGCGCACAGTGAAATTGGGAATCTACTGTGTGGCTCCTGATCAGACCGGTGACCGATCAGGGAGCAGGCTGCTTCCTTGCTGTCTTGTTTCTGATCGGTCTGGTGACCGATCAGGGAGCAAACAGTGAGTGAGTTCCCTTGCTGATCAAAGTCTTGGATCGGTCTGGTGACCGATCAGGGATCTTGGATTTGATTAAAAAGTTACTGTTCATCTGCTCTGATCGGTCTGGGTGACCGATCAGGATCCAATCTGATCGGTCTGGTGACCGATCAGGCTTCACCCTGATCGGTCTGGTGACCGATCAGGAGTGTATAGCTGCGAGAGCTGGGAATCCTGGCAAAGCAGTGGATCGATCTGGTGATCGATCCACACACTCTGGATCGGTCCGGTGACCGATCACTTTAATTCAAATTTCACTGACAGACGTGGTCAGAGCGTCTGACCGAATCCGATTCTCTGCTACATTGCTGATTATATTTGATATGCATTGCTAAGCTTCTATTGGAGTGTGCAGGCTTTACAGGGATGATTCAAACACTTAAGGAGGGTCAAAGGGAGACTTTTCGTTGAGCAGGTTTGGCAGTTTTCCATCGCAGGTTACAATGGGCGCTGCTGGCAACGGCTGGAAGCTGACCTGGGGCTGGGGCTCGACTGAGGAGAGTTCAGTGAGTCCAGAGGAGGTCAGGGGTAGCTGGCTTGTTGCAGGTGAGCAGCTAGGAGCTGAGTGGAGCGTCTGTGACCTAGCGTTTGGGCAGCTGGGATAAGTGTGGGCTGGCGATGAAGAGAGGGGAGTTCTCTCGACTGCAGCAACACTTGATCCATCCTTAGCAATCACTCTGAGTCTTGAAGCTTCTGCAATCTTGATCATTCCTTGAAGCTTGAGAGATCTGAGCACTAAGAAGGACTCGTGACAAGGCGATCAACAAGCAAACAAGGAAGAGTTGAGTGAAGGCTCTTGCCGAGGTTATGCTGGGTTGTTGTTTGTGCTTGTAAGCGTTTCTCTTCATCTGCTTGTGCTCTGTAAGTCTCTGATTGTCTCTGTGCTTTTCATTATACATCAACTTGTTGAGACATTTTGTGGAGAGGTTACTCCACCGAGAAGGAGGATTTGATATCCGGATTTCCAGGGCTTGATCTGCCAACGATCAAGGGATCGCCCACCTTAAGGGCACGCCAAGGAGTAGGGGCAAGATATCCCCGAACCTTGTAAACGATCCTTGTTAGCGTTTTGGTTTGTGTTTTATTTCTGCAACTTGTTTTCTGTCTTGTATTTGTCTTCCGCTGCTAATCACTCAAGTGCAGAAATCCTTAAGCTCAAAGAAATTGTGTCTGGCTATATTCACCCCCCCCCCTCTAGCCATCTCATCTCCAACAAATCGGAGTCAGACGACGGAAGGCTCACAATGTCGAAAAACAGCCAAATAACGGTAAGAGATTATTTCGAAATTGAATTATCGAAATTAATTGCTTATTTATCTGGTAACTTGGCGAAAGCCAAAATCCGAGTTGAGTCCCTCCGACAGGAAGTAAAACTCCTGAAAGAGGAAGCCGACTCAAGATCCTTGACCGAGAAGGTTCAAGAAGGAAACTCTACTCAAGTTGAAAAGCTTGAGAAAGAGAACTCCTCCTTGAAAACTCAAGTCAAGGAGCTCAGAGTGACTTTAGAACGATTTACTTCGGGTTCCAAGGGTCTTGACATGATCCTTGAAAAATAGAAGTCCGTTCTTAATCGATCTGGGTTAGGGTATCGAACCAAGTCTAGACAACAATCGTATTATGCTGTATTGAACCAACCTAGAGCCAAAGTTCAAGCATGGGTCCCCAAGCTTTGCTTGAACAATCAAGCTGGACCAAACCAGTATTGGATCCCCAAGGACAAGATTCACATCTTGCCTAAATATTATCGAGGCTTTAGTCCAGGGGAAGCCAATTTAAAAACAATTTTCATAATTAGATAAATTTTTTTTGCTTAATTCTTTAATTTTATTGCATGCTTGCTTGTTTATTTATTTCTGCAATTTATTATGCTTAGACCTAGGGCTGGTTAGACTAAGGACAAATGACTTAATTGAAATTTGAACAACATAGTATTGGGTGGAGATGAGATGATAGTACGTTAGGGAAGCCATTTTGGTGGAACTAGCCGAAGCTACCAATCCAAGACCCAAACTAGTTAGACCAAAATCTTTCAAGGAGTAACTTGAAGATGAATTTTCAATAAAAGGCTTTGTCAAGGAAAGGGTTGATGATCCAATAAGGCTACGGCCAAAGAAGGCCTAGTGTCTCGCCAAGACCTGGAAGTCAATTATTGAAAATCAAATTCACTTTACTATTGTCAGATTTGAATCTAACACAAATTTCAATTAATCTTATATTCAACCACTTTCCAAAATAAACTTAAAACTTAATTAAATTTTTTTCAAAATTAATTTAACCTTTTAAAACCAATCATGATTTCAAATTAAAATCTTTATTTTTGTTAAAACCTGTCTCACAAAACCCATAAGGTTAACGTGATTGATAACTATAGACTGGGTGAGACAGATTAGGTTGTGAAAATCAATTTAAGCTATCCTTAATTCTAATTGGAACCAAATCAATAAATACTTTATGTGTAGGAACATAAAGATTTGGACTAATGGATGTTGGATAGCGGATGCTCCAGACACATGACTGGAGACAAATTAAAATTCACCAAACTCAAGTTCAAAAACCTAGGCTCAGTAGCATTTGGCAATAATGCTACACTCAAAGTCATTGGGTCAGGTAACATTGAACTCAAATCCTATTTTGTGAATAAAAAGGTACTCTTGGTTGAGAACATCAAATTTAATTTACTTAGTATAAGTCAATTATGTGATACTGGCTATGTAGTTACATTTACCAACTCTGACTGCCTAATTAGAAACCTTCAAGACTCAGAAGTCTTGCTTAAGGGTACTAGGAAAAATAATGTTTATACTATCTATCTACCCTTAGTACCTAAATGTCTCTTAACTCAATTAGAAGAATCCAACCTCTGGCATAGGAGATTAGGTCACACTAATGTTAGACTAATTTCAAAAATCACCCAACTTGGTCTAATTAAAGGAGTACCAAAAATTAAGAACTATGAAAACACGATATGTAACTCATGTAATCAAGGTAAACAACCAGGTCTAATCACAAGCAAATTCAATCAGACCTAACTCAAACCACACTTGAGCTCCTACACCTTGACCTATTTGATTCACATGGAGCCAAGTCACTAAGCGGAAATTGGTACTGCTTAGTCGTTATCGATGACTACTCTAGGTTTACCTGGGTTAGGAAACTAAGGATGAAACCCTAAACCTGTTTATTGACTTATGTAAGATAATTGAAAATCAAAATGATATCAAAATCAAAAGACTTAGGAGTGATCACGGGGGAGAGTTTGAGAATCAAAGGTTTGAGGAATTCTGCAGAATAAATGGATATATTCACGAATTTTCTTGTCCTAGAACCCCCCAACAAAATGAGATAGTAGAAAGAAAGAATAGAACCCTACAGGAAACCGCTAGGACCATGCACAATAAATTCAACCTAGCTAACCAATTTTGGGCAGAAGCAATAAGTACGGCTTGCTATATCCAAAATAGGGTCCTAATTAACAAAAGACATAACAAAACTCCCTATGAGCTATATTACCATAGACTGCCAAACCTACATTACCTAAGGATCTTCGGATGCAAAGTACATATCCTAAACACCAAGGACTACCTAGATAAATTTCAGTCTAAGTCAACTCCAAGAGTATTCTTAGGATATTCAACAACAAGTAGAGCATATAGGGTCTACAATAAACAAACTAATAAAATTGAAGAAATAACAAATTTAATCTTTGATGAGGAAACTAATTCAAAATCTGATAATCAAACCCTGAACCCATCAAATATTGATCAAGAAGAAATTGAACCATCAATTGAACCACTAGTTGACCCACTAAATGAACTAACTCTTGAACCAACTACTGCATCAATTGAACTAATAATTGAACCAACCCAAATGGTTGAACAAAATACTGAATCAAATTGTCCAGCCGGACCTGAGGCTGAATCAAGTTTTAGAAGAACCAAGAAACCCAGACTCAGTCACCCTTCTGATCAAATTGTGGGTGATCCAACCTTAGAAGTCAGAACTAGGTCTTCCTATAGAAATCTTAGTCAGATCGCACTAATTTCGAAAATTGAACCTAAGACTATAGAGGAAGCCTTATCTGATCCTGATTAGATCATAGCTATGCAAGAGGAGTTAGCCCAATTTGAGAGAAACCAAGTCTGGGAACTAGTACCTAAACCTGAGGGCAAATCCATTATAGATACTAAGTGAGTGTTTAGCAATAAACTAAATGACCAAGTGGAAATAGTTAGGAATAAAATCGCTTAGTAGTTAAAGGGTTCAGTCAAGTCGAAGGATTAGACTATGACGAAACCTATGCCCCAGTAGCCTGACTTGAGTCTATTAGAATGCTGTTAGCATTTGCAGCCCATAGAGGATTCAAACTCTAACAAATGTACGTTAAGTCAGCCTTTTTAAATGGGTTCATCAAAGAAGAAGTCTATGTAGGACAACCCCCAGGTTTTGAGGACCTAGAAAAACCTGACTACGTTTTCAAACTTAATAAGGCACTTTATTTTTAAGGAATTTAACCAAGGACAAATTGATTCCACCCTTTTTGTTAAAACCTTAGAAAAAGACATTTTCATTGCCCAAATCTATGTTGACGACATAATTTTTAGATCCACCAACACAAACTTTGTAAAAGAATTTGTAAAAATAATGGAAAATGAATTTGAAATGAGCTTAGTTGGTGAGCTCAATTTCTTCTTAGGACTACAAATTAAACAAACCAGGGATGGTAACTATGTTCACCAGTCAAAATATGCTAAGGAGTTAATAAAGAAATTTAAAATGGATAACTCCAAAAGTATAAGTACCCCTATGACCACAAATATCAAAATTGATAGTGACCCTGAAGGTAAACCTGTAGATCTTAAGCTATACCGAAATATGATTGGAAGTCTACTTTACCTTACAGCAAGCAGACCTGATATCCTATTCTCTTTAGGAATGTGTGCTAGATACCAAACCTGTGCTAAGGAATCACACTTAGCAGCCCTAAAAAGAGTACTTAGATACATTAAGGGCACCCTAAATGTAGGGATTTGGTATCCTAGGACATCAACCTTCGACTTGTCAGGATACTCCGATTCTGACTATGCTGGATGCAAATTAGATAGAAAAAGCACAAGTGGAAGCTGCCAACTTTTAGGAAATAGTCTGGTCAGCTAGTGCAGTAGAAAGCAATACTGCGTAGCTCTATCTACAACCGAAGCAGAATATGTTGCTTTAGGAGAGTGTGTAGCACAACTCTTATGGATGATGCACACTCTTAAAGACTTCCAACTTGATTACACCCCAACCCAAGTCTATATTGATAATATAAGTTCAATCAATCTAACTAAAAACCCAATTCAACACTCAAGAACAAAGCATATAGAAGTTAAACATCACTTTGTAAGGGACCATGTAGCCAGGGGTGAAATAGTCCTTAAGCATGTGGACTCAAAGTCAAACTTAGTTGATATCTTTACCAAACCCTTACATGAGTCTGAGTTTAGCTCACTAAGAAGGTAGTTAGGGTTATGCTTAGTAGAATAGGACTGCTCTACATGTAAACAAAAATTCTTATCTATTATTTAATATGTTTTGAAAAATCATTTTTGTCTTGAAATTTAAAATAATTTTCCGACTTAGTTTTTTAAAGAAAACTTACCCCTTCAAAACTAAGGCTTTTTTCGCAAATGGACTTAGCTTAGGCCCTAACCTAGAACTGCATGCACCTATAGATCTAGAAGCCAGCATCTCACAAGCACCTTAGGGTACTTTTGATTGACAACCTAGACTGGGTTGAGATGCTTAGGTCTATGCCTTGATTCAAGATGCTTTAAGTCAGTGTATCTGCAGTAATTGGGGCAATAAATACCAATTGAACAGTAATCAGGTTAAGTGTCAAGCTTAGAAAATCTAACGTGATCAGATCACTTAACTTGACTAACCCTAGCAAAAGCTACTGTTTATGACAGTTAGTAAGTAGCTAACTGGGTTAGACAGGACCCGAAAGAGAATATTTAAATTGGTTTGGTTCAGCTTATACGTAAAATTTTTAGAATTAGTTCAATACAGAACGTTACTTTCTTTACTCTTTTTTTGCTATAATAATTTTTTTTGATATATGGCAAAGGGGGAGAGAAAGGAAAGGAGAGAAAAGAAGTTTTTTCAAATTTTAATTATTTTTCAAAACTTTTATCTCCTTTTTCAAAAAGTAAAGTAACGAAAATACTTACACATATTTGTTTTCAAATTTAAAGCATTTCAAAAATGAAAATTTTCTAAGTGTTTAAACTTAAAAATCTATTGGAAAATTTTCTAAGTGTTTAAAATTAAAATTGTTTTGGAAAATTTTCTAAGTGTTTAAACATAAAAATCTTTTGGAAAATTTTCTAAGTGTTTAAACTTAAAAATCTTTTGAAAAATTTTCTAAGTGTTTAAACTTGAATTTTCTAAGTGTTTAAACTTAAAAATCTTTTGGAAAAATTTTCTTAGTATTTAAACTTGAAAATCTTTTGAAAAATTTGCTAAGTATCTAACTTGGAAAATCATTTGGAAAATTTTCTTAGTGTTTAAACTTGAAATTCATTTGAAAAATTTTCTAAGTATCTAACTTGAAAAATCTTTTGGAAAATATTTTTTTCTCTAAGAATAGTCAAGGACTTAGAAGTGTTTTCAAAAACCACCACTTACTTTTGAAAAACTCAGGGGGAGAATTTTTTACTAGGGGAGGAAACTAAATATCTTTTACATTGCTTGTTTCCTTAAACTTAACTTTTTGAACCGTGTTGCCATAAATCAAAAAGGGGGAGATTGTTGGTGCAGGCAGCACCTAAGTCAAACCTGGGTTTTGATAATGGCAAAGGGTTCAGAAGTTAAGGTGGTGTTATGATCTAACAAGCTTACTGAGTGTGCAGGAAAAGTCCTAGGTACACTAGGCAAAAAGTCCTAGCAAAGGGCTGGGCAAAGAAGTCCTGGTCAAGGACTGGGCAAGAAGACCTGACCGGAAGTTGGGCAAAGAAGTCCTAGTCGAGGACTGGGCAAGAAGTCCTGGCAATGGGTTGGGCACCGAAGATCTGACCGGAAGTTGGGCACGAAGATCTGACCAGAAGTTGGGCACGAAGACCTGACCGGAAGTTTGGCACGAAGACCTGAACGGATAGATTGGGCAAAAGTCTAACCGGAGGAGCCGGTTGGTAAAAGGCAAACTCTCTTAAGAGGAGTAGGTGAGGGTGCGTTCCCCGTCGAGGGAATAGTAGGCGTCGATTCGACCTAGGATTCCATTTGGGAGACCCAAAGTCAGAACCAAGACAGCTGAGGCTATAAATAATGACTAACATACTTTTCTTTCTTGTTTTTGGAACTAACCTTGATTGCAGGAAACAAAGGAGTGTGTTTCTACAGCTCGGGTGCCCCAATGGAGTTGGGCGCCTAACTGGGGCTAGGCGCCCGTATGGATACGGGCGCCCCAGTGCAAAGGCAAAAACCAAAACATCGAAGCAAGCTGCCACGAAGCCTATGGGATGACTCAGCTCAGGCGCCCATGAGGTCACGGGCGCCCCGATCAACTCAGGTGCCCAAGTGGAGATGGATAAGCACTGACCGAGCCTACGGATAAGAGATCGCGTAGGGAAGGCCATGTGTTAGGTGCCCCCATCGACACAGGCGCCCCCATGGGTGCTATAAAAGGGGGTTCACCCCCAAGGCTTCAACATTCATTGCTCTCCATGCTCCAGACACTTTCGTTCAAGCACTGCGCTTCAACAAAGTTTGACTTCGAGATTCCAGCGCCGACGATGACCCTTTGCTCCGAAACTCGATCCACCTCGGGTGTCGGTAAAACTTTAAATTACGAAAGTGTTGCTAATTCAATTTCCAATTCTATATCTGTACTATTAATCTGTAAAAGTTTTTCCGAATATAGAATTGCCCAAAGTAAATGGTCAAGGACCATGGGCCTTGGAGTAGGAGTCAACCGCGACTCCGAACCAAGTAAAATCGACTTGTGTTCGCGTGTGTTCTGTTATTTTTCGCTGCGTATCTTCTCTAGTATTCCAAAAATTTTATAATGATATTCACCCCCCCCCCTCTATTGTTTTCTCCGATCCAACAAGGACTTTGCTGTTGAGATCGTGGCGGAGCTGGAGCACATACCGGCATCTCTCCTCCTTTGACTATGGATCAAAACCTTACACCGATTGAGCAGGAGATTCATAGCCTTTAGGAGGAGATGGAGGCCCATCATGTGGAGAGGATGGATGCCGATCAGGCCCACCACGCAGAGATGATGGCCATGGTTCGACCGTGGCGCCCGAGCTCATCATCTTCATAGTCTTGCATTGTATTTTGACTATGGGTGGATCTGGACTTGACTTGGTTGTTGACCTTCTTATATGACTTAGTTGATTCTGGTTGACCTCTATTAACTTGCCTTATTTATTTTACTGTGCTCAATAGAATAGATTTATTTATTTGTTTGTTTTTAATTAATTAGAATCATTTTTTATCTTTTCAAAAATTATTTTTCAAAAATCATCTTCTTTAGCTATTTTTCACAAATTATTAACAATTTTCAAATTTTCATATTTTTAAAATCATGTATTAAACTTTTTTTTGACTTAGTTTTTCAAAAACTTATCCCTCTCAAAACTAGGGATTTCTTTGTTATAGACTTAGCCTAGGACTTAACCTTAGTTTGCATGCTCCTATAGACTTAGAAGTCAGTATCTCACAAGCACATTAGGATACTTTGATTGACAATTTAGACTGGGTTAAGATGCTTAGGTCTATGTCTTAACTCAAGATGCTTGTATCTAAAGTAGTTGGGGCAATAAATACAGTTAAACATCAATCAAGTTAAGTAATCAAGCTTAGAAAGTCTAACTTGATCAGACTACTTAATTTGACTAACACAAGTGAAAGCTACTGTTGTATAATAGTTAGTAATTAACAAACTGGGTTAGACAGGGGCGCAAAGATTTGTGTTTTTATGTTTTTCAAATTATTTTTCAAAATTATTACATGGTTTACTTTTGTATGCTTAGACTTAAATCATATTTGGACTTAAACGGGTATATTAACTTGGTACAAATTCTGTTCTTCAGCATTAGTTCTTTATTATTGGTTAACTATTTTAAAATTGTCACTTAGAACATATTATTTGCTTACTTAACAAAAAAATTAATTCTTGACATTATTCATTGTTTTATTAACTTAGAATTATTTTTTAAATTTTTTTCTTGTACATATGTTTTTAAAAATCATGGGCTCTGATACCCAATTATTTTAAGTTTTTCTCTATCACTTTAATCATTTTTCTTACAAAAGGGGGAGAGTAGAGAAAACTAAGTTTTGTTTACAAAAAATATTTCTAACAGATGTTTTTTTGATATATGGCAAAGGGGGAGAGTAGAAAAAGTGAAATTAAAAACTTTTCCAAATTTTTACTTTACGATTTTTTTGGTTTTTCAAGTGATGTTAAAATGTTTTTCAGGTTTTCAAAAAGGATATTTTATAAAAGGAAGAAATTTCAAAATTCTATGTCTTTTTACTCTATTTGTCAAAGGGAAGAAATTTCAGTTTACTTTATTTTTCAAAGGGAGAAATTTAAATTTAAATTAGAATTTTTCTTTAAAATGATACTCAAAATTTTTCAAAGTAATGAACTTTTTCAAAATAATACTTAGAATTTTTTTAAGAAGTTAGAAAATCTTTTTAAATTGAAAAATTGCATGTTTTTCAAAAGCTTCAGGGGAGAATTTCCAATCAAGGGGGAGATTTATGCACTCATATATTCAATTTTGCAAGATTTTTTTTCCAGATTTGTAAATATTTTAATCAACGGGGAGATTACTTATCAAGGGGGAGAGTTAAAAGTTTTTTTCCAAAATCTATCCAACCTTGAAAAAAATTGTTTTAATATTGAAACTATTGTTTAACTCTGTTTTATTACTTGCTTATATGTATTTCTAACTTAACTTTTGAACTGGGTTGTCATAAATCAAAAAGGTGGAGATTGTTGGTGTCGAAAGCTCTCGATCAAACCTAGTTTTGATAATCGCAAAGGGTTCAAAGTTAAGTCTACGTTGTGATCTAACATATTTGCTAAGTGTACAGGAAAGTTCTAGTTTGTCAAGCCACGAAGTCTTGACCTGTAGGGTTGAGCACGAAGTCCTGGTCGAGGATTGGACACGAAGTCCTAGCCGAGGGCTGGGTACCGATGATCTGACCGAGTGTTGGGCACGAAGACATGGTCGAGGACTAGGCACGAAGACCTAATTTGGAAGATCGGGCAGAAGACTTTGCCGAGTGAGGACTATGGACAGAAGTAGGGACTGAAAGATCGATGTAGGCATGCAGAAGGGGGGTGAATGCACTTTCTTTGATCGTTTGATCTCTACACAGATGTTAGCCCAGCGGAAATAATATGCAAAGACAATAACAATGCTAACAAAAATTTTTTTACTTGGTATCCACCCAGATGGGTGACTAATCCAAGGATCCACGCCGCGAGCACCACTTTTTACTATCGAAAAGTCTCCTTGAGGTGGAGAAACCTTTACAGCAAAAGCTTCCTCTTTACAGGTGTAGAAAGATGATGGAGGAAGTGAGAAATCACTCTACAATTTGGCAGCACTTCGTTACTGTACGGAACTGTACAGACACGTGTAACGAGGCCTCCTTTTATAGGTGAAAAGGACAAATTCGCAGTCTGTCCAGACGCCAACCAGTCGACTGCCCCTAGGGCAGTCGACTGGCCCAGCAGTAAATGCTGGCCAACGGCTAGTGAACAGCTAGCCAACGGCTAGTTTTGGGGTATACCAGTCGACTGCCCCAAGGCCAGTCGACTGGTCCGAGGCTACGAACTCTCTGTGGGTTTTGGCAGTCTACTGCCTCCAGGCCAGTCGACTGCCCTGCCTCCCAGCTCAGCTCCAGCCACTTCAAACCTTCTCCTTCGCGTGTGTCTTCAGGTCTGCTCCCTTGGCTCACCCCTTGAAGTCCTCTTCCTCTGGCTATCGTCCCTCGGATGCGCACACAAGCCTTCCCTTGGCTTGCCTCCATGCCACCCTTCACGTGTGCCCATTGAAGTCCACTTCCCGGCTTGCCCTTGGAACTCTCCTCCCTCGGCTCTCGTCCCTCGGATAGGTCTTCCAAGTGTGATTTTCCAAGTCTTGCAAACTCAATCACACAAATCAAATACAACATAACACTCTAACTTTAAACCTATTCGCCCACACATCAAAACCATGATCTTCCAATCATTTAAAGGGTCGATTGCCTCAACAGGGACGGGTCAAGGTACGGACGTCTCGAGATCTGGGAACTTCGAAGGTTGAGCAAAAGTCCAACCGGAGATGTCGGTTGGTAAAAGGTAACTTCTCCGGAGTGGAGAAGGTGAGGATGCGTTCCACGAAAGAGTGAACAGTAGGTGTCGGTCCGACCTAGGATTTCATTTGAAATCCAAAGTTAAGATCAAATAGCTCTGGCTGTCAAATATTCATGCATCTATATATACTATTGTTTTCCTAGACTAACCCTAATTGTAGGCTAATATTAATAGCTGGCTACATTGGGGGAGCTTGAGAGGACTCAGGCGCCCGAGAGGTCTTGGGCCCCCCAGTTGTATTTGCTCAACATTGACGAAGCTGAGTTGGCAGTTGCTAATTGGACGCGCCACGTCAGCACTCAGGCGTCCCAGTGCACTCAGGCACCCGAGAGCGGATAGAATTTGGGCGAGTCATCGGATGACGACACGGCCGAATCGGCGATGTGGAGGCGCCCCCATGCGCACTCGAGCGCTCGAGTGCCAACATAAAAGGTGTTTCACCCCCTTGGTTCCATACATCAATTCAAGCATTCAGAATCACTGCAATCAAGTTTCTATGCTCAAGTTCTCCACGCCAAAACCATCTGAGATCGACCACACGCTGCTTCTACGATGAAACACATTCTTCTTCCTTAAGCAAGTGTTGTCAGTATAAAGTTTTAGTTTTATTTTTTGTACTTAATCTTCATACTCTGTAACTCATTTTGTGGATTATAGAATTGCTCAACAAAAACTGTTAAGGACTGTGGACCTTGGAGTAGGAGCTGTCACAAAATCCGAATGAAGTAAAACAAAGCTTATTAGTGTTGTTGTTGCTTGTCCCCCCCCCCCCTCCCTCTATCGATCACATTGATCCCACAAGGTCGACGAAATAAGCTTGGTTACGGCTTATTAGTAGTCTTCTTTGTGCTTTAGAGTTTTTGTGTGATACCAAGTATTTTTGGTGAGTTTGTGGTGAGGTTTCTCCACTCACAATGAGGTTGAGCATAGCCGGAGGTTTTTCAGGGACTAATCCATCGACGGATATGGATCGTCCACCTTATGGATAGCGTGGAGTAAGAGCTTTATCTCCAAACCATGTAAATTGGTTTGTCTCCTTGTTTAGCTTTGTTTATTATTATTTTCACGGTACAAGCTAACCGTGTAGGAAGAAACTGAAGAAATTGAGTTCCCCGCTATTCAACCCCATTCTAGTGGTCATCTGATCTCGTACAAGTAGTATCAGAGTGAAGGTTCACTCTCCATCGGACTAACCGCTGAGGAAGCAAAGATGGCCGAGTTTGTGAGTCCACCATAATTTGAAGGAGGAGGATTATACGACATCACCTTTTGGATGGTGAAGATGAAGGCCTTCTTCGAGAAGGATTGGGACACAAGTATGGCAATTGAAGAACCATTCGAAGACCTGAGAGACAAGGAAGAGAAGAAACTCTGACCATGTTATTGGACGGAAGAACAACAATCACGATCAAAGATAAACAAGAAGGTAATATCAATTTTAAGTGATATTTTGCCTAATGATGTGATTAGCCGTGTAGGTGAATACGAGAATGCCCACGATTTGTGGAGTAAAGTGAAGATAGTTCTATGGGAGGAATCAAAGCTTACACAAGAAGAAGAAAAATCCATAGAAAGGGATCAAGTGGCTCAAGTAGAGGAGGAGCAATCGGAAGGCGACGTGTGCTCAACTTCCGAGGAGAAGAAAGAAGACGAAGCATCATCCACTTCCAAAAATGAAGAAATAACATTCATAAGTGTGGATGAGCAATCCACATCATCAAATGTTAAAGAAGAAGTCGACCTAGCTAGCACCTCTACCTGAGAGAAATAAAAAAGATCACATAATATGCTTCGTGTGCAATGAAAATGGGCACAACAAGGATAAGTGTCCATTGGGTAAGAAAAAAGAAACTCCTAAACCTAATCAAGTTCCTTTAAAATCTAACATGGGTTATAGGAATAAAGAAGCCCAAATGAAAATCATATACTTCACGTGTGGGGAGAAATGCTACTACCACACTAAGTGCCCAAAGAGAGGAGAGCTCAAGAAATTGGCAAAATTGAAGAAATGAGAGAAGAAGAAAAAGAAAAGTTCATTCAAGGGTGAGCTTCAAGGGTAAGGGAGATAATCCCTAATTTGAAGAGTAATTCAAATTTTAATTTTCCCATGCATTCTTGGAATAATATAAACCCATGGATAATTTTGGTTTTAAATATTATGATAGGAATAGGGTAAATACATATCAAACCCCTAAGAAAACCATTCATGATCAATCTAGACACATTAGACCTAAGAAATAAGGCATCAATCTCAAGAAAGGGAGACATATGCCTAGACAAATGGGTAGGTCTAGAATGTCCAAGGTGGGCATGTTGACTCTAGGGTTAGAACCCTAGAGAGAGAAAAACAAACCTTGAGAGCAAAGCTAGATAAATTAGAGAAAATTCTAGATAGATTCATTATTGGATCCAAAGGGTTGGGTATGATGTTGGGTAGCAAAAAAACCCAACAATGATAGATTGGGTTTGGTATACCGATCTAGGTCCTCCAATGCCAAAGAAAAACCGTATGCTAGGGTGACTAATGATAATAGCAAGGGAGAGTCATCCAAGGCCAATGAAAAGATACATGCTAGGTTAGCATATTACTATGGCAAGGATGGGATGTCCAAAAATGGCAAGGAAAAGCCATTTAAGGGCAAGAAGAAGACCTTAATCAAGGACAAGGTGTCCGAGATTGAGAAGGTCGCATTTGTAGGCTAAAAGTCACCGGAAGTGGACCATTGTGGCCTAGCATTTATGGTTGAGTCACCTAGGAAGGTGGCTAAGGCTAGGAGATCTAGGAGGAGCCTTAGAAGTCTTTGGGACATATGGTAAATGTCCATCGATTGCGCCAAGAGTTTGAAGACGGATTTGAGTCTCAAACTTAGGGATTTGGCACATTAGGATTGTGTTTCATGCAAGAAATATAATATTGGGGTCATATTGCATGAAAATTAGTTTTTCATGTATAGATGTCATATAAACCAATGTTAGGGATGTATTGTGGTTTGGTGTGGCAGATACATCAAGGGGAAGCCAAAACTAGGTCTTTAGGTCAAGGTTCATTTAGACCATTTAGATAGTTTTAGGTTTTGTGTCAAACTTGGGATCCAAGATATGTATATCTTTAAATGTAATTTTTCCAAGTAGACACAGGTACCACAATCTCTTCACAAAATTTGAGTATTTTTGGAAAATTATGAAATTATTGGTGCATTTCTGAAATTGGGTTCATAATACAAAAATGGACTAAAATAGGGTGTTAGTCGATTGATGCAGAAGAGCAATCAACTAGTAATAGTGTATTCTAGAGTAAGAAAGCTTCTGTGAGTAGGATCATTCGACTGATGCAGTGTACCAGTCGATTGGTAACAGTGCTTTCTAGAGTGAGAAAACTACTGTAAGGTTTTTTTCGACAGGATCAGTCAACTGGTACCTATCTCAGTCGATTGATACATGTTGAAATTATTTTCAGCAATTCGAAAAGTGTCCTAATGATGAAAAACATGTGTATAATATTATGAGGGGTTAACGAATCTAATAATTGGGATATTATTAGAGTTCATTTTGATGTATAGCAAAGAGGGAGAATTAAAGTTTAATTGAGAAAACCTTATGTACCTTTGCAAGAAATCCTAACTCAAGGGGGAGCTTTATTGCTCATGATAGGTACTTTAAAAGTCCATGGTATGTCCAAGTGTAAGGGGAGCCTTGGATATGTTTTTAAAATGCCCTTTAGTAAATTTCCTAACTCAAGGGGGAAGTTAGGTGTGGGTTAATCTTGTAATAGGATTCCATGCATTGCATTTGCATATGCATTGGCGGTGTAATTTAAAGGTGTAGCCTTGGCAACATAAGTCTAATTTATTAGCATTTATATTTGTTATATGTTTTCCCTAACTTAAACGTATTACCAAATATCAAAAAGGGGGAGATTATTGAGGCAATCACAATGGCCCGGTGTGGCCATATGTATTGATGTTGGGCAAAGGGTTTAAGTTAGGTTCATCGTTGTATTTGATATGTGTATTTGAGTATGCAGGTTTGTAGAATACACATATGACTCAGCTTGATGGCTTCGGGTCTGGTGAAGGATGGAGCATCGATGGACCATAGACAAGACAGCAAGGACAAGCAGAGGGAAGCGTACTTCTGTTAGTGATATGAGAGAAGTGTCCTAAGGCAATCGCCTTATGATTGCAAATATTTATTTTAATAAATGATAATTCACTATTTGAGTATACATGTTTGTGTATTTGATTGGGATCTTAAACTCATGTACTGAATGTCCGCAATACAATTCACAGCATAAGAGAATTTGTGATGGGATCACAACTAGTGATTATCTCTAAATGTGCAATTGTGAAGTATTGAAAATATCCCTAGTCGATGAATTGATAAAAACAGACACTATCAATTCTTTTGAGACTAGCATGGGTTATTCTCTAATCAGCTGATTCTCACTGGCTGGTGACATTGGGATGTCCGGAGATAAACATGGATGCTAGTTAAGGGAACTAGTTCATTGGAGTGACTGGCTGTAAAACTTCACATGGTAGTCTATACATAGGCATGTCAGTGAAGCTCTTACTGCAGCTTAAGTGCGATGTTCCTTTGACTTGCCGTGTTCAAGTCATCTTGGTCATGGAGACTTATACTTTAACATCTTAAGCAAGCATCTCCAAGGAGGTGTGGACCCAGGATGATTGGGTATAAGCCGAAGTGCCCGAAGATGTTTGAACAGCCTACAAAGGATTCACCACTCCTTGCGAGGAGATGTATACCCAGGCCTATCGTCGGATTGTTACTCAAAGCCTCTGGCCAGAGCATATCATGTTTAGAGTATGAGTCTCTTAAATACATGAGAGTAATTAGAAATCCATTGGACGAGAAAGACATTACTTGGGCTAGGTGTGACGTAGTCAGCCTAGTGGGGACTGACACACATAGACCATGTCCTGAACCAAGTGGGTATAAGATGGTGAAGGGAATGAGGCACGATTCATTAGAGCTGCTGAAGGGTTTCAGAATTATTTCTGAGGTCAACCGTTGATCTTTCGATTAATTGGGGGTCATGATGTACTACTAGGTGTCACTCATGATCGTTCTATAATTAGTTGATTATAGATGGCCAACATAAATCGAAAGCCTATTTAGTCACACGCACTACGAGTAATCCGAGGGATTTAAAACGAGTTAAAAATTGGATTTTCCGATCAAGAGAAATAAGTCGAATCTGAGTTAATCAGAGGCGCAACGGAAGCTTAAAATGGCTAAGTCTTTTGAAGGCTTATTGGGCGAATTAAATGAGTTTAATTCGCGATGCGATCGGCTTGGTTTGGCCGGCCAAAGAGGGTGCCAACCCTCTTTGGTTTGGCCGGCCACAACAAGGGGGAGAAACTAATTAATTTGGTTTAAATTATAAAATAAATCAAGCGCGATTTGTTTTATAAAATTATGGATAAATAAATTTGTTTTCATGGAAATTAAAATAAACTTTAAATGGTTTATTTTTATTTTAAAATCAATTATGAATTGATTTTTCCATGATAAGAAAAATTTATATAATAAATTTATTCTTTTTATGGAAATTAAAATGAATCATGGATTAGTTTATTTTATTTTATAAAATCAATTATGAATTGATTTTTCCATGATAAGAAAAATTTATATAATAAATTTATTCTTTTTATGGAGATTAAAATGAACTTTAAATGGTTTATTTTTATTTTATAAAATCAATTATGAATTGATTTTTCCATGATAAGAAAATTTATATAATAAATTTTATGAAAATTTATTCCATAATAAAAGGAGAGATGTATTTGTTTTATTATAAAGTTAGTTATAATAAAACTTGGCTTAAACGGAATAATTCATAAGAAAATTTATAGGATAAATTTCTTATGAAAATTCCGTTAAGAGGGAGACTTGGCAAGGGAGAGACTATTATATAAAGGAACCAAGGCTAGGCTTGAATTCCTCAATTGAGTTATCAAGAGATCTAGTAGTTCTCTCCCTCTCTCTCTTATTCTCTCCCCCTCTCCTCCTCCTAGGGCCGGCGCCCCTAACTCCTCCTAGGGCCTGCGTCCACCTCTCCTAGGGCCGGCGCACCATCATCACACAACCTAGGGTTGGCGTGAGCAACATCCACCAAGGAGGAGCCAAAGAAGAAGAAGAAGAAGCGGATCGCATCTCCTTCCTTCTCGAAATTTAGATTCCGTTTCTTGGTGGTTAGTTTCCATCTTTTTCTCTTGTAATTTTAGTTGTGCCTTTGGAGAATCTAGTAGTTCTCGTCGGCATAAAACTCGTGGCTTTGCGAAGTCATCCCGAAGAGAACTCGGCGTGGACGCGAATAGAGGCGGAGCTTCCAAGGGACGCTACGGTTGGATCTCGTCCCTTACTTCGAGTTACGCGAGGTACTAAGTAAATTAGTTTACTTTTCCGTAAAGTTTTAATTTATGATCATGTCCACACATCATAAGGTTGCATGCTAGATACGTGGTTAAAATAATTTGAGAAATTATTTTATGTTAATTCTTCCGCTGCACATAAAAATTTAAAATTTTACAAACCCGTATCCTTGTCAACATGCACCCGGTCCCAACAACTTCGAGACATACGCAAAAGATAGCATTGGGACTAGCCGAGGGCTTGTATGCATTCGAGGGATGAGTGCCAAAGTGAAGAAGGCTTGAAGGCAATAGGTCAAGGTTGCAATGAAGAGTCAAGTGAGTCATAAGAGACCGTGGACCCGACAACAAGGATCGAGACCGAAAGAAGCTCCAGAAGGCAATACGTGAAGGTTGGAGAGGCATCCGAGAGATGAGAGACTGATGGAGGAGGCTAGAAGGCTAGGTCTAGGTTAGTCGGGCAAGGACGAGTGTTGTGTGAATGTACTCGTGGATGAAATCCTAGGTTTAGGATTTTACCAGTCGACTGATATGGGATCAATTGACTGGTTAGGGGCATAGAAAGATTAGTCGACTGATATTTCTGTATAGTCGACTGGTGTCGATTGAATTTGAACGTTGGGATGTAACGTTCGAATTCGATAGCTGTCAGTCGACTAGTGTAGGCACCAAACAACTGGTAATAGCTGGATCAGTAAATGAGTTCTATTTAAGAGAACTCGGTTTGCTTGAGCAAAGTTGACGAAATAAGCTTGGTTAAAGCTTATTAGTAGTCTTCTTTGTGCTCTAGAGTTTTTGTGTGATACCAAGTGTTCTTGGTGAGTTTGTGGTGAGGTTTCTCCACCCACAAGGAGGTTGAGTATAGACAGAGGTTTTCCGAGGATTAATATATCGACGGATAGGGATCATCCACCTTATAGACAGTCGTGGAATTGGAGTTTTATCTCCAAACCACATAAATTGGTTTGTTTTCTTGTTTAGCTTTGTTTATAAGTATTTCCGATGTGCAAGCTAATCGTGTAGGAAGAACCCGAAGAAATTGAGTGTCCCGCTATTCAATCCCCCTTCTAGCGCCCATTCAATATTGTACACCAATGACCTCCATGCTTATATCATTTAAATAATAAACTTGGTTTGCTTGGTTGACCTGAATGAATGAGTCATTAGAAGTGTTTGCTAGTGATATGAGAGAAGTGTCATAAGGCAATCGCCTTATGATTGTAATCATTTATTTTAATAAATGAATATTCACTATTTGAGTATACATGTTTGTGTATTTGATTGAGATCTTAAACTCATTTACTGAATGTCCGCAATACAATTCACAGCATGAGAGAATTTGTGATGAATTCACAACTAGCGATTATCTCTACATGTGCAATTGTGAAGTATTGAAATTGTCCCTAGTCGATGAATTGATAAATACGAACACTATCAATTCTGTTGAGACTAGCATGGGTTATTCTCTAATCAGCTGATTCTCACTGGCTGGTGACATTGAGATGCCTGGAGATAAACATGAATGCTAGTTAAGGGAACTAGTTCATTGGAGTGACTGGCTGTAAAACTTCATATGGTAGTCTACATATAGATATGTCAGTGAAGTTCTTACTGCAGCTTAAGTGCGATGTTCCTTTGACTTGCGGTGTTCAAGTCATCTTGGTCATGGAGACTTATACTTTGACATCTTAAGCAAGCATCTCCAAGGAGGTGTGGACCCAGGATGATTGGGTATAAACCGAAGTGCCCGAAGATGTTTGAACAGCCTACAAAAGTTTCACCACTCCTTGCGAGGAGATGTATACCCGAGGCCTATCGTCGGATTGTTACTCGAAGTCTCTGGCCAGAGCATGACATGTTTAGAGTATGAATCTCTTAAATACATGAGAGTAATTAGAATCCGTAGGACGAGAAAACATTACTTGGGCTATGTGTGACGTAGTCAGCCTAGTGGGGGTTGACACACATAGACCATGTCCTGAACCAAGTGGGTATAAGATGGTGAAGGGAATGGGGCACGATTCATTATAGCTGCTGAAGGGTTTCAGAATTGTTTCTGAGGTCAACCGTTGATTTTTCGATTAATTGGGGATTATGATGTACTACTAGGTGTCACTCATGATCATTCTATAATTGATTAATTATAGACGGTCAACATAAATCAAAAGCCTATTTAGTCACACGCACTACGAGTAATCCGAGGGATTTAAAACGAGTTAAAAATTGGATTTTCCAATCAAGAGAGATTAAGTTTGGTTGAGCCAAACGATAAGTCGAATCTGAATTTTTCAGAGACGCATCGGAAGCGTAAAATGACTAAGTCTATTGAAGACTTAATAGATGAATTAAATAAGTTTAATTCATTGGGGCATGGCTTGAATGGGCCAGCCAAAGAGGGCCTCCATCCTCTTTGCTTGGCCGGCCACAACAAAGGGAGAGAACCAAGTTTTGGTTCAATTTATAAAATAAACCAAGTGTGGTTTGTTTTATAAATTATGGATGATATAAATTTTTATATAATAAACCAAGATTTGGTTTATTTTTCATGGAAATTAAAATGAACCATGGATTGATTTATTTTATAAAATCAATCATGGATTGATTTACCATGATAAGAAAATTTATTCCATAGGAGAGAAGAGACTTGATTGATTTTTTATCATGAATTAAAATATGATTTTAACCATGATATAAAATTAAACTTGGCATGATGGAATAAGTTATTCAATATTTGAGAGGCTTGATGGTTGAGAGGCCACTATATAAAGGACCCAAGGCAAGGCTTGGGCAATAATCATAGAGATGAAGACATAGGCTCTCTCCCTCTCTTTCTCTCCTTCTCTTCTCCTCTTCTTGTCGTGCGCCAACCAGCCCCAAGAAGGAGCACCAGCCGGCCATCCTTTTGTGGTTAGTCTTCCGACTTCTCTCTTGGTTTTTCTTGTCGCGTTCTCGGAGAATCTAGTAGTTCTCGAGAACACGAAACTCGTGGCTTTGCGAAGTCATCCCAGATACTCGACGTGGACGCGAATAGAGGCGGAGCTTCCAAGGGACGCTTATGGTTGGATCTCGTCCCTTCCTTCGAGTTACGCGAGGTAATACGTAAATTAGTTTATGTTTCTGCAAAATTTCAAATATATGATCATGTCTACACAAGATAAAATTGCATGCTTAGATGTGTGGTTAAATGATTTAGAGAAATTATTTATACTAAACCTTCCGCTGCACGTAATTAATTTTAAAATTACGAACCCGCATTCATGTCAACATGCACCCGGTCCCAACAGTGGTATCAGAGCCGAGGTTTGTGTTCAACATAATCATATAATTGTTTTGCGGAAAGCTTTATCATGATCTCAATTTTGGAAAATTTTCTATTATGGAAACTTTCCAATTATGGTAAATTTTCGATTTAGGAATTTCAAAGTTTGGAAATCCTCATAAAATTTCGCAAACTTTTGAAATATCTCTGTTTCTGAAATTTTATGATAATTGTGAAAACTTTCCATTTTTGAAAACTTTCCAATTTTGGAAATTTCCTATTTTGGAAATTTTTCAATTTTGGAAAAACGTAAGTTTTCTTTGTATCAGAAACTTACAATTATTCTGAAAACCTTTTATTTTTGGAAACTTTTTATTTATGGAAAGCTCGCAATTTTGGGCACTTTCTTTCAAGAAAGTCTAGACAAATTATGGGAATATTAATTGGCATTTAAATTTATAATTGAAAATTAAATTATTTACAAAATTTTTTATTTTGGATTGAGCCTCGGGGAGCCGTCCAATTTAAAGTTAGTTGTTATAATTAAATTTCCTAAATTGAATTTAAATTGTCAAATGTTTAATTTGGATTGAGCCTCGGGGAGCCATCCAAATTAAGTTATTGATATTAAGTTTCTATAAATAAAATATGTGATCAAATCTTGGAAATTTTTGAGGTGATTCTCAAACGATAATTTTCTTATTTGATTTATGAGGTGATGCTCTTATATATTATTGTCTCCAAAATTAATTAGGAAAATTGTTTCCTATAGAGTATATTTCCTTAAATAAGATTTTCATGAAAATAATATGTGGTTAAATTAAGAGAATCTGTCTCTTAATTTAATAAGATTTGATTTAGAGAAATCAAAGTCTTAAACATATTATTTCCGAAATTGATTATGATAATTTAGGAAATTGTTTCCCAAAACAATTCCTTGAATAAAGTATGAAATTAGAATTAGGAAATCCGGTTCCTAATTCAATTAATAAGACTTGATAAATTAAGTCACATACATACTTTATTAAGGAAACCGTTAGAACATGACATAATTATATGTCATGAATATGCATAAAAGAAAAAGGATGAGACCCAAAACCCCTTACAAAATATTAAGGCCAACACCTTCCATTAATATGGTTAGAACCGGAGTTTTGTTTCTCGTTTGGGTTGATGGACACATCCATGCCCGGCTTGAACCTCAACATGTTCAAACCATAGAATTAGTTTATGATTAATATAGTTGGAGTCAGAGGTCAATCCTTAGTTTTGGTTGTTAGACACATCCAAGCCTGACTAAATGGTTGAATGAGCTCCAACCATATTAAAACTATTTCTTGATTAATGGGTCAGCCTTAAGCTCGAAGCATCGATTTGTTGTGCCACAACCAAGGTCGATGTAAAGAGAGGTGCAGTTGGGTGCTATGTATATTGTTGCATACTTGTTAATGAGTTAACAACCCAATGATTTATGCAAACATTCAATTGTTGATAGCATAATGTGATAGTTACATATGTATAATATGTAATCGGTATAATTACCTACCTTCATAGCTAAGAATAACTTGATGGACTCTAGCCATGGTTGTTCTTATCTATGGTTGGATATCAACCTATTTGGAGATGTTCCTACGATCTCCCGAATTGATAAAAAGGGTTATTTAATTCGAAAAATAAATAGGATTTAATTAATGATATTGATGCATTCTTTATCATTCTCATCATATAACCTCAATTTGTATTTCTAGGATAATCACCTGATCATGTCTTCTCTGAATTTGCTTTCCATTTTGGACACCAATAAGCTAACCGGGCCAAACATCATGGACTGGCTTCGAAACCTGAGGATAGTCCTCAAGGCAGAAAATCTTGCTTATGTCCTTGAAGAACAACTTCCCAACCATCCTCCTAAAGATGCAACTACAGACCAGTTAGTGGCCTATCAGAAACATATGGCTGATTCTGAACTTGCGAGTTGCATCATGATGGCCGCTATGGTACTTGAGCTACAAAAGCAGCATGAGCATATGGATGCTCATACCATCGTCTTCCATCTTCATGAGCTGTTTGACGAGCAGGCGAGATCCGAAAGGTTTGAGATCTCCAGACTCCTCTTCACCTCTAAGATGCAGGAAGGCACTTCTGTTTCACAGTTTGTGTTGAAGATGTTGGGGTACATTGAGCGACTAGGCACACTCAGATTTGCAATGGATCACGAACTAAGTATTGACTTAATTCTGCATTGTTTGCCCAAGAGTTACTCACAGTTTGTGATGAACTATCGGATGAACAAACTGGAGACTACCATTCCTGAGTTGCTTAACCTGCTGAAGACTGTAGAGCCTTCTATAAAGAAGGATCAGAAGACGGTATTGTTAGTTGATTCCTCAAAGAAAGGCTCTAAGAGGAAGCCCAAAGAACAAAATAAGGGACGGAAGAAAAGGCCAAAAAGATTGAAAAGACACCAAAAGGCACTTGCCATCACTGCGGCAAGGAGGGCCACTGGCGAAGAAACTGCAAGGTTTATCTTGAGTCCCTGAAGAAGAAGGCATCCGATGCCCCATCCTCTTCAGGTATCTTCGTTATTGAATGTCATTCTATTTCCTCGGACACCTGGGTACTTGATACTGGGTGTAGCTCACATATATGTAATGACATACAGGGGCTAAG
>JAGFNQ010005005.1:81159-124056 GCA_024364735.1 Boesenbergia rotunda
ACAACCAAATTTTAACTGTCTGTAAGACTGATATATCGTTTCCTATAATAATATATCATCGACATATAATACTAGGAATACGACTGCACTCCCACTAACCTTCTTGTACATACAAGGTTCGTCAGGATTTTGTGAGAAATCAAACTCTTTGATTGTCTCATCAAAACGGATGTTCCAACTCCTGGATGCTTGCTTCAGTCCATATATGAATCGTCGAAGCTTGCATACTTTGGTTTTATCAACCGATGTGAAACCTTCAGGTTGTATCACGTATACATCCTCAGCAGGTTTCCATTAAGGAAAGCTGTTTGCACATCCATTTGCCATATCTCATAATCATAATGAGCTGCTATGGCTAGGAGCATCCGAATAGATTTAAGCATAGCTACTGGCGAATAGGTTTCGTCATAATCAATTCCTTGTTTCTGACGATATCCTTTTGCCACTAGTCTAGCCTTAAAGGTAACAACATTACCTTCCATGTCGGTTTTCTTCTTGAAAACCCACTTGCACCCTATGGGCTTAATCCCTTCAGGTGGGTTAACCAAGTCCCATACTTGATTTTCGTACATGGAATCCATTTCCAACTTCATGGCTTCAAGCCATTTGTCCCTTTCTGAATTTTTCAGAACATCTTCATAACTGATAGTTCGTCATCGCTTATGAGTAACACGTCGTTCGATCACTTATGAGAAATCCGTATCTCTCTGGAATATTGCGTGTCCTATCAGATCTACGAAGAGGTGGTGTTGTTTTAGGTTCAACTGATAGCTCATCATTATGAGTTATTGGTTGTGGGTCTAGACTAGGTGTCTCTGTTATGTCTATTGGAGTTTCTTGAACTTCATCAAGTTCAATGCTACTCCCACTATTTTCTTGTAAAGAAATTCTTTTTCCAGAAATACAGCATGCCTTGAAACAAATACCTTTTGTTCCAAGGGATGATAGAATTGGTAACCCTTCGTTCCTTAGGGTATCCAATAAATAGACATTTATCAGACTTAGCATCCAATTTGTCTGATACAGTCCGCTTCACATAAGCAGGACAACCCCATATCTTAAGGTGAGTTAAGTGAGGTTTCTTACTATTCCATGTCTCATATGGAGTAGTAGAGACTACCTTGGTCGGGACTCTGTTTAGCAAGTAAACAGTTGTCTGAAGTGCATAGCCCCAAAAGGATTTTGGAAGAGTTGCATGATTCATCATCGACCTAACCATGTCTATCAAGGTTCGGTTGCGCCTCTCAGATACACCATTATGCTGTGGTGTATACGGCGGAGTCCATTGAGACAATATCCCATTGTCCCTAAGATAATCTTGAAACTCTTGACTTAAGTATTCACCACCCCGATCGGATCGAAGTATCTTAATACTTTTGCCAAGCTGTTTCTCTACTTCATTTCTGAACTCTTTGAATTTCTCAAAGGCTTCAGATTTGTGTTTCATCAAGAACCCATACCCGAATCGTGAGTGATCATCGATAAAGGTGATGAAGTAGCCATAGCCTCCTTGTGCAAGAGTTGACATTGGTCCACATACATCAGTATGAATTAGACCAAACAATTCTTCCACTGGATTACCTTTCCGGAAAAGGGTAATTTGGTCATCTTGCCTTTTAAGCATGATTCGCATGTATCAAATGAATCGGGTTCAAATGATTCCAAAATTTCACATCGGTGTAATTTGGTCATGCGTTTCTTACTTACATGGCCAAGACGACAATGCCACGTGTAGGAGTCTATTCGATTATCTATTCTAGCACGTTTGTTGCTAACTTCGATATTGAAAACGTCACCGGATAAATCTAACGTGTAGATATCATTGCACAAAGTTCCATTCCCATAAAGAACGCCATTTAAAGTTATGTAACAACAATTGTTACTAAAAGTTAAATGATAACCCTTTTCATTCAAACATGAAATAGATACAATGTTCTTTATTAACGAAGGAACGAAATAACAATTATCCAATTTTAAGATACGTCCAGTAGGGAGCTTTAGCAAATATGTTCCGATGGCAACAGCAGCAATCTTTGCTCCATTTCCAACTCGCAAATCCGCTTCTCCCTTGACGAGTCTTCTTCTATTCCTTAGCCCCTGTATGTCATTACATATATGTGAGCTACACCCAGTATCAAGTACCCAAGTATTTGAGGAAATAGAGTGACATTCAATAACGAAGATACCTGAAGAGGATGGGGCATGGATGCCTTCTTCTTCAAGGACTCAAGATAAACCTTCCAATTTCTTCGCCAGTGACCCTCCTTGCCACAGTGATGGCAAGTGCCTTTTGGTGTCTTTTCAGTCTTTTTGGCCTTTTTCTTCTTTCCTTTATTCTGTTCTTTGGCCTTCCTCTTAGAACCTTTCTTCGAGGAACCAACTAACAATACCGTCTTTTGATCCTGCTTCACAGAAGGCTCAATAGTCTTCAGCAGGTTGAGCAACTCAGGAATGGTTGTCTCCAGCTTGTTCATCCGATAGTTCATCACAAATTGTGAATAACTTTTGGACAAACAATGCAGAATTAAGTCAATACTTAGTTCATGATCCATTGCAAAACCGAGTGAGTTCAGTCGCTCAATGTACCCCAACATCTTTAACGCAAACTGTGAGGCAGAAGTGCCTTCCTGCATCCTAGAGGTGAAGAGGAGTCCAGAGACTTCGAACCTTTCGGATCTCGCCTGCTCTTCAAACAACTCATGAATATGGAAGATGATGGTATAAGCATCCATATGCTCATGCTGCTTTTGCAGCTCAGGTACCATAGAGGCTAGCATGATGCAACTCGCAAGTTCAGAATCGGTCACATGTTTCTGATAGGCCACTAACTGGTCTGGAGTTGCATCTTCTGGAGGACGGTTGGGAAGTTGATCTTCAATGACATAAGCAAGCTTCTCTGCCTTGAGGACTATCCTCAGGTTTCGAAGTCAGTCCATGAAGTTAGGCCCAGTTAGTTTATTGGTGTCCAAGATGGAACGCAAATTCAGAGAAGATATGATCGAGTGATTATCCTAGAAATACAAATTGAGCTTATGTGAGAAGAATGATTAAAGAATGTATCAACATACATAAATGAAATCCTATTTATTTTTCAAATTGAATAACCCTTTTTATCAATTCGGGAGATCATAGGAACATCTCCAAATAGGTTGATATCCAACCACAGATAAGAACAACCATGGTTGTGGCCATCAAGTTATTCTTAGCTATGAAGGTAGGTAATTATACCGATTGCATATCACATATATGTAACTATCACTTTATGCTATCAACTAATTGAATGCTTGCATAAATCATTGGGTTGTTAACTCATTAACAAGTATGCAACATTATACATAGTACCCAACTGCACATCTCTTTACATCGACCTTGGCTGTGGCACAACAAATCGATGCTCCAAGCTTAAGGCTGACCCATTAATCAAGAAATAGTTTTAATATGGTTGGAGCTCATTCAACCGTTTAGTTAGGCTTGGATGTGTCCAACAACCAAAACTAAGGATTGACCTCTGACTCCAACTATATTATTCATAAACTAATTCCATGGTTTGAACATGTTAAGGTTCAAGTCGGGCATGGATGTGTCCATCAACCCAAATGAGAAACAAAACTTCGATTCTAACCATATTAATGGAAGGTGTTGGCCTTAATATTTTGTAAGGGGTTTTGGGTCTCATCCTTTCTTTTCTAAGCACATTCATGACATATAATTATGTCATGACTCACGATTTCCTTAATAAAGTATGTATGTGATTTAATTTATCAAGTCTCATAAATTGAATTAGGAACCGGATTTCCTAATTCTAATTTCATACTTTGTTCAAGGAATTGTTTTGGGAAATACTTTCCTAAATTATCATAATCAATTTCGGAAATAATATGTTTAAGACTTTGATTTCTCTAAATCAAATCTTATTAAATTAAGAGACAAATCCCTTAATTCAACCACATATTATTTTCATGAAAATCTCATTTAAGAAAACTCTATAGGAAACCATTTTCCTAATTAATTTTAGAGACAACAATATGTAAGAGCATCACCTCTTAAATCATATTTTATTCATGGATTTAATTAATTACAACAAATTATTTTCTAAGGGTGGCTCCCCGAGGCTCAGATACCCAAAGAAAAGTAATTTATCGTAAATCCAATTTGGTCCGCTTCGGAAGCGTAACCAAATTAAACATGACAATTTTATTTAAAATTGAGAAATTAAATTACAATAACTAACTTTAAATTGGACGGCTCCCCGAGGCTCAATCCAAAATAAAGAATTTTGTTGTCAATTTAAAAACCAATTCAAATTTAATTGTCAATTAATTGTCCATAAATTTGTCTAGACTTTCTTGAAAGAAAGTGTCCAAAATTGCGAGATTTCATAATAGGTTTTCAGAATAATTGTAAGTTTCTGGTACAAAGAAAACTTACATATTTCCAAAATTGGAAAATTTCTAAAATAGAAAATTTTCCAAAATTGGAAAGTTTCCAAAGATGGGAAGTTTTCACAATTATTATAAACTTTCAGAAACTAGAAATTTCAAAAAGTTTGCGAAATTTCATGAGGATTTCCAAACTTTGAAATTCCTAAATCTAAAATTTATTATAATTGGAAAGTTTCCATAATTGAAAAATTTTCCAAAATTGAGATCATGACAAAGTTTTCCACAAAACAATTATATGATTATGTCGAACACTAACCGGCTCTGATACCACTGTTGGGACCGGGTGCATGTTGACAAGGATACGGGTTCGTAAATTTTAAAATATTTACGTGCAGCGGAAGAATTAGCATAAATAATTTTTCAAATTATTTTAACCACGTATCTAGCATACGACCTTATGATGTGTGGACATGATCATAAATTAAAATTTTGCAAAAAAGTAAACTATTTACTCGTTACCTCGCGTAACTCGAAGTAAGGGACGAGATCCAACCGTAGCGTCCCTTAGAAGCTCCGCCTCTATTCGCGTCCACGCCGAGTTCTCTTCGGGATGACTTCGCAAAGCCACGAGTTTTGTGCCGACGAGAACTACTAGATTCTCTAAAAGTACAACTAGAAGATCAAGAGAGAAGAAAGGAAACTAACCACCAAGTAACGGAATCAAAATTCCGCGAAAGGAAAGAAGGAGTCGCGATCCGTTTCTTCTTCTTCGGCACCTTCTTGGCGGATTAAGCTCTCGGCCACCCTTGGGATGTGCGCCGGCCCTAGGGGAGGAGAGAGAGCCGGCCCTAGAGAGAGAGGGGGGGCCGGCCCTAGAGAGAGAGAGTTAGAGAGAGAGAGGGTGAGCTACTAATCTCTTGATAACTCAATTGAGGAATTCAAGCCTAGCCTTGGTTCCTTTATATAGTAGCTTCTCCCTTGCCAAGTCTCCCTCTTAACGGAATTTTCCATAAGAAATTTATCCTATAAATTCTCTTATGAATTATTCCGTTTATGTCAAGTTTTATTATAACTAACTTTATAATAAAACAAATACATCTCTCTTTTAATTATGGAATAAAATTTGTATAAAATTTTCTTATCATGGAAAAATCAATTCATAATTGATTTTATAAATTAAAATTAAACCAATTCATGGTTCATTTTAATTTCCATAAAAAGAATAATATTTCTACAAATTTTTTTATATAAATCTCTTTATATAAATTTCTTTATATATCAATTTATTTATCCATAATTTTATAAAACAAATCGCGCTAGATTTATTTTATTAATTAAACCAAATTAATTGGTTTCTCCCCCTTGTTGTGGCCGGCCAAACCAAAGAGGGTTGGCGCCCTCTTTGGCCGGCCAAACCGAGCCGATCCCATCGCGAATTAAACTCATTTAATTCGCCCAATAAGCCTTCAAAAGACTTAGCCATTTTAAGCTTCCGTTGCGCCTCTGATTAACTCAGATTCGACTTATTTCTCTTGATCGAAAAATCCAATTTTTAACTCGTTTTAAATCCCTCGGATTACTCGTAGTGCGTGTGACTAAATAGGCATTCGATTTATGTTGGCCGTCTATAATCAACCAATTATAGAACGATCATGAGTGACACCTAGTAGTACATCATGACCCCCAATTAATCGAAAGATCAACGGTTGACCTCAGAAGTAATTCTGAAACCCTTCAGCAGCTTTAATGAATCGTGTCTCATTCCCTTCACCATCTTATACCCACTTGGTTCAGGACATGGTCTGTGTGTGTCAGTCCCCACTAGGCTGACTACGTCACACCTAGCCCAAGTAGTGTCTTTCTCGTCCTTTGGATTTCTAATTACTCTCATGTATTTAAGAGACTCATACTCTAAACATGACATGCTTTGGCCAGAGGCTTTGAGTAACAATCCGACGATAGGCCTGGGTATACATCTCCTCGCAAGGAGTGGTGAATCCTTTGTAGGTTGTTCAAACATCTTCGGGCACTTCGGCTTATACCCAACCATCCTGGGTCCACACCTCCTTGGAGATGCTTGCTTAAGATGTTAAAGTATAAGTCTCCATGACCAAGATGACTTGAACACCGCAAGTCAAAGGAAAATCGCACTTAAGCTGCAGTAAGAACTTCACTGACATGTCTATGTATAGACTACCATGTGAAGTTTTACAGTCAGTCACTCCAATGAACTAGTTCCCTTAACTAGCATCCATGTTTATCTCCGGACATCCCAATGTCACCAGCCAGTGAGAATCAGCTGATTAGAGAATAACTCATGCTAGTCTCAACAGAATTGATAGTGTCCGTATTTATCAATTCATCGACTAGGGATAATTTCAATACTTCACAATTGCACATGTAGAGATAATCACTAGTTGTGATTCCATCACAAATTCTCTCATGCTGTGAATTGTATTGCGGACATTCAGTAAATGAGTTTAAGATCCCAATCAAATACACAAATATGTATACTCAAATAGTGAATTTTCATTTATTGAAATAAATGTTTACAATCATAAGGCGATTGTCTTAGGACACTTCTCTCATATTAGTGTATCAGGTACATATGATACCTGATACATATGTATCAGAGGCGCCCAGGTGACCTGATTCTCTCAAATCGCACTCAGGACCTCTCAGGCGCCTGAGTGAAGGCTTATCTGTGTTTCGACCTCGAAACAGCAAATACAACTTTCACCTTGGGCGCCCGTATCATCCTGGGCGCCTAATTGGACACCTATTCTGCATACTTCACGAAACTGTAACTTTTCTTCTTTGGCTTGGGTGCCCCCATCATACTGGGCGCCTGGCTTCAAGGCTTTCAACCCAACACTGGGTATTACACTCTGATCTGGGCGCCCCCATCAATAGGGGCGCCTGGGTTGGCTGTTTTCCAGCCACTTGCCTGCTTTATCTCCGGTTCTTGGTACCTGCAAGACACACAAACACAAAACAAATATACATATAATATTAGCCTTAAGGACTTGGTTCGAACTTCGAATTTTCACAAAACTCTAGGTCAAACCGACATAAGTTCCCACCCCCGAGAACGCGCCTTTCACCTACTCCTCTCAGGAGACGGTTGCCACCCAATGCTTCGAGTGGACTTTTGCTTAGCCTCCGATACTCCTGGATCTCGAGACGTCCGAACCCCGACCTGTCTCTACTTCTGTCCTATGTCATCGCTCAGCTAAGTTGCTCAGCCCCTCGAACCAAGACTTCGTGCCCAAACCCTAAGTTCAGGACTTCGGTGTCCAACCCTCGGCCAGGTCTTCTTGCCTAGTCCTCGACCAGGACTTCAGTACCCAACCCTCGGCCAGGTCTTCTTGCCCAGTCCTCGACTAGGACCTCGTGCCCATCTTCCGAGCAGGTCTTCGGTGCCCAGCCCTTTGCCAAGACTTAGTGCCCAATCCTCGATCAGGACTTAGTGCCCAATTCCCCGAACCAGGACTTATTCCCTAGGTTTACTAGGACTTTCTTCCACTTTGTTCCTTCTCTCTTAACTCCCCTTTGTCTGTTCAATGTATCACTGACTCATCCGATTGGAGGAATCGGGTCTTGAACGCCGCCTCCACCTGTTGGGACTCCTCCTCAGCCTTATGTGTCTTCAGTGATCCAAGGCTTGGTCCTAGGCGGTCTTCAGCTCGCCTGCCTCCTTGGATAGTTGGTCCAGGACAACCTGGGTCTTCTCGAGCTGCTTTGCAGTTTCTTGGAGTTGCATCTTGCCTTGCTCTGAGTCTTCTTACCGGAGGCGAAGTTCCTCTGATAACTTGGCCTCCCGCTCCTTGGAGCACTTCATCCCCTGAGTTAAATGACTCACCTCGTCGGTGAGGGTCTTCGTCAGCGCTTGGAGTAAAAGTGCTCCCGGTGGCGAGAGCTATGCAGGTCAGATTCTGAAGGCAGCAGGGAGTCCATATAGTACTCCACCTTAGCCCTAAGGGCCCTGCTGACCTCTGCCTGCATGAAGCCTCCCCTGCGGGCATGGTGGACCTCTGCCTCCGATTCGGCTACTCTGCGGATCAGGGCTTCGATCTCCCTCCTGGAGTACAACTGGCGGCCCGCAATGAGGCAGTCGTAGGCGACCTACCACAAGGAATAATGGAGGCCAGAGCACATAAGCAAGGATAACAGAAAAAATAGATACCTTTACCTTCAGGAGGGACTCGTGTAGGTTGGCTAGGGGCCCAGCCGAGGTACTTAAGGTCCTCCTGCTCGAGTCGCCCTGGCTCCTCGGCGCATCATCCCAGCTCCTTGAAGAGAGTGCGTCATTGGAGCAGGGGATGAGCTAGATGGCAGGTGCCTCGGGGGGCACCGAAGAGGGGCTCAGGACGTCTTCCTCAGAGCTGGATGACCCCTCGGAAGCACGACCCTCGGTGGAGACCTCTTTCAGTTGCACCGATTGAGGCCCCCTAGAAGTCGCCTCCTCGGCGGCTTGGACCTTCCGGCGCAGGTGCTCACTTGTCAGTCAGGGATCTGCTGGCACTGCCCGCTTGCCTTTTGAGGCATTGGAGGAACTGGTCGCGGTGAGGGTGGCGGTCAGATGCCCCTTCGCTGGAGAGGTCGTCTGTTTAAAGCGCTTAGATAGGGGCATTGTGTCCTCCTCCTCGGGGATAGTTGGGAGTTCAGGAGGTGTAAAGTTCCTCGACCTCCTCCGAATGGCCGACCGCTTGGCGAGTCACTTCCGCCTTGGCTTCCCAGCTGCTTCAGCCATCAATGGACTAGCCTGAGATGCCAACTCTTCCTCATCCCCTCTCGTCTCGATGAGCGCAGAGGAGGGGTCGGCTCCTTGGTCTTCAGACAGCTCAGGTGCCTCTTAGTCATTGGGCCGCTATGTCGTCCCCTGGTCCTCGGGTTGCTTCGTCGCCCCTGGTCCTCGGGCTACTCCGTTGCCCCCTTCGAGTCCTCAACAGGGTCGACCATCGGGGCGATGGGGGCTGGGTGAGGGGCGAGGGCTTATTTATTGGTCTGCTTCCATTTAAGGAGCCAGTTCATCGCCTGGGACAACATGATGTCCTTTGCAATGTGAAAGCAACAAAACATCAGTTAAAATTAACGAACATCTATAAAAATATAAGCTTATCGAGGATGTGACTTATGTTGGTGGCTTTAGAGTTGAGTCCAGCCCGGTGCATGAGTTCCTCACACTGCACTAGGTCGGGGCCGCTGAACTCCATATCGGCCAGGATACCCCTAGCCAGCTAATAACCCGGGTCCAGCCGGAAGTCGCCTAGCTCCGGGATGGCTGGTAAGCTTTCCCTCCAGCGAATAGGGCTGAAGGGGCATTGAGGAAGTTGAATGATGGGCACTTGATCCCATCGGTGTATTGATGCAACATGGATGTATTCTCAAACTTGCAGAGGCGATCCTCTAGGTCCATAGTGCATTATATTCCCCTATTGTCAATGTCCTAAAATGCCTAGGTAGGACATCTTGCAGGACGCTGGACGAGAACGGAGTCCCTGAAGGCTGAGAGCTTTGTTCGCGTAGCCGCATTCTTGGGGCGGGATTCATCTAAGATTCTCCCCAAAGGATACGGAGGATTCTCCACTCATGGTCAAGAGACCAAGAGGGAGAGGGGTGTTTCCCTTGGGAATCACTAGCGAAGGAACCGTTCTTGGGAGTACCGCCAGAGACGTCTCAATAGACGGTGCCAATTTAATGTCGCCCAAGCTCCTCAACAGACAACTCACTGGTGAGTCGACAAGAAAGAAAGTGATACAATCCTGTAGGAAGGCTGAAATGGTCCCCACTAGGATTTCATGAGAAGATGAACGAGTTAGGACTACCATTTTGCAATGGGACACATTTTCTGGATCCGTTTAGTCCACGTTGTTTTATAACCGTTGTGAGTTTATGAGCACCTTTTGTCCAATAAGGGTATGTCTGTCGATATGAGGAGTCTTAGCTCGTGGTATGAGCTTGGGGGTCGTTTTGAAGAGTTGAATTGTAGTATGGTCATATCCGCCAGGGAAGAGCTCGACCCCTAAGCACAGGTGAGAGTCTTGGTTAGGACCCTGACCTAAGCTCTCAACTTGAGTCTCCTAACCCTGGGAGGTTTCATCGATCTCATCTGTAAGGTGAGAGCTCGTCTTGTGAACTCCGGTCAAAACCTTAGTCGAGGCCTGACCTGAGCTCCTGGCCTGGATCTCAACTTCGGAGAAATGACGCGGGGTGATCTATCTCTGTCCCAGGTGACGTGGCTTTCTTAGCTAGCTTAATGCATCTTATCCCGCCATCATCCATAAAATTTTGTAAATTATTACAAGCATAACCTCTCTTTAACTTAACCCTCATAATTCTCCCCCTTTAGTAATATTAAAAAGAATAATGATTGGGAGAATGAAAATGGAAGAGTGAAAATCATAGTGAATGACGTGGCACCTTGCATGCACGATCTTCGACGGGTTCACCGTGCCCCCCAGGGTATAGTTTGATTCGGGGCGGCGGCGATAATCGGACGTGTGGATCTAAAGTGTCACGTCATGCCACATCATTCACTATAATTTTCACTCTCTCATTTTTATTTTCTCTATCATTGCTCTATTAAAAATAGGGTTAAAATAAAGAAGAATGATAGATTACTAACTTTGAAAAACTTGATCTAAAAATTTGGAAGTTTTCGAAAACTTTTAGAATTTAAACAATTAAGTTGTAATAATTTTTTAAAAAACTATTTACAAAGAAAACATATTTTTCTTTTTCACGAAGTAATTAACTTTAAAAAATAATTAATCTAGACAATAATTTCTTAAAAATCATTTTTTTGGAAAACAAAAATTTGCTAATTTTTTAAAACATGTAAAATCCAACGAGTAATTACCAAAAAATTAGTTTCATCAAAAAATCTCTGCAAAAATTTTTAATATTTAAAATTTGATTTTTGAAAATAAATTTTCAGAAAATCATCTATTAGTTAGAAAATTCTATAAAAATTTGTGAAAATGTAAAACATATATTAGTTAGAAATATTATCTCCTTGCGAAAATTCTTATTTAGTCAGAGTTGATAGTTCGGTAAAGTTGCTTTAAATCCCTAATGGGGAGTCAAATTTTGCCTTCACTCCCCACATAAATTTTTGTTTGTTTTTGCTCCCTAATAGAACTGAGTATAAAAGGATAAAAATTGAGTATACATAAATGAAAACTGAGTATAAAAGAGTGAAACTTGAGTATAAAAGAGTGAAAATTGAGTACAGGGTTATTAATGTGGTGGATGCAAATTACCATACTTAATTTTCTAACTTTTATACTCAATTTTCTTCAAATAATACTCACCAAATATTACATCAGGGACTGCATGCAAAGAAATGGTTGGGTAGGGATTGCATGTAAAGTTGACTTGGTAAGTAGGGAGTTTAGGAAAATTTACCCTGACTAAATAAGAATTTTCGCAAGGAGATAATATTTCTACATAACCAATAATAATTTTATTTACATAACTAATGAGTTTTTTGAAAGTCAAAGATTAAAAATATATTTTGACTTCAGAAAAATCTATTAATTTTTCTCAACGTGCAAAATATAGCACAAAACCTCAAAAAAAAATCTGATTTTTCAAAAATAATCTTCAAATTATTTTAAAATAACAAATTCTATTTTCGATAAAAAAATTCACAGAAATTTGTCTAACCATCAAAAAAATTTGAAAAAAAATTTGTGAGTAGATATCATCAGTATCTATCATGAATAAAATTTTAGAGAATTTAAAACTAGAAAAGGATTGTCAAACAGATTTTCAAGTTAGCATGAAATTCTGAGATAATTTATTCAAATAAAACTATATTCTAGCCTATAAAAAAATAGTCTAACAATTTAAAATTGATTTAGGAACCTAATAAAGATTTTTACCTATTAGATTTATCAAAAATTTTGATATAATATAATTTCTAAGCACTCTTACAATTTAACTTCTATGATTCATAATATACTAGTTCAGTCCTCCATTATATTTAATATTTCTTTTTGGAGTAACATTATTTGAGCATGCATGATTTTTTAACAATTCTATTTGTTATTTTAAATTTACATTTTTTATTTTCAATTTATCGTACAAGTCTAACGGACATGTAGTGGCTAACTTTTTTTTTTAGATCTACACATTTGGTTCTTAATTTACATAAGGATTTAGTCATTCGCCTTATACCAGAATGCAGTTGTTCAGAAGGTAGAAGACATATCTCACTTACCAGATCTGATTTGAAGTTGGATGCTCCTCCTTTATTGTTACTTTCATTTGAAGCATCTCCTTCTTCATTGATGATCATCTCGGATAAGCTTTCGCTGTCTACCTCTTCTTGGTGACTTGTCATTAGTGTAAGTCTGGCATATGCCTCGATCTCGGATTCTGATGATAAGTCATCCCCCATAGCTTTTAGGTGCTTATGCTTTGATCGTCTTGGTCCTATGTCTTTTTCCTTGTTCATTTTCGGATAGTTGGCTTTTAATGTGTCCCTCTTCTTGGCAGTTGTAGCATTTGATTTTTCTTTTTCCCGGATTGTATTTTTTTGACCTGTGTCGTATTAAACTTATTAGTTTTAAAAAACTTATTTAGCTTCCTTACCACGTAGGTCGTTTCTTCTTCATCAGTTGAAGACTCTATACTCGGTTCGATCTTCCTCGTGGTTAGTCTTAATTCCTAGTTCAGTCATTTTCTTTGTCTTACACATCTCTATTCATGTAATTCTAAGTGTAGAAAACAAATTTTCTAAAATACTTACTTTGACATCTTTGGAAATATAATACGAGTCGACTATTGACATCTATTTGGGTATTCTCGAAAATGCGTTTAGAGCATACCTTAATGAATCTCGATTTGTTACCGTTTCTCCGAGATTTATGAGTCCGATGATCAGCTCCTTGATCTTCGCATGTAGTTCGGCCACCATTTCTCCTTCTCTCATTTGAAGATTCGTCAACTGATTTCATAGTAGATCTCGTCGTGTTAGGTTCGCTTCTGATGTCCCTTCATGCAGTTCCAGAAATTTTTTCCACAGTTATTTTGCTGATGCATAAGAGTCAATCCGGTTAACTTCCTAAGCCGGTAATACGGTTAGCAGATAGACCTCTACATTTCCGTTGGCCATGAAGTCAACTTACTTCTTTTTTGTCCAAAGATGCTCTTCCTTGTCTTCGGACACTACAAACTGTGCTTCATTATTAAAAGTAATTCGAAGTCAGTTTTAAAGAATACCTCTATTCAGTATTTTCATGTTGCAATCCCCCTCGAACTTTGGTGGGTCAATACTTAGTCCGGCTATCGTCTTATTGTTTTATCTAACCATTTGTCATTCAAAAGAGACCCTCACTCTGATACAATTTGTATGTCCCAGTGAGGCTAGCTAGAGAGGGTGAATAACCTTGCAATAAAATGTCAATCTCTCTTGCTTTTGAACTTAGCAAGGATAATAGATTAATTGAACAAACAAGTTAACATAAACAACAACTTAAGTTATGTACAAAAACTAGCAAAATTTACTTGGTTGCAACCGAGACGATTATTAATCCAAGACAGTAAAAAGCACACTATTGATCTCCTTCGTGGAAGGCGCAAAAGCATCTTACAAACATTGAAAAACTTGGAGAAAGACTAGGAAATTCGATACAAGTTAATGTGTTTTAATCCTAGCACTAGGGGTTTTTTATAGTACAACGGTCAAAATGATCATTTGTTGACGTGATATTTAAAGCGCCTTAGATGTAGCTCAGGGCGCCCTGGATGGATGAACTTTTATCCGCACAGCCAATGATAGCCTTAACGGCTACTGTTTCACTAGGGCGCCCTAGTTCCGACCGAGGGCGCCTTAGTTCCAAACTAGGGCGCCCTCAATCGGAATTGAGGCGCCCTAACGCCTTTTCGCGACAACTCTAACTTCTGCATCTAAGACGCCCTCAGTCACAATTGAAGTGCCTTGGGTATTCAAAGTTAGTCTTCGAGTTGATCTTTTTGGACTCCGCTTGTTAGGTGATACTCCGGTTGTTCGGAGTTGAGCTCATCCAAACTCAACTCTAATTGTCTCCTCAAACTGACTTCCTCCTTGACTTCTTGTCCCTAAGATGTTGCGCATGTCTTTCGTCCATCGGTGTAGGCTTCCATCTTGTCCATTGAATGCTCCAAGTTCGTCAACTCTTTTTTCGTATCATCATTCCTACTCGTTATATCTTTCACTTGAGTTCTTATACTCTTAAATTTTTATACATTTAGATATAATAATATTATAAGACATAATTTAACTCGATTCATCATTTATTAATCAATTCAAAATATTTACAAGTACTCATGATTGTATGCTAACAGCTGACCTCCACAATCTAACCGTGGTCTGCTATGACGGCCGCTCTGCCAAAGGAGTTTCGATCGATTCCACTTAAATAATGGTATTTGATTATGCTACTTATCATCAATAGGTTGATTTTTTTAAATTCAAATATCTAGTTTTTTTGAATCGCCGACCTGATTGAATTTCTAAAAAAAAAAAAAATTAACGAGGTTTTTCCAATCAATCTCGTACGACCGATCCGGCCATACTAAAATTTCCTACCGACCGCTAAAGTAAATCGGGAAGCGCTCACAGTGGACGGTCTAGAAGCCCAGCGTCCTAAGATTCGACCTCATTTAGAAGAAAAATTTCTGTACAAGTGTCAAGAGGGGGTCTAGAAGCGCTTACAGGGGCAGTCTTCTTAGCGGTCCCCTGATCCCGACCCCACAAGTGTTAAGAGGGGGTAAATCACGATTTCACTTGTGGGATAAGGCGTCTGGAGCCGAGAGGATTTAAGTCAACAAATTAAATTTTTACCCTCGTGTACAATTAGTGACTCTCGAACTTGAAACTTTCGATATAAACAGTTAAATACATTACCAATTGAGCCAGCCTGTGAGGACAGCCTGATTGAATTTCTAGTTTCATGGATCGGTGGTATTCTTTTAGCGCAAGAAAAGTAATCTTTGATTGTGATTCGTAGTTTGACCAATCTAATGGGTGCAAATTTCTTTCCATTTTTTAGAAAATTTGGGCCGATTAATAGAGGTTAATTTTACTGTAATCAAGTGAGGAAGTGAAAATTTTAAAGATTAATTTAAGTATGATATATGAATAAACGTCTCATATGATCGAGTAGGAAAGAATTTAAAAGTAATATATTATATCAATTTGTTATGGACGGATGATGAGCTCCGTTATAAAAAATAAACAAAACAGTCGATGCTAATCGAAATTTACTGAAATCAACAGGCTTTCAATTCTCTGGTGCAAGTTGGTATTCTTAAAAGTTTAAAGAGCGATTTGCATACGTGAGCAAGTGGAAGGATCTAGATTTGACATTGCTCGTCTCTTCGTGGCGATCAACGATCAACTGGTGAGACCGGGAACTTGGACCGTTGACTGGAATCCAGCTTCATCTGGTCAAACAGACACGTGCTGGTCAAGGCAGCTCCGGGACTAGTCCACTCGTGGTCGTTCACTCCGGTCACCAAATCCAATTTGATTAATGTTGGGTTAAGGCCACAATATCAGGCTTGGTTTGATCTATCTAATTCGATTAAGTTAGTTCATGGGGTGCGACCTGCTCAACTTGCATCATCTAGTTAATCTTGAAAATGATCGGTTCAATTCTATAAAATCTTTTTATAGCCATCAAAATAATCTAAAAGTACTGACAATATAATAGTCCAACATCTACCTCATATTATATTATAATTGAGAATTGAATCATAAATATTTAGGATTGAAAAATTGATTTTCAATCAATTAGTCTGTGAATGAGAAATTACATATATTGATGATATGGCCTAATCTAGATCGTCGAATTAAAATGGATAAATTAAATCAAATTCATCCAAATGGGAAGGCATAAGTGCTTCCGAAGCATAAGTGCATTTCCTTACTGCATTTTAAATGAGAGACACCCAAATAAATAGACATTGTGTATAAAATATGACAAATAAAGTATCATAAATAAGAGTTAAAATGAAAATAATCTTATAGAAAAAAATTTCTAAAATTTTTAGAAGTATTTACGGGGATAAATGGGCGTGAGATAGATTATTTTCGAATTATTGGAGAAAAAATTTAATATATATATATATATATATATATTTCTTCTCTCTATCGTAACTCACGCCCTCACCTTCCGCCAACTCCTTCCCACTGCTCTTGTGATTCCAAGCAGCCTCACACGACTTTGAGCCTAGACCCCTCAAGGTTTTGGCCAGCCCTCACCGCCGACCCTGATGGGTATGATTTGGCGGGTTTCCTAAGCGAATACTTGGTCGTCCTTGAGAGATCTCTCTATGTTCACGGATTAAAAAATTAATCCGAATGGAGACCCATCTCGCAACGACCATCTCGTCATCGTATCGAACGGTTCAAATTACAACTTGGCCAATCTCAAAGATCGAGCCTTGTAATTTGCCTAACCGCTCGACCGCGGAAAAGACGACGAGTGGATCGTCAGTTTTTGTGTTTATTATCGGGGTCAAATTAATTAATTATTAATCATGATTCAAAACCAAAATAATTATTTAACACACATGAAATGACGAGGCAAAATCAAAGGAGTCAAGGAAGAGAATTATACCTTCCCTTATCTCATAGTCTTCTTCCTTATGTCCCTTCCCTCTCGGACGTCGTGTGGGCGACGAGCTACTGAGAACCGAAATCACCAAGGCACTGCTATCTTCTTCCTAGTTTGGCCGAAACCCTAGGACCTCTTCTTCACTTGCCGCCACGCGCAAAACCTAGATTTTGGTCGGCGCCACCGCCCCTCCTCCTCGCCCCCAGCACACGCACGGTGAAGAGGAAGGGAAGAGCAAGATGAGGAAGAAAGAACAGAAGAAGAAGAAGAAGAGATGAACTGTCCTCCACAATCCAAACAAACACCCAACTCTCCTTCTTCCTTCTCTCTATCGTCGACCAACTTCAACGGAGAAGAAGTGCCGCCGGCGGTGGCTTTCTTGTTGGGGCAATCGGCCCAAGTATGATATGAAGGATTATGGATTTTGATGTGTGTGTCAATATGATTAAGTTAGGGTTTCGTGTTGATCTAATATGTGTATGTTGAGTGTGCAGGTTTGTAGGATACACATAGACTTAATTGGATGTCTTCAGGTACGGTGAAGGGTGGCATGAAGGCAAGCCGTGGGCTTGTGTGCTCATCCGAGGGACCATGGACAAAAGCAGGGATGATGAGCCGAGGGAAGTGGACTTCGAAGCGTACGTGAAGGATAGCATGGAGGCATGCCGAAGGCTTGTGTGCGCATCTGAGGGACGAGGGAAAAGTCGAAGAGAGCTTGAAGGCAACAGATCGAGGCTACTGGAGTAGGAACGATGAGCCGAGGGACGTGGACTTCGAGGCATAGGTGAAGGATGACATGGAGACAAGCCGAGGGCTTGTGTGCGCATCTGAGGGACGGGAGTCGAAGACGAAGAGGGTGCAAAGGCAACAGATTGAGGCTGCTGGATGAAAAGTCTGCTGAGTCATGAGAGTATGAGTGTTGAGTGAAGTGTACTTGGGAAATCCTAGGGTTCAAGTACTGAGAGAAATGTACTCGGGGAAGGGAAACCTTAGGTTTGGAAGTGGACCAGTCGATTGGTGTTTTGGCAGTCGACTGGTAAAGACCATAGAAAGATCAGTCGACTGGTATTGGACCAGTCGATTGATGGCACTTGGAAAATCGAACGTTAGGCTATAACGGTCGAGTCTAAGTGGGACTAGTCGACTGGTAATGGACCAATCGACTGGTAGTGGTCTTCTCAACCTCGAGCTCTATTTAAGGGAGCTCGTTTAAGGCTGATTCCCCTTGGCGTAACTTTCTTGGTTAAAACTTGTTAGTAGCCTATATTGCTCAAGGAGTGTCCAAGGTTTGTGATGAGATTTCTCCACCCACAATGAGCGATAAAAGCTAGCCGGAGGTGCTCCGGGGAATCATCCACCGAAGGATCGGGATCGTCCACCTTACGGACAGCCGTGGAGTAGGAGTTTCATCTCCGAACCATGTAGATCGGTTTGTGTTAGCATTATTTTAGTTTTGATTTAGTATTTCCGCTTGCGCATGCAAACGTGATAGGTAGAAAAATCGAGAAAAAGCTATTCACCCCCCCCCCCCCCCCCCCTCTAGCTTCACGGTAAGATCCTAACATTTATCTCCTTCCAAACCCGTGCGCGCCCTTAGGGGATGAAAGAAGAACGTAACTGAAGGAGAAAGAAGAGACCAAGCCTCTTCCTTCACCCTCACCGAAAGCTTCCTTCCACCTAGTGTCGGCGCCCACTACTTGACCTTGGAGAGAGAAGATGAGAGAAAAGAGGGAGAGGCTCTAGGGATCTCTTGTGTGAATTAATTTCTTGGTTTCATGATTCCATGGGGTATATATAGGGCTAAGATAGGGACCACGAGGAGGAGTTGGGCCTTGGCCCACTAATGGATTTAAAACCAATCCATTAATGAAGACTCATTCCACTAAAGGATCTCCATTGAACTTCCTCACCAACCCCTATATTTTCATATGGGTTCCACCTATTATGAGTACATCAATCCCCCGTATTTAAGATATCGTATGCCCGTTGATTAATTTAAATTACTGACATTTTTAATTAATCAACTTCTAACTCCTTGACTAGTACCACTCAACCTTATCATCATGTTGGATCAAATCCACCTGCAGGGTTTAACATGATGAACCTTATGAGCTCATCAGGGTTTAACATGTTGTCTAGGGGGCCTAACAAGTGACTGAAACCCAAGTTGGTGGAGACATGACATGAAATCCAACAGGGTTTGTGGTGCCTGACAATTGGCTAAAGACCAGGTGGGTTAAGAAGTTGGGCAGATATGTAAATGGTAAGTAAGTTAAGTCACTAGAGGAGCAAAATTTGGTGAGGATGAGTCCCCAATGAGACTTTGGCCCGATCTAACTTAGAACCACTTCGGAGCTCTATGCTGAGACTTTGACTAGATCTTGGTCTTGGGAAGATAGGATCTAATTAATACTAAATTCTTTTATCATTTTTTTATATTTATGCTAACTTTGTTTTGTAGGATATATTTTATTTTTGGACTAATGCCTTTTTGCAGGTAAAAAGGGTAAAAAAAAACGTAATATGAACAGTGCTTAAGGTGCCTCAGTTGGGACTGGAAGCACTCCCAATGGTTGAGGGCACCTTAGCGTAGTTGTTGTTAAAGCGCCTTCCATAAGATAAGCTACATAGGCTTCGGATCTAATAGAGTTTTTAGATCTGAAGCACCTCAATTCAGATGTCCTATATAAGGGTAGTTCAAGGAGGCTTTCCAAGACAACTATTATTCAAGCTCAAGTGCTCCTTCTACAACTCCGTCTTTTTGTTGCGGCCATGTGACTACTTGACTATAAACTATCGTTGCTGAAAGACCGACACTAACACTCGAGCCCGACCAAGATTCTTCTAAGTATTGGTGACTTTTATGTTATTGCACTTACTCTATTATACTTGAAAAGGTAAGTGTAGGGTGTTAAACCTTTTTTTTTTTACTTTACCAGGAGTTTACCGGTAGAGAGATTAGTGAATTGCCGATCAGAAAGGTCCGAAGGACTTGAGCCTTGGAGTATGAGTCATTGAATGCTCTGAACCAAGTAAAACCACTCATGTTTGACATGTATTCTTTTTGTGTATCCTTTTCATACTTTGTTTAAATTTCCGTTGTGCACTCTCGAATTCGAAAATTCGATAAAGACGACAATTCTTAAAATATATGTGACATTATTTCCCTATCACTAGAATTAGAAAAAGAAATATGAGACACCAAAGATTGACTCTTTTATCCTCGAATAATAAAGACTTTCATGAATTCTAGCATCTGATCGTCTTCCTCGATAATAAGTCTAGAAAATGACACGACAAAGGTAACAATTTAACAAAACAATGTTATCAAGGTGATTTTACTGAGAAAAATTAGATTATATTTTATAACAAGTATATGAAAAATGGATTTTAGAATGATGTGCTGAGATAATAGAATATCACATATATTAGCAACTATATCCACCAACAATCCTAACAGTAGTTTGGCATGAACAAGGATAATAGGATGAAAAAAAACTCGAGTCACTTATTATATGGTCAGAGGCTTTAGAATCAATGATCAAAGAGGTTGTTGAATGTTGAAGGATGAATCGAGTTTACCAAATTGAGTCATGGAGTGGGATCCAGCGTTAGAGCTAGAAGACACATTGATGGCCTTTTGGTTGAAGAATTTGCAATATTATTCAATCTATTCTTTGGTGAAGGGAACAAGAACAACAAGGATAATAGGTTTTTCTTGACTCAATTGAGTTTGAAATGTATGACCTTCATTCTTTTTCCATGGTTACCAATTTACTGATTTTTCATATATTTTCTAACATTTGTCCTTGGAGTGCTTGGGTGATTGCATTGTTCACACCAAAAACATTTATTTTGATGTTGTTTTGGTGAGGAATTTTTTATGGAAATCAAAGTTGAAACATGTACCGTAATGGATTGTGGTGCAATAACCTCATCGATAAGCATGACCTTACGAAAGGCTTCTTCCTATTGAACTTCCGTGAATGCTTCTTCAGGAGATGAAAATGAGCCATGTGTAATAATACAGCTGCATACCTCATCCAAATTATGATTAAGACTAACCAAAAAATCAAGCATATGCTCCTTTCAATATTACGGTGAATTTTGACACTACAACTAGTGCACGTTGAATCTTCTTCAAAGAATAGATCAAGTTTATGTCAAAGATCATAAAGATTAGAGACGTACTGTATCACGGAATTTGAACTTTGTTTCAAATCTTTCAGCTTTGATTGTAGCTAAAAAATATAAGTATTGCTGAGACCAGAATATATCTTCCGAGCCATGTCCCACACCTCCTTGGCCATCTTGAACTAGAGATAATGACAACTAATGTTTGTTTCCGAGCAAGTTTAATTCTCAACCAGCCATATCTAATATGATGCATTGCTTGATGGGGACTGAGAAGAGTAGCTCATATGCTAACCCAACTTTCCTCTATCACAAATAACTATATTTACTAACTGAGCTCATTGCAAATAATTATGACCGTTCATCTTGTGGGTCGTAATTTGTGAGGATGAGATATCGCTTTTAGAAAAAGAAGAGATGACGATAGAGGTTTTTCCAACTGCAGACTAAGTGGAAAGATTGGTAGACATCGTGGTTGTCTTTGGAGAAGAAGACTCACACAAGTTTATTTATGGAGAAAAATCTTGATTTGATACCATGTACAAAATATTCTCAAGCATCTTATTCATGAACAATGGATACACTTTTATAGAATTAGAATGAATGAAAAAAAGAAAAGAGTAATTAAAGAAAGGAAAAAACATTCCATAAAAATAAATTATTTTCAATAAAATCAATCTTAGATACCTTCAAATTCATCTAGTGTTTACTTCAATGAAAAGATATGAAAGAATAGAATGGAAAAAAAAAACACAAACACAACGAGCAAATAATTTTCTTCCATCGTTAATTTTATATATTTTTTTATCTTTCTCTTTTTTTATTTATCTTTCTACTAATGTAAACTCAAATAATTATTATTATTTTGTAGTACGTTAGGTGTTCAGACTTCGCTTGTTAATTTTAAAAGTAGACATTCATCTATCAAAATTCAGAACATAATTTATTGGCTTTTGAACTTTAATCTTTTTATTATTCTTCTTACTTAGCATTTGAATTCTGATTTTTTATTTATTCCTTTGAATATTCACTGTGTTACATTCGTGGAGCAAAAATACTTAAAATAAATATTATTGTTAGCCAAATTTCTATCAAAGGGCTTGGGAGTTAAAGTCCACTAGACTTCCACTAGCAACTCAATATTATTTGATATTTGGGTAAACCATATTTTTCATCATAAAAATACTTTGATATATAATATTTTTTTAATGGCCATTATTTTTTATAATAATTTTAATCATATTAAAATGATTTTAATCAAATTTAAACTAATATATTTTAATACATTATAATACTTATTTTATAACTACTATAATAGTTAACATCGGACATATATTGAGATGTAATTTTAATTTTTTTTCTTAACATTTGATTATTCTGAAAATCCTCTTAAAATTTTCTTTTATTGTCAAAATAGAGGCCCCCACGGACTGGATCAGCTGGTTAAGGTACTCGCACTTGAAACTGCAGGTCGTGGGTTCAAGGGTCGACAGTATGAACGAGGGGTGAAACCTCGACTGCTGTTTACAAAAATCCCTTGCGCCTGGGTGTCTTGGCCTGCCCAGCATTCACCGTGATTTATCTCCCCTGGACACTTGTGGGTCAGAGACCAGGGAACCGCTGGGTTGGCGGTTCCAACCTTTGAAAATAGAGTCTTCTCTATTAACATTTGATTTTTTTAAAAAAAATACTTTTACAATTATTTCTTCTTCCTCGTGCTCCATCCATGCAAATCGTGGTACAGACCCTGAAGCGCAAACACTATCATTATCAGATATGTACAAAGAACACAGTAATTGCACATATAATTGTTGATTAAACAAAACACTCAGGAATTACGATGCAAAAAAAAAGGAATAATACATGTTGGTATTTGACTGATTCCAGCAACATGCACAAATGTGCCAATTGTAGCTCCTATGGAGCATTTTTCTTTTTCAAAAAAGAAATAAATACGCCGAGGCAATCCTCTTTCCATCATCTCAATTGGAAAACTTTCAGGCTTTGGATATCATGATTATAAATCATTCCATTCGATAAGATCTTCCTAATGTTAGGGAACTTCTTTCAGAAAATATTAAGGCAGGAATTAATTCGAAAAGCCATCATGTTATCATCCTTTGTGGCAGTCTAAAGAAGTCTGAGATGTGCTGTGTCGTTAAGCCTCTTTATCTGCCATCCCGTTCTTAGAGAATGATGCAGAACTGTCACAGAAGAATCATCGATCGAGAGCTTTTGGGACACCATAGGACTGCATTCCAGTAGTCCGGTGAGAAGACATTTGATTGGGATTGCATGCGTGAAGATTCCCACGGAAGAAACAGAGTTCTTACTGTTATCTGAAAGGAGGTTCCCGTGAGTGACTTCCCTAGGGGAGAACTCTTCGTCCGCCTCGTTATCTCCAGTAGTCACAAATTGAAGCCTGCTCTTACCAGATTTCTTCTTCTGGAAGGATGGTCGATTCAGCCTGTAAAGCAGATCCCATTGAAGCCCATCTCGATCTTGAATTGAATTAGTTGAGTTGTTCCGTGAGAATTCCTTCGACTCATTTCGATGGATTGATATATCAGCCACTGCAAGTTTCTCAGATAATCTCAGGACCGTCCTGTTAAGAAATTCAGTCATGCGAAATGCCACCTGCCGAAGTGATTCTCCCGACGGAGCACAAAAATCAGGCTGTGTCCTCTCAATCAAATTAAGCATTTCTGCAGTGTAAACTTCTGACTGCAAGCAACCTTCCCATTGTCCCTGACTCATCTCAAACAGCGCATCAGATGATTGTATCAGTCCCTCAGAGAAACCAAGCTCCTGCATGTACAACAAATTACAAGTAATTCAACAGCTTGAATGATTGAGCTTTTACTACATTTTTAAGTTTTCAAAACATGAAGGATCAAGCACCACGGTTACCAAGTATAAAGTGAAGTAGAGATTGATGCAGATCCCAGCGCATTACCAAAGATTAGTATGGCAAATAAAAAGTTAATGTATGAAAATGAAAGAAAGGACTTCATGTTCTAACAATTAAACTCCATTATACACGTTTAAATAACATAGTTCATTAGCATTCTTGATGAGATATAATAGATTGCCATGTAATTTCAAGATAGCAAAATGGAAAATGAAACATTTATTATCAGTGATCCAAGTAAACTGCAAATTTTCTAAGATTTTGTAGTAGAAGGTGGAGGAATGACATAGCTTGGACAAACTATTCAAGAATAGTAAAACCAAATGATCTTCAAAGATTCCAGCGACTACAGCAAGATACAAGGGCATCAACCAAAGTTAGGCTTAACCAAGTGTTGGCATTTCTATATGGTCATGCCATATCCTAATACCTTTCTACCTCGCACCTCCTGTTCATACATATATGGATGGGGCATGGGAATAGCTCAACAACTAAAACCTGAAGATAAAGGATAAATACATTTAAATCAAGAGATGACTATTGCAGCATCGTGTAAATAAGAGTATTCAAGAGTAATCAGATGTAAAACACTATAGATACTACATAAAATATTAAAATTTTCAAGTTTTATCTCCAATTTAATACTCAACCTGGATCCAAGTTCAAAATTTTTACTGCTAACACCAATAGGCAGGTAATGAAATATTAGCACACTGCATAGGTACAGCTGAGATTCCCCCATTCACAATGAGGCCAACGAGTCGGTTTGAACTTTGAAATGTATGGGCAAGTCGCTAACATAAGGAAATATATACCTAATTGGACAACTCAACCCACTTGTTGAAAGGACTGCCTCCAAGAGACTGCAGATTGCGTATGAAATGTTGTATCCACTCAAAACCACCTATGCAGCACTATATGCAGCTGCTGGGGCTGCTTTTCAAACATTATAAGTTTAGAAGTTAATCTGAAACATTACAGATAAATATTACTCAATGAACCACATTGAGGTTGAATGGAACAAACAAAGTCTATAAGGTCCAAATGCATTATATATTAAAACCGTCATGAAGGTGAAGCATGAGTTGAAAACCACAATTCCAAGCAGTACAATCAATTTCTATCAGCCCACTCAAGATTAATAGACAGATCACCCAATTCGAAATAATCAACTATGAACCTACTGTACAAGTACAAACAGTATGCATCACCGATTGGATGGTATGTACCATGTACCACCTGGCATGGGCTAATTGAGCTTTGGTTCAAAAAGGAAAAGAAGTATCATGTAATGAGGAAATTATATATATATATATATATATATATATATATATATATAGAGAGAGAGAGAGAGAGAGAGAGAGAGAGAGAGAGAGAGTAGCGTTAAGATTGAATGAGTGGGGTTAACAATCAGGTTGTCATGAGCAATAAGGGTAGGTCCAATACTAAAATGAGAGAAAGCATACTGATTTAGTGAGAGAAAATACATTGAGATAGTATGGATATGTTCAAAAGGGAAAAAAAAACATAATATATTTAGACAAGTTGACTCTATTTGCGTAAAAGCCATACGAAATAGAAGGGTATAACAATTCTAGTTAATAAAACAATAAAAGATTTAATTGGTTTTAATATTACTAGAGATATAGCTTTGCATAAAGCTCAATGAGTAAGATTCATAATTGATTGATTAACTCCAAATAGATCAAACTAGACTTGCCGATTATGATGTGGATATGCTATACGACAATGAAATGTAGTACATGTTGAGACCTTCCAATATAAATGCACACTTGACAAGAGTTATAGCACTGATGTGAAGAAATTTAATTTCCGAATACATTTAGTTTAATTTGAAACATCATGAATGCGTAGGTCCAAAAATCTGCGAACCATGTGAACCAAGGTTCACATTTTATAACTATCAAAAAGGGAAGAAAACGGTATGGAAAGAGATTTAATCAAATGTTCTAAATGACTGAATTGTTGAGATCCATAGAATTTTGGAAAGTAATGGAATGAATGTGCAAAACTTAGATGACACTAACAAGGAAAATAAATCATACTACAAATTTAGAGTGCAAGATATGCTACAACAGAATTATAAGTTGAGTGGAAAGTGATAGATCGAATCCGTACGCTAGAGGGGGGGAGGTGAATAGCGATTCTTCGATCCGTTCTTCCTACACGGATAGTTTGCACAAGCGGAAACAATAATAATAATAAAACTGACAATGTAAAGAACAATGCTAACAAACCAGATTTACTTGGTATGCACCCCGGACGGGTGACTAATCCAAGAATCCATCGGTGAATCACTCCCCAGATAACCTCCGACTAGCTCTCGTCGCTCCTTGTGGGTGGAGAAACCTCATCACAACACCTTGAGAAGACCTGAGCACAAAGACTACTATCTTGCCTTTAACCAAGACAAGATTCGTCAAAAATCTCAGCCATCACGAAATCCTCTTTAAATAGGACTCGGGCTGAAACCCTCGCCACCAGTCGACTGCTCCCAAGGCAATCGACTAGTCCCACTGAAAATCGACCGTTGCAACCTCAACGTTCGAATTTTCAGCCAACTCACCAGTCACCTACCAGTCGACCGCTCCCAGGGCAGTCGACTGGTCCCAGGCCACAACCCTTCTGTGAGTTTCATCGGTCGACTGCCCCCCAGGCCAGTCGACTGGTCTACTCACACACCTACGGTTACCCTTTCCGAGTACATTCCACCCCGCACTCGAACCCTAGGATTTCCCGAGTACAATCACACAACATTCGTACCCTCATGACTTGACTGACTCCTCATCAGCAGCCTCGACTGTTGCCTTCGCGCCCTCTTCATCTTCAGCTCCCGTCCCTCGGATGCACGCAAGCTTCCAGCTTGCCTCCATGCCATTCTTCACGCATGCCTCGAAGTCCGCGCCCGAGTCTCATCGTCCCTGCTCTCCAAGGTCTCTCGGGTGCGCACAAGCCTCCAGCTTATCTCCATACCACCCTTCACCGTACCGAGGTCGTCCAGCCAAGTCCATATGTGTAACCTGTACAACCTGCACACTACACATATAAGAACACAAGGGTAAACCTAACTTAAACCGTTTGCCCAAACATCAAAACACTTGGTCACTCCGGACCACAGATTGCCTCAACAATCTCCCTCTTTTTGATGTTTGCAATACGTTTAAGTTAGGGAAAGCAAAGTAGTAGTCAATAGCAAAAATCATGCTAAAACAAACAACTGGACTTACATTGCTAAGACTCCATCTTGGACTTACACCGCCAATGCATATGCAAATGCAAAAATGGATCCTATCCCAAGGCATCTCACACCTAACCCTCCAAGTTAGGAATTTTTCATACATAACCCTCCAAGTTAGAATTCACCTAACTTCCCAAAGTTAAGACAATTTTCACACCTAACCCTCCAAGTTAGGATTTTTCACCAAAATGAGTTTTTTAAAGCTTCTCCCAAGCTCCCTCTACATTGGACTTACAAAGGCTTTTTAAGAACCTCTCCAAGGTTCCCCTTACGCCAAGAATGGAGCAACCATGCTCCCCCTTAATCTCAGCTTCCCCTAATCCTAGGGTCTCTAGCAAATGAGTGTTTGGTTTCCCAACTTTAAACCCAACACTTCTCCCCCTTTGCCTAACATCAAAAAGAACCCAACAATATCACAATTATTGGTTTTTTTAATTCCCAATGATCCTAAACACAGTGTACTAAACCCCCATACACTTGTTCCTCATCATTTGGACACATGTCAACTGTTGGATACTCATACCAGCTCTGATCAGTCGACTGATACTCTGAAAATCAGTTTTTCAGGCCACATTCAGAAATGCACCAGAAAATCCACAAATCTCCAAAAATTCCCAAATTTTGTGAAGAACTTCGTGATACCTATACCTACTTGGGAAAAATACATTCCACAATGTATCTATTACCATTCCCAAGTTTGACACAAAACCCAAAAGTTTCCTATGAAAATTAAGGTAAACTAGGAGGCAACTTCCCCCTTAACCTATGCCTTCTCCCAATTTTCATGTTTCCTAGGTGAAGTTCTACCCAACTTGACACCATAACCCAAGTCAAGTTCTTCCCAACTCAACTTCCAAGTTCTTTCCTCTTGGACACCATTAAAAGTTTGCCCCCAAGCAACCTTATCCTTAGTGCCAAAAGAACTCAACAAAAACTTTGAACACTCTAAAAAGTTTGCAAGCACATTTGCTGGGATATACTCTATCATAGAAAAATATGATTTCATAAAAACCACAAATGTACTTGACTTTTGGTACGCCTTCTAATTTCCTAAAAGGTTTGGCATTTGGTATCAACTTTAAAATCTATCTCTAATTCCATGTGTTTGCCAACTCTAACCAAAATCAATTTACACATGGAATTGTCTTCAACTCTCCCTTTATAATCTCTCAATCCTAGATACCTACGGAGAACTTATCAATCTTCCTTGATTTCATCTTCCTTGATTTCATGAAAAGCTTCAATATAATCCAATGAACTTTAAGCACTCATTAATCCTTATAATATCAACCCATGACATAGAATCTCATAAGGCAGTATAATCCTTTCCTATATTTCCAATTTTACAATTTCTTATCACCTAATAGGCCCTTTTTGTATACTCTCACTGCTCAGTCGACTGCCCCCAAAACGAACAGAGAGTTTCTGAGCTAAGACCAGTCGACTGCCCCCAAAACGAACAGAGAGTTTCTGAGCTAAGACCAGTCGACTGCCCTCGACTGATACCTGAATTTCAGGTTTTCAGCCTAATTTCAGAAATGCCTAAATAATTCTACAAATCTTCGAAAAATCTGAAATTTTGTAGGGAGATTTGTGAAGCCTATATCTACTTGGGAAAAATATGTTTTCAAACAAATGTACTCTATATTCCATGATTGGCACGAAATTCTATTTCTCCTAAAGTGTATCATTTCAACTTCTCCCAAAAGTCCCAATTGTGGTTTCTCCTCAATGTATCTTCTTATACTTGATCACAATTCATTTCTATCATTGAAATATATGGTGTTCACTCATTAAACCTTAATTTTACCAAATATAACCGTATTTTCACCTTTTTCTCCCTAAATTCCCTTTTAATGTGCCAAAGCCTATGATTAAGACTTACCCAAGTCTTCCAATCCTTTTTGGCCCATTTCACCTAATTTCCTAGGAGAAAAACTCTTGAGATCCATTTACCATGGACCCCAAAGGCTCCTAGAGCTCCCCCTTGAGCTCTTAGCCCTAGCCACCTCCCTAGGTGACTCAATCCACACTAGACCACACCGGTGTGCCACCGGTGATTCTTAGCCTACAAAATGAACCCTCTTAACCTTAGACACCTTGTCTTTGGTTAATTCATTTTCTTTCCCTTTAGATGACACCCCCTTGCCATCCTTGGACTTCTCCTTCTTACCATGATCATATGTCTTCCCAACATATTTCTTTTTGTTGACCTTGGAGACTTTAGACCAGTAACCCAAACCCGATCTATCATAGTTGGGTTTTATACTACCCAACACCATTTCTAAGCCCTTAAATCCAACCGTGAATCTTTCTAGGACTTTTTCTAATGTATCAAGCCTTTCCCTCAAGGCTTGATTTTCCCTTTCCAAGTTTTTAACCTTAGTTCCACATGTCTACTTTGGACATTCCTAGACCTATCCTCCTTTCTAGGCATATTCCTTCCCTTCTTGGGATTAATGTCATAATCCTTAGATACACAAGTCTTAGGTCTATCATGATGCATGTTTTTCCTAGGGTTTTGATCTATCTTGTTAGCCCTAGTCCTATCATTATATCTAAATCCAAAATTGTGCATAAGTAAGCAATTTTCATGATTTCTAGCATGCATGGATGAATAATTTGCATGATTTTTAATATTCATGGAGGAACTCAAATTAGAATTACATTTTAACTTAGGGTTAGGAATTACCTCTCTTACCCTTGAAGTTCCTCCTTGTCGTGAGCTTCTTCTCTTCTTCCTTTCTTCTTTCTCCCATCTCCTCAAGTGCTCCATTTTCTTTAGCTCACCTTTTCTAGGGCACTTAGTGTGGTAGTGCCCTAGCTCTTCACATGTGAAGCATCTAATCTTCTTCTTTTTAGCTTGGGCTTATTCACTTCTACACCCCATATTAGATTTAAAATGAATTGAACTTGGTTTAGATTTTACCTCCGTTTTACCATTTGGACACTTATCTTTGTAGTGTCCCTTTTCGTTGCATCCAAAGCATGTGATAGGGTCCTTGGTCTTGGCTTTGGTGGAGGTTGAAGTTTCTTCTTGCATTGATGAGGGTCTCTCCTCCCCCTCAATTCTTGAGGTGGTGACCTCCTCCTCTTCTCTAGATGAGGTGGATGACCTCTCATTTTCTTCTTCCACTTCACTTGGTGAGATAGTCATTTCTTCTCCTTTTTCTTCTTCTTGAACCATTTGACTCATCTCTTTGGGTTCTTCCATTAGTTGAGCTCGGGTAGGGTTCTTATGAAGTTCTTCTAATTTGATCCACAATTCATATGCATTTTGGTATACTCCTACACCACTCAAAATATTGTTAGGCAAAATATTTACTAAAATACTAATTACCTTTTCATTTGCTTTTGCTTGATCTTGTTGTTCTTGATTCCAATATCTAGGCCAAAGCCTCTTCCCGTGCTTATCCTTTGGAATCTCAAACGGCTCTTCTATGATTATCCTACACGCCCAATCCATGTTGAGCCAAGTCTCCATCCTTGCTTTCCAATAGCCGAAATCCTCATGGTCGTAGGGCGGTGGAGTGTAGATATCTTCACCCAACTTCTCTTCCATAGTTTTCTCCTCTAGCGTGTGCTCCCTCGGCGGTTAGTCCAATCAAGAGCGGTCCTTCGCTCTGATACCAATTGATAGATCGATTCCGTACGCTATAGGGGGTGAATAGCGATTCTTCGATCCGTTCTTCCTACACGGTTAGTTTGCACAAGCGGAAACAATAATAATAAAACTGACAATGTAAAGAACAATACTAACAAACCAGATTTACTTGGTATCCACCCCGGATGGGTGACTAATCCAAGAATCCGTCGGTGGATCACTCCCCGGATAACCTCCGGCTAGCTCTCGTCGCTCCTTGTGGGTGGAGAAACTTCACCACAACACCTTGAGAAGACCTGAGCACAAAGACTACTATCTTGCCTTTAACCAAGACAAGATTCATCAAGAATCTCAGCCATCACGAAGTCCTCTTTAAATAGGACTCGGATTGAAACCCTCGCTACCAGTCGGCTGCTCCCAGGGCAGTCGACCGGTCCCAGGCCACAACCCTTCTGTGAGTTTCATCAATCGACTACCCCCCAGGCCAGTCAACTGGTCTACTCACACCTAGGGTTATCCTTCCCGACTACATTCCACTCCGCACCCGAACCCTAGAATTTCCCGAGTGCAATCACACAGCACTCGTACCCTCACGACTTGACTGACTCCTCATCAGCAGCCTCGACTGTTGCCTTCGCGCCCTCTTCATCTTCAGCTCCCGTCCCTCGGATGCACGCAAGCCTCCAGCTTGCCTCCATGTCATCCTTCACGCATGCCTTGAAGTCCGCGCCCCTCGGCTCATCGTCCCTGCTCTCCAAGGTCTCTCGGGTGCACACAAGCCTCCAGCTTGTCTCCATGCCACCCTTCACTGTACCGAGGCCGTCCAGCCAAGTCCATATGTGTAACCTGTACAACCTGCACACTCAACATACACATATAAGAACACAAGGGTAAATCTAACTTAAACCCTTTGCCCAAGCATCAAAACACTTGGTCACTCCGGACCACAGATTGCCTCAACAGAAAGTACGTTCTGTTGGTATTATATGCTTAATATCCATCTACTCAATCCAAGATGGCAGCATAATGAAGTAAGATGCATTTGTACTAATTCCAATGACAATTAAATATCTCACAACTTTCACATGAAACACATGTTATTCGAGACATTTAACATTGGATCAACCTGTTGCTCACAAATTTCACATGAAACATATGTTATTCAAGACATTTAATGCTAGACCAACCTTTTGTTTGCATATATATAATTCAGTATCCATATTATGGCACATGATATGTGCTGGATCAACAGAACAGTGAGGTTGATAATGCATTGTTATCTTAAACACTTTACAATTCTATGGGTGGTAAAAACATTATCTTCTTGACAGTTTGTTGTCTCTAGCTTTTCTAACTCATGCGATATCATAATAAAGTCATGAAGATGTATGACTGCGTGATGGAAATTGTCCCATTAACTTGATAGAGATCATTAATCCAAAATGTGTGAATCTAAATTTACTGTAATTAAGTCATTAAATCCTATAATTTACATAATTAGCCATAATTCTATTGAAAATAGGGTGTAACAATTACTCATCATAAAGCTTGGGATCCTTTCTAAAATCCAAAATTGTTTGATTCATAGCTTAGAATCATTGACAACTAACAGTACAAGTCCAATGGTCCATACTTATTAACCATCTCTACTGGTTCCCTTACAATGGTGACAGTGAGTTAAGTGGTGGGTCCCTCATTGCACAGATATAGCCTTTCTTGTTAGACCCTTCATGTGGGTTCCTATACGGTCAGACAGTAGCTCTACCACCAAACTAGCTCAACCTTTTTATTATAACCCCTCCACAAGCCTAGGGTTATTGTTTGGCAGGATTTAACTTCATAGGCATAAACCACTGAATCCAAATACTTAAGCCAAAAATTGATTAGCTCGGCAGTAAACTAGTTTGGCAGACTGAGTGCCTATTTCTCAAGGAAACCAACCACTTCTGCGAGTAGGAGTAAAATTGAGTGTAATGGTCCGCTAACTAAGCCAATATATTTACATAACTAGCACACAATTCACTGTGTAGAACTGATCTAGGGCGTCACATGGATTTCAAGAGTTGCATGGATCTTATATCCTAGTGTTGGGAGTTTAGGTCAAACTTTTCTATTCCATCATCTTTTGAGAGAAGTTATGTTGATGAATCAGAGGTTAAATCAATCCAAAATGATTTAACTCTGAGACAACTATTGAACGCCTATCCATTCAATGAACAGGGGGAGGGCAGGCAATCAATTCAATGCCCATCCATCACAATTAATACTGTAAAATTTCACCACCAAGGCATTTTGATCAACAGTGAAGAAACATTGGCAAATGGCAACACCACCTTTGCTATTTCGGAGAGCTGACCTCTTAGGGAACCTGGTTAAGCTCTAATCAACCCTATACTTCTATTCATTTTAGATTTTGTTGTTCGAAATAGTTCAGTATTTGAAGAAAAAGGTTCGCTCACTTCCTATCCCGAACCAGAACTCAGAACTCATTTTAAAGTTGTCCCCCCTTCCACAATTGGCGTGTGAGACAAGGAAGCATTAGCAAGCATTGGATTGGCAAGCAACCATGAATGAGGTTGATTGGGTAAGCGATAGCAAGTGATGAGCGTCAAGTGTGCATCGGATCGAGTAAGGTAGAGTCGTTAAGCAAATATCATCTACAAGCTTTCTCTTCTCGTTAGGTAAATGAGGAATGTAAACAATGAGAGAGCTGCGTTTTCCCCCCTCCTCTCTTCATCCTATCTTTCGCTCCAACCACTGATATTTGTCCTGCTAAACTAATTTGTTTGCTAGGATACGAAGGCGGTGACTCCATTTTCATTCAGTTATCTTCTGAATAAACAACACAAAAATTTACCATCAGTTTCTTCAAGTAGAAGAGTTGCAGTTCGAAGATCTGAACCTGATTGAGGAATAATACCAAGAAGAGGAATATTCAACTGAAAAAATTGCGCCTTTCGCAGACAAAGGTGGTGTCTAAGAACAGAGATCTACGATATGAGAAGCGATATTTAAGTAACTAAGAAAGAAGAAAAGTTACCCGGCAAACAAGAGCAGAAGTAGCCCTCGCCCTATCTAAAGGCGAGGTGTAGACTTCGTCGAACCTCACGCCATGAGATTTGAGGAAGACGGCCAACGCTCTAGCCTGTCGTTCCCCGTTCGAGGTCAGCCGCGCGGCCTCCGTCCACCGACCGCCGACCAGATCCGTCCGGAGACTGGCAGCGCATTCGCCGTGGGCAATCAGAAGCACCTCCGTGATCCGATCCGTCGCCATGGCAGCGACGCCGCGAGGTAAGAGCGCCAGGGGAGGAGGCGGAGGGAGGAGGAGCACGTTACAAGGGTCCCATACCTTAATGGAAGGGCCGAGCAACCGAGGGGTTCCAGCAGCAGAAGGCTGAGGGGAGAGAGGGGAAGCAGCGGCACGGCAGGGGAGGATTTCTGGCTCCTGCTCAAGAACCTTCTCCTTGGAAGGGATGATGGGGTGGTTTCTGGACATCACACCTACCTCCTCTTCGTCATCGTCGTCGTCGGATGCCTCGACACCAGGTTGCGAGGACTGGGAAGAGCCCATGGTGAGAGAAGGCGGCGCCGGCGGCGGCAGCGGCGGAGGGCAGGGGAGGCGGAAGGGCTACCGCATTGAGCGAGATCAGCGACGGAGGAGCCGAGCAGCGTGAGGGTTATCTTCGCGATCCCGGCGGGCGATCTACTTTCCCACAATAATAAAGGAAGATAAATAATGACGTCACTCGCCCTCAATTTCGAGAAAATTTCATTTCCACCCCCATTTTTACCTTATTTTCTAAACGCCTCAAATTATTAAAATCATCAAAAACCTCTAGAATTTAAAATATTTCACTATTTCAACTAATGTTCCCAACCATTAACACCAAATTACCTAATAAATTGACAATGTGATAGAATGATGTCTTCTATCTTGTAATTTATCTACAAATGCATATGAAATAAAATTATTATTTAGCGTCTAATGATAATCCAAATAGATAATAAATCTATCCAATTACGTCAACTAATGTGTGTCTGACCTAAGTCTTGTTGCAATTGAGCTGAGCTGTGTTAATGTTAACTACCTATTAAAAAAATTATTAAGAGAGTATCAATTTTATTAGAATCATCAAAAAGATCTATTTTATTTTTTTATAAAAAACAACTATGAAATATAGCTGTTATATGAATTCTTTAAATTCTAATTAATATTCATTAATATTATATTATATAGATATGAAATAACTGTATAATAGCTATGATTAATATCAGTATTTATAATTTATAGTTAATAAGGTTAGTAGTTATGACCTGCTAGAGAAATAAATATATTTTTTGAAAAAAAAAGTTAAGATGAAATGCTTTTTTTAATAATAAATGAAAAAATGTCTTTTTAATTCTTATTAAGTATTAAGCTCATGTTTACTTAGAAGGAAAGTATAGACGGGAAGAGAGACTTGTCATCATTGCAATTTCTTTAGAATTCGAGGAAGAATTCGATATCCGATTTGAATGAAGGAGAATATGAAAGAACTATATGAACTCGATTAAATAAATAAAAATTACAATATGGGTATTTGGATAAATAGATATTACGGTATAAGTATTCGAATAATCGGACATGGAAATGAATTTGCACTAAAAAAAATCGGGATTAGCGGCGGATTTTAGAATTTTCCGTCGCTATTAGCGACGGACATATTAAATCCGTCGCTAATTTTGAAATCCAGGTCAAATACCCTAAATTAGCGATGGAAAATGTCAATGTCGTCACTAATAACGACGAACTATTAATTAGCGACGGATTTTTAATTGTCCGTCGCTATTTTAGGGTTAAGATAGATTCCCCTCTCTCCGCCGCCATCGCGCATTCAGAAGAATTTACTTCGTTGTCCCCAGCGTCTCTGTCGTCCCCGGTGTCTCCTCCTCTGATGAACCCCTCCTCCGGTCACATGTACGTGATGTTTATGTTTATTCTTTCTCCCGCGTCTCCTATGGTCGCGTGCGGCCTCCTACGGTTGCACGCCTGCTGCGGCCGCACGTGGCCTCGGGCAGGCGCCGGGCACAACTGGTGCTGCCAGCTTAATTACTTAATTAATTTTTTAAATTAATCCTCTTAATTAATTAAGAGGATTAATTAACTAATTAAGCCACCTCCCTAATTAATTAATTTTCTTAATTATTTAATCTTCTTAATTATGTTAATTATTTAGGATTAAGTTATGTTTCATTAAGGTCTGTTTGATTTATTAATTGGATAATAATTTAAGATCCTAATTGATTTTATTTCTATTTGATTAATTAATTGGCTAGTAATTTAGGGTTCTATTTGATTAAGATCTGTCGAATTAATTAATTGGATAATAATTTAGGATCCTAATTTGATTAAGTTTTGTTTGATTAATTAATTGGATAAAAATTTAGGGTTTTGTTTGATTAAGTTCTATTTGATTAATTAGTAAGTGATTAATTTATTAGTATCCTAATTAAATATTTTATTGTTATTAAGGTACAATGTATACGAGAAAGGTATGGATGTATAATAGGTTAGATAATGGATTTATCCGTGAAGAATTTTGTGCTGGAGTTGAAGAATTTGTGAACTTTACAAAGTGTCATCCTGAGTGTTTGAATGACGTCGAGTTAAAGTGTTCATGTAATCAACGTAGATGTAGAAATATAGCTTTCCGTGATGAGGATATAATGAAAACGCATATTTGTAGGTATGGGTTTGTTCCAAATTATTATAACTGGTATTGTCTTGGAGAGTCGTATGTATTTGAATCTATTGGACCTTCTGTCTCTTCATCATTCAACTCAATTGGTCCAGAAGCATCATATAGGCCTGCTGATGCAATGTAATAAATGGTTTACGATGCAATGAATACATTTGATCAATCAAATATAGATCAAATACCTACTCCTAAAGTTCATAAAATGTATGACATGTTGAAGGCTAGTGAAAGAGAAGTATGAGAAGGTATTCCTTCTGGTCATTCTCAATTGTCTGCTACTGCAAGATTATTGAATATGAAAGCGGAACATCATTTTTCAGAACGATGTTATGATAGCTTATGCCAATTGATGTCAGAGTTTCTTCCAACAGATAACTGCATGACTAATAGTTTCTACAATACTAAAAAATTAATTAGAGACTTGGGTTTGCCAGTCGAGAAGATACATTATTGTATCAATAATTGCATGATCTATTGGAAAGAAGATAGTGAGTTGATGGAATATAAAATGTGTAATCATCCTCATTACAAGCATAGTAGTCGCATGGTTGGGAAGAAGAAGAAAAATATTTCCTACAAAGTCATATATTACTTCCCTTTGACTGCTAGACTCCAACGCTTGTATGCATCAATAGCAACAGCAAGTCATATGATCTAGCTGTTGGAACTTGGATGGCTAGAGAGGGGGGGTGAATATAGCCAAACACTTGGACTTTGTGTTCTTCAAATTTCTGCACTCAAACTTTTAGTAGCACAGCGGAAGTAGTAAAAATAGAATATGCAGAAAACTAAAACCTAAACTATGAGCAAGCACAAGAACGCTAACAAGAGGATTTACAAGGTTCGGGGATAACTTGCCCTTACTTCTTGGCGTTCCCTTAAGGTGAGTGATCCCTTGATCGTCGGCAGATCAAGCCCCGGAAGATCCGGATAGCAAGCAACCTCTTTCTCGGTGGAGTAACCTCTCCACAGCGTTTCAATCAAAGATATAGTTTTAAGCACAATGAAACACAAGAAAGATCTTACTTAGCACTTAGCACAGACAAGAACACAGCAAGCTTCTTCCGAGCTCCACCCAGCGACGATCTCACGCAAGAACCCCTTTCTTCGTGTCTTCTCACTGTTGGACTCAAAACCTCTTGTTCCTTCCTCCAAGTGCTCAAGCAAGGGATGGTTGCTTCACAGATTACAATTGCTTGCTCAAGATGATGGAATTATAGAGCACACAAGCAAAGTGTGGAGAACAATCGCGCAGCAAGAACTCAAGCCAGAAGTTGTGTCTACGAACTCTTCTTCACTGCTCTTTTTGTTTCTCCACTGAACCCAGGTGACACCATCTCACTGCAGCCTCTAGCTGCTCACCTGCCAACGCCAGCTACCACTGAGCTCTCCCTGGACTCTTTGAGCTTCCCTCAGCTAAGCTCCAGTCTGCAGCTCCAGCCGTTGCAACCTGAGATGGCAAAGGGACAAACCTGCTCCAAGGAAAGGCTTCCATTGACTCTCCTTGAGTGTTTGAATCCTCCCCTGTCACCTGCAGCTCAATCAGAATATTAGCACAGTATATCAAGCAGCAAATCGAGTATCAGAGGTTAAGCGCAGAGAATCGGATACGTTCAAACGCGATCAGAGCGTTTGACAGTGCATTTTAAATTAAAGTGATCGGTCACCAGACCGATCCAGAGCCTGTGGGTCAGTCACCGGACCAATCCACCGCTTTGCTGGGACTCCCAGCTTTCGCGACGACATAGGCCTGATCGGTCACCAGGCCGATCAGAGTGAAGCCTGATCGGTCACCAGACCGATCAGGTAGCTCCCTGTCCGATCAGGCCAGAGGCTGATCGGTCTATGTCTGAGTGAACTGTAACTGCGGAAATCAAATCCTAAGTCGTGGATCGGTCACCATACCATTTAGGAGCCGATCAGCGGGGGAACTCAACTCACTGTTTGCTCCCTGATCGGTCACCAGACCGATCAGAACCAAGGCAGTGAGGAAGCTGCCTGCTCCCTGATCGGTCACCGGACCGATCAGGAGCCAACCAACGAGGCAACGGCCTGCTCCCTAATCGGTCACCAGACCGATCAGGAGCCACACAGTAGGTTCCCAACCTCACAGTGCGCTCCCTGATCGGTCACCAGACCGATTAGTCATCGCTGGATCGGTCACCAGACCGATCCACGAAGGAGATGCTGGGTTCTCCCTGCACAAAACAATAAAAAATACAGCGGAAACAAGAACCCACGAGTGATCCAAGTGAAAGAAAACTCGTACAAAGCTATCTATCTAATAGATCTATCTACTGTGTATACCTTTGGAGCATGCCCTTTGCGTATCCCGCTTGTCCAAGAAGTGTCGGATCTCTTGCACGTTCAAATGTCTGTGCCTCTATTCGTATCCACACGGACACAATCTCTCAACTTCGGGAGAACTACCTTAGTTGTGCTAGCAACTTGAGGTAGCTCGAAAACACCAAGAACTCTACAGTAGAGTTTCGGCCAAGAGTGGAAGAGAGGAAGAAGAGAGGAAGGGAAGAAGAAAGCACACACTTAGTTTATTTCGAAAATGACTTGACCCCTTTTATATTCATCTCATGAATACCAAGAGTCATTTGTCTCTTTGCCTTCTCTTCATTAAAGCCAATAAAGAGCACATCTTTCCATGTGACTCTTCACCTTCTCTTCATCCAATGAAGAGAGACCTTTCTCTTTCTTGCATGCAAATTCGACCGGGCCTCTCGGGCATCCGACTCGGTCTCCCGACCAAGTCTCCCGAGTGCCGATCCCCGACTGCCGAGTGGCGAGTCCCGACTGCCGAGTGTCGACCCAGTCTGCCGAGTGTCGACCCAGTCTGTCGAGTTCCGACTCAGTCTGCTGAGCTCCGACTCAGTCTGCCGAGCTCTGACTCAGTCTACCGAGTGTCGAGCTCCCGACCTGCACCCCCGAGTTCCCAACTCGAGCTCAGATCTCCCGAGTTCCCAACTCGTGCTCGGACTTCCGAGTTCTCCAACTCGGGCTCGGACTCCCGAGTTCCCCAACTCGGGATCGGACTCCCGAGTTCCCAACTCGGGCTCGGACTCCCGAGTTCCCAACTCGGGCTCGGACTCCCGAGTTCCCAACTCGGGATCGGACTCCCGAGTTCCCCAACTCAGGATCGGACTCCCGAGTTCCCCAACTCAGGATCGGACTCCCGAGTTCCCCAACTCGGGCTATCTGCCGAATAGAATTCCCGAAGCATTGCGTCCTTAGTGTGTGACCCAATAGGTTCTTGCGACATTGGCAATGCGCTTAACACCTTAGACACATAAGCAATGAGCGGCATCTAGCAATGCATCATTGCTACCCAAGTAACAAGAAAAGTCGAGATTCGACTAAACCTCTGTGACTATGATAGTGTATGACCTTGTCCTTCTATCCTTGATATCTAGATTGACCAATGATGCATAGACCGTGTCATCCTCAATCAATCTTGTGTTTCTTGATCCCCGAGTAGATTCACTCAAACAAATGAGCTCAATATCTCATATTGACTCATTTGAGCATGGCCATGTGTTTCAGTAGTCCTACTCGATCAAGGGGCCCACAGATATCACTCCCGTCATATGGGAGGGATAGATCCCATCTACATCACTCACATCCCTCCGCATAATTCATTACATACCCAGTGATCGCCTTTATAGTCCACCCTGTTACGGGTGACGTTTGACGATACCAAAGTACATAACTCCTTATGTAGGGAACCATGGAGACTTCAGGTCTAAGGACTATTCATACCAATAGTCACATGAGAAAGTCTATGACACTCATATGACAATCTATGAAATTTTCTCATGGCGGGTCATTCAGTACACATTCTCCAATGTATACCCATGTGTCAACTTGATATCACATAACCATGACTTGTGAGCTCAAGTCATTAGTTGACCTACATGCTAGTCTCCATTCATTAATATTGTCCCTGAATATTAATGCTTGACTAGGAATAATTTAGTGTAGTGTTCTCTACATTATCTCACTATTGATTCAACCAATCGATATAATGTAGATATGAACCTACTACACAAGGATATTATTATACTTAGTTATTCGGCACAGAATACAAAGTAAGTATAATAACTAAACATGCCTTTATTAATAATAGAATATGATACAAAAATGTCTCTAGTCAATCATCACATAATTGGCTCTAGGGCTCCTACTAACAGGAGCAACGTGCCAACTTCCTTGATCGATCACCAGACCGATCCAGGGACTCAAACCTAGCCCTCCAAGCTAGGATTTCATCCAACCTAGCCCTCCAAGCTATGACTTTTTCACCTAACCCTCCAAGTTGGGAATTTTCACCTAACCCTCCAAGTTAGAACTTTTCACCTAGCCCTCCAAGCTAAGACTTTTCACCCAACCCTTCCGAATTAGGACTTTTCCATACCTAGCCCTCCAAGCTAGGACCTGATCCTTTAAGCCAGGACTTTTTCATCTAACCCTCCAAGTTAGGAATTTTCACCTAACCCTCCAAGTTAGGACTTTTCACCTAGCCCTCCAAGCTAGGACTTTTCACCCAACCCTTCTGAATTAGGATTTTTCTAGATACCTAGCCCTCCAAGCTAGGATTTTCCACACCTAGCCCTCCAGGTTAGGATTTTCCAACACCTAGCCCTCCAGGCTAGGATTTTCCATACCATGCCTAATCCCCGATTAGGACTTAATCATAATCATAATCATCAACCTAGACTAAAATCGATGTCAACACCAAAATAACAATCAGGGTTAGACTGCATCAACAATCTCCTCCTTTTTGTTGTTTGACAACCCGATTTTAAGTTTAGGGATTCCCAATCAATTTTCTCAAATTCAGAATCATAGGGGAATCAGGATCCTCCCCTACAACATAATCATCCTAAACTTAACCAACCACACTCTCCCCCTTTATCGAACACCGAAAAGGGTCTAGAGGGGCTGTTAAGTTTAACCATACTCCCCTGAACCCTAGGGGTATCCCAAAACAACAAAGATATGATTGATTTTTGATAAACATATGAATACATATGACAAAGATAAGGTATGACAAAACTAGCATATGTATCATATGGACAGGGCATCATAAGCAAAATAATACGCATGCATAATAAGGCATACACGCAGATATCACCATACAAACCACTAATAAGCAAAAGATGACAAGATATACATCAAAAATAGCCATAGTGGTAAAACATAAAACATCCAGGCAAATAGTGCGATGCAAGTCAATGCATCAAAGTCAATATCACGCTATAACAGACAATAGTCGGGACGGACAGATCCGCCAAATAGTCAAATAGTCTGAAACCACCAAACAAGAACAGATAACCGTCAATCATCAGCAGGAGGGTCAGTATGCATAGGGTCGCCTATCGGATCATCATCATGAGCAAAGGATCCAGGTGCAGCACTACCGGAAGGCGCATCCCCAGGAAATGTGTGACGACGCCACTCATCATACCACGTCTGCTGTAAAGTGCGGACCCCGGAGACATCCAACTCCACCGCAGTCAGTCTGCGGTCGAAAGATCGAAACTCTGAACGGATCTCCTCCCGATAGAGCTCTCGTATGTGAAGATCATGCTGGATCGTCTGATCCAGCTCGGAAATCTGCCATCGTAGATCCAGGTTCGGCTCATAGTCGTAATCATCAGCAACACCAGCGGGAGCCTCCTAAGGTGCAGCATCATCGGCTGGTGCCTGAAAATGTGGTCCTCCCCCAAGTAGCTCACCGAGACCCCTCCCGTCCTTCCAAACCAAAACCCCATCGCGATCCCGTATGATGATGCCGGACTTGGCAAATACCCGCCGGCCAAGTCTGCAATCCTGTCGGACCATGGGCACTATCCTACCTTTGGTGACATCAACACCTACTGACATAAGCCAGTCGGTGATGACATGACCAAATGGCATATAGACTGTGCGGCGACTCGGCTCTCGATAGGATAAAATGGACTGAAAGATGCTCTCCATGATATCGAAGTCCATGCGGCGGTGCATGCCGTAGAGCATCAGGCAATGATAGGGACGAATCTCGGACAAAGGCTTTAAAGTGATAGGCAAGATGCAATTCGTGATTATCTTGAAAAGGATGTAGTCAATAGGAGCAAGTCGTAGAGTTGCAAACGTCGGAAAATCAGGACCCAACTCATCAAGCCCGGCTGGATGGGGATGGCCAAAGAAATGCTGATATATGGAGTCGGGGGTGACGTCCGCAAAAGGAGCCAATAGAGGATCAGGGAG
>JAGFNQ010005005.1:124376-171807 GCA_024364735.1 Boesenbergia rotunda
ATGTTAAAGTATAAGTCTCCATGACCAAGATGACTTGAACACCGCAAGTCAAAGGAACATCGCACTTAAGCTGCAGTAAGAACTTCATTGACATATCTATATAGATTACCATATGAAGTTTTACAGCTAGTCACTCCAATGAACTAGTTCCCTTAACTAGCATCCATGTTTATCTCCGGACATCCCAATATCACCAGCCAGTGAGAATCAGCTGATTAGAGAATAACCCATGCTAGTCTCAACAGAATTGATAATGTCCGTTTTTATCAATTCATCGACTAGGGATATTTTCAATACTTCACAATTGCACATTTAGAGATAATCACTAGTTGTGATCCCATCACAAATTCTCTTATGCTGTGAATTGTATTGCGGACATTCAGTAGATGAGTTTAAGATCCCAATCAAATACACAAACATGTATACTCAAATAGTGAATTATCATTTATTAAAATGAATGTTTACAATCATAAGGCAATTGCCTTAGGACACTTCTCTCATATCACTAACAGCCTGGTCCTGATCGGTCGGGTGACTGATCAAGCAGGCTCCTGATCGATCGACTGATCGATCAAGAAGCGAACAGTAGGGTTGGATGATATTCGAGAAGCACCCCTGATCGGTCTGTGGACCAATTACTACAGGGTGCCAGATCGGTCCGGGAACCGATCCAGGCAAGTACAGAATGTTTGGACAAAATTTCGCAAAGTCACTGCTGCCCCTCTGATCGGTCTGTAAACCGATCACCATAGGATGGAGCCAGATCGGTCCGAGGATCGATTAGCCCTACGCCTGATCGGTCCAGTGACCGATCAGGGTTCCTGATATTCCCTGATACGATCTGAAACTTTCAGTTTCAGACTTTCACGCGATTTTTTGAAGGAATCTGATGAAGAATATCGATCTTGGAAGTGATTCCTTGACTATAATTGATCCCTAAACAAGGATCAAATGTCCTTATGGTTTGAATAATCACTTTGCTCTAACCAAGTGGAGTCAAACTCAATCAACAATCATCCAATCAAATTTTAACCAAGATTGTGCCAAACTCAAATTTCCAATCAAGTTTCCTTGATTGGAATGTCCAAGTATGATCATGGAGCCAAATACACATGTGTTATGCATTGGTTTTCCCCATACTTGGTCACCGAAGTGATTTTTATCTCGTCAACTTAATTTCTCAAGGGATGCATTGACATTTTGAGAGATTGAGTTGATCCTAACATCTCACCCCATTTCTAGCAATCAAAAACGTTTTGGTAAACCTTATAGTTTGTGTGAGATGTCCCCAAAGTTACCCAATTGTATCCCAACAATTTCGAAATGATCACAAAGGGTTTTGGATGCATTTTGATCCTATGAGGCGCGACACATTCCCAACTCCCTTCTTAAGAAACTAAACTCATTTTCGGGGAGTGGTTTAGTGAAAATGTCAGCAAGGTTTGACTTGGACTCTACATGTGAGAGTACAATATCTCCCCTAGCAACATGATCTCTAATGAAGTGGTGACGCACTTCAATATGTTTGGTCCTAGTATGATGGACTGGATTCTTGGTTAGATTAATTGTGTTGATGTTATCACACAACACTTGCACACTTTTGTAACATAATCCATAGTCCTCTAGAGTGTGAATCATCCACAACAATTGTGATACGCTCTCTCCCATGGCGATATATTCTGCCTCGGTCGTGGAGAGAGAAACATAATGTTGCTTCTGACTTGACCAACTAACTAAAGATGATCCTAGAAATTGGCAACCCCCACTTGTGCTTTTCTGATCCAACTTACATCCAGCATAGTCGGAATCGATATAGCCAATCAGATCAAATGATTCGGTATGGGGGTACCAAAGACCGACTCCTATTGTACCTTTAAGATATCTCAAAATTCTCTTAACAACGATTAAGTGAGATTCCTTGGCACAGACTTGATACCTTGCGCACATACCCACAGCGAAAAGAATATCAGGTCGACTAGCTGTGAGGTATAACAAACTACCTATCATGCTCCGATATTGAGTCAAATCAACAGGTTTACCACTCTCATCATTGTCTAATCTTGTGTTTGTAGCCATGGGAGTGGTTACCTCTTTCGAATCACCCATATTAAATTTACGGAGCATTTCTTGAGTATACTTCGATTGGTGCACATGGATCCCATCTCGGGTTTGTTTGATTTCAAGTCCAAGGAAGAAAGTCAACTCTCCCACTAGACTCATCTCAAATTCACTTTCCATGTGTCCAATGAACTCATTTAAATAGCCCTTGTTATTTGAACCACAAATTATGTCATCGACATATATTTGGGCTACAAAAATATAGTCACCATCTCTCCGTAGAAATAGTGTAGGGTCTATTTGGCCTCTTACAAAGCCTTTTTCAATTAAAAACGTCGACAACCGCTCGTACCAAGCACGGGGTGCTTGTTTAAGGCCATAAAGTGCCTTTTTGAGCTTGAACACGTGGTTTGGAAATTCGGTACTCTCAAATCCCGGAGGTTGTTCGACATAGACCTCTTCTCTAATTAAACCATTTAGAAAGGCCGATTTGACATCCATTTGATACAATTTGAACCCTCGATGTGCTACAAATGCTACCATCAATCGGATGGACTCTAATCGTGCCACAGGAGCATAGGTCTCATCATAATAAAGGCCTTCAACTTGACTGTAGCCCTTGGCTACTAAGCATGCCTTGTTTCTAATGATTTCTCCCTTATGGTTCAACTTATTTTTGAAGACCCATTTGGTTCCAATGATGGTGGTCTTCTTAGGTCTAGGGACTAAGTCTCAAACTTGACTTCTTTCGAATTGACCTAGTTCATCTTGCATTGCAATGATCCAATCGGGATCAGTTAATGCTTCATCAATTTTTCTAAGTTCAATTTCGGAAATTAGAGCAACTTCATTAGCCTCATTCCTAAAGAATGATCTAGTTCTTACCCCATGATGGATGTCTCCAACAATTTGGTTTTGGGGATGACTAGAGGCTAATCTAGTTTGCCTAGGTGTTGGTGGTGCTTCTTGAATGGGTTCACTAGATACAAGCTCAGCCTCAGGATCTGGCTGATCAATGGGTTGTCTAGGCTCACCGTCATCAGATTCATCACCATCAACAACATTTGGACTTCCATTCAAACTTAGTCTCCTAAGTTCGAATTGGACTTTATCTTCTAGTTGTTCTTTGACTCTTGGAATTTCTTCAAAGACAACAGCAGAAGACTCTTCAACTAATCTAGATTTCTTGTTGTAGACTCGATAGACTTTGCTAACGAGGAGTACCCGACTAGTATCTCTTCATCAGCTTTTGCCGTGAATTTTCCAAGGTGATCCTTGGTGTTTAGGATGAACACCTTACAACCAATCACCCTAAGGTGTTTAACCGTAGGTGGTTTTCCAAACCAAAGTTCATGGGGAGTCTTTCCTAAGAACCTATGGATGAGGACTCGGTTTTGCACATAACACGCTGTATTTACAGCTTCGGCCCATAAGTAACTCGGTAGTAAGTACTCATTAAGCATGCTTCATACAACCTCTTGTAAAACACGGTTCTTCCTCTCTACAACATCATTTTATTGTGGTGTTCTAGGAGTAGAGAACTTATGTCTATAACCTCTATCTTGACAAAATTCTAAGAATCGTTGATTTTGAAATTCACTTCCATGATCACTTCTTATTGTCTTAATTGTTGATGATTTTTCATTTTCAACTCTTCTACAAAAAGAAATGAAAATATCTAAGGTTTGGTCCTTATATTTTAGAAAATAAGTCCATGTATATCTAGTAAAATCATCAATGATAACAAAGTAATATCTACTTCCATTCAATGATATGATAGTGCTACAATCAAATAGATCCATATGAAGTAAATCTAAAGCGGTAGATGTACTTACAATGCTTTTACCTTTATGTACAGATTTTGTTTGTTTACCCATTTGACATGCATCACAAAGTTTGTCTTTTTCACACTTGATTGTTGGTAAGCCACGAACTAATCCATTGATGGCCAACTTCCGAATGTTCTTCATATTCGCATGTGCAAGTCTCCGGTGCCAAAGGGTGGACTCTTCTTCTTTTTACATGAGACACTTAGCAAAAGCATTAGTAACACTTTTAAATGAAACTTGATAAATATTGTCTACTCTTGTTCTGTAACGCCCGCCTTTTTCCCCCACCTCGTGGTGTGGCGAGGGAGGCGGCGTTACACAAAACATACATGTACTTAGACATTATCTTAATGGAGCGGAATCATTTTTTTTTCTAACATTCTTATAATCATGCAACTAACACATGGAACATTCATCATATCATAACTTAACCATTTCATAACTTTATTCATAATCATCATAAGCAGTATGTACTTATCCATAAAGGTAGCATCATAAGTCTTAAGTCATCTATTAGTCATAACCATAAAACGTAATACAAGAATCTTCTGCCAATTCACTGCCACACACACACATGCTTCTGCCTCCCCTGCGGCTTCCCTTAATAGCTTCTAGGTTGATCTGCGGTACGAGGAAAATAAAACTATAAGCACATAGGCTTAGTAAAACCCTTTTCCTACTCACTAAAACCATACGTTGCTTCAACATAAATATATCAAACATCTGACATAACATAACTTCGAGCATAAACATAAGCATAGTCATACATGGCATAAATGAACATACATGAACATGGCTTAATATATATCAAGCAACGTATACATGACATAAAGCATACCTACATGAACATAAAACATACTTATACATGGCATAATTCGTAGCATATATGAACATAATGCATTACTTATACATGACATGATTCTTAGCATACTTAAACATAATGCATACTTATTCATAACATGATTCTTAGCATACTTACACATAATGCATACTTATTCATAACATGATTCTTAGCATACTTACACATAATGCATACTTATTCATGACATGAATCTTAGCATACTTAAACATAATGCATACTTATTCATGAGATACAATACAAGCATAAAATAATCTTACCTTGGCGCGATGCATAACATAGATGTATGAATGAGTCTAATGCATTTACTACATAAGGATGCTTAGTTTTGAAATTATACTTTTCAATGCTTAACATAACATCATTGGGGTCCCCTGGCTTGTACCACATACATACTTCATAGCGCGCATCCCTAAGTAAATACGAGGTAGCTAGCCTCGACCTACTAGGGTAAGGACAGCATAGTCGGTAGTCCTAGAATCGGGGCGTTCTTAAGGTGTCCATCCCTGTTGCACAGCTTCGGTAGTGCCAGAACCGTGGACAGCATAGTCGGTAGTCCAGAACCGGGGCGTTCTTAAGGTACCCATCCCTTGGACCCTTACTTCGGTCCGGTACAAGCCTTATGCATGAAAATAAACATGCATGCTTCATCTTATCATTCATACTTATTTCATATCATCGTTATGCCTTCATCATTCATACTTATCATTCATACTTATAATTAAGGCATAACTATCATCTTTATTCATGCTTATCATTCTTTGTTCATAATATAGAACATACATACATAATCATGTTTCTGGTCATAATCTTATCCGAGTTCATAAAGCTTGCATGATCATGATACAAAATCAACATACATCTCATACAAGATACATTTTATCTTACATACATGATCCTAGTATCCATCATAAGACATGAATGGTAAGCTACATATAAACCTAACACATATTACTAGGATTCATAGCATTCATATAAACCTAACACATATTACTAGGATTCAGTAGCATTCATCACAAAACATGCATATAACTTCATGAGTCATAATTTCATTATAAGCATTTATCAACATACATGCATTATTCCATTTATCATAATATACTCCTACATAAATTTCATGTATTCATGGTATATAATCTAAATATTCCTGATTAAAACATAACCTAAAATCAACCATACAAGTCATTTCACATAACCCATAAACTAGGGTTTTAGTCATATAGAAGCCCTTACATCATGCTTAACCATGTACTAGCATCATGGGAACTTATAAATATGCATTTTTGAGAGCTTAACCCAAACCAAACCCTAGGGTTGGGTCTTGGCCGAAAGTCTCAAAGGCCATGGGTCCATGGAAAATTTGCCTAGATCATGATTATATCTCTTACCTACATATCATGCCATAGAAAAATTATTTGCATCCTTGATTGGACTTGACTCCAAATCCTAGACCTAAAACAATAGTTGGTCGAAACCCTAAAAGGGTAGCAAGCCCATGGAAGAGTTCATTTAACACCATTCTTACCCATAAAGTATCATAAGAATCATATTAATCATGTTTGGAAAGGTTGGAGTTTCCCCTAGCCTCTTGACCTTGATGTGGCCGAAACACATAAGGGTAGCAAGCCCATAAAAGAATTCATAATAGTCCCTATTATCATCCATACTACTTCATAGTAAGACATACTAACATGCTTGAGGAATTTAAAATAAATCCCTAGCCCTATACTTAATATGGCCGAAACCCTAGAAGGGTTTTAGGGCATCCAAAAATTTCCCTATATCATCATCTATGCCTTACATAATATCATGGAACATTTAAGAGCACAAAAGAGAATTTACAACATCCCTAGGCCCAAACCATAGCCTTGGCCGAAAGTCCCCTAAGCCCTAATCATGGATTTTTTTCCAACATATCATACCAACAAAACTTAGATCATGATAAATATTATGAAAGCTATCATACCACAGGTGAGGGGGGTTTTACCTTCCTTGATCTCGCTTACAAAATTCGAATCGAAGATAACAAGAGAACCTTCTTGTCTCTAAACTTTCCTTAGTCCTTGTGTCCTTGTAGGGGCTTTAGATCTTCAAGATGGGGGTCCTTGGTGGAACTTTTCTCAAGGGGGAAGAACACTTGAGTTTTCGGCCAAGTAAGGAGGAAGAAGAAGAAATGAAGAAAAAGGAGGAAGTTGTAACTTCCTTTCTATTTATACTATTTGAAAAGGAGTGAGTGAAGAGGCATGATGTCTCTTCCCTTGGTGACTCTTCACTTCCTACACCTTCACTAATATCCGCTTCATTCCCTCATAGAACTCCCTTGCTAGGTGAATTGGTTAGTGCATGCTTGGTTATATAAGAGGTCCAAGGTTTAATCCTTGGTGCATGCTCTAATTTTCTATTTTATTTCTAATTTATTTCCTATCATTTTCGAAAATTCCTTAAAAATTCCCCCATAATTATATTATTATTTTTCATTACAATCCCTCTATTTTTATAATAAATTTTACCTCAAACCACCCATAATAATGGCACTAGGAAGCCCCTATAAGGTCCGTTAGTACTTAGTTTCTCAATTTAATAAGAGAACCTTGATTCCTAGGCTAAGGTTCGTACTAGTATTTCTAGATCCTTCGGAAAATTATCTAGACCTACTTAATATTTTAAAGAAAATATTAAGAGAATTTTCTGGGTCGTTACATGTTTCTACTAGTACCGTGTCCAAGGTGTCATGTTGTCTAACTAGACATTGACTTGGTTGAAAATCAATTGTGTAACCTGTGTCACACAATTGACTGACACTTAGGAGATTAAATGTCATCCCCTTGACTAGAAGGACATTTGAAATTCTAAGACATTCGGATATTTGAATGTCTCCTATTCCTATGACCTTAAGACTACCATTGTTACCAAATGAAACATTACCTCTACTTTTCTTTTGAAGTGTGGTAAACAATGATCTATCCCCGGTCATGTGTTTGGAGCACCCACTATCAACAAACCAAGTTGATAGATGCTCCCCCTCAATCATAACCTACACAATTCGAAAAATAGAAGATTTAGGTACCCAAACCTTGGGACCTAAAGCATTTACTAAACAAGACTTAGGCACCCATGCCTTGACAACTTTCTTTTGAACCTTGGGTGTCTTAATTGGTCTAACACCAGTCCTAGACATAAGGGACACAAATGAAGGTTCCTTGGGTCGGTAACCAATACTGGCCCTATTGTAGACTGCCCTTTGGGCATTCAAGATCATATCTAGAGTTTTTGAGCTTGTTGAGAACTTCTCAAGAATATTCTTGAGTCTCTCAACTTCACTCTTCAATGATTTATTTTCTACCTCTAGCAATTCATCATGCAAATCATCAACATCCTCAACCCTAGAGGATTTCAAATGTTCAATCTCAATTTTCAATGATTTAATTTCATCCTCTAACATTTCAACATGCAAATCATCTATGTTATCATCCCTAGATGATTTCAATTGATCAATTTCTAATTGCAATGACTTAACCTTATTCTTTGACTTCTTCAACATATTGGTTAAACATGCAATAGCTCTATAACATTTTTCTAGTTCGGAAGAGGTTACCACTTCATCATCTGAAGATGATGAAGCCGCGTTTGAGGAGTTGGAAGATTCATCACTGCTTTCTTGATCTTCTCCAAGAACCATGAGTGCCACGTGCCGTGTACTCTTCTCCTCGTTTTCTTCATCGGATGAACTTGAAGAGGATTCATCCCAAGTGACCTTCAAGGCCTTCTTCTTCTTCTTTGATTTCTCCTCTTTCTTTTTGGATTTCTCCTCCTTCTTCTTTAGCTTTGGGCATTCACTCTTGAAGTGCCCTTTCCTACCACACTCAAAACAAGAAACGTTAGTCTTATCAACTTTGACTTCACTAGGGTTACCTTTACCCTTGAAGCGTCGACCCCTTCTTATCATCATTCTCACAAAATTTGCCATCTCAGAGGAAGAAGACCCGCTGCCATCTTCCTCGGAATCGGACTCGGATTCGGAAGAGGATGAAGATGAAGAGACTTCCTTCTCCATCTTCTTCTCCTTCTTCTTCTTGTTGGATCGTTCCCCTGCAACTAAGGTAATCCCCTTCTCCTTGGGGCCTTTGTTAGCCATTTCATGCAATTCCATTTCACAAAATAGATAATCTAGTTTAACAATTGATAAATCCTTGGAAACATTGTAGGCATCCACCATGGATGACCACAAAGCATTCCTTGGAAATACTTTTAGCACATACCTCACAAGGTCGCGGTTCTCGACCTTTTCATCAATAGAATGAAGCCCATTGAGGACTTCCTTGAATCGGCTATGTAACTCACTTACGATTTCATTCTCCTTCATGGAGAGATTTTGAAGTTGGTTGAGGAACAAGTCCCTCTTGGCGATTCTTGAATCTCGAGTGCCCTCGTGGAGTTCGATGAGCTTGTTCCACAAGTCTTTTGCACTTGTGAAAGGACCAACCTTGATGAGTTGGTCTTTGTTCATGCCGCATTGTAGGGTGACAACCGCCTTTGCGTCGGCTTCACTCTTTCGAGTTTGTTCTGCCGTCCACCGCCAAGACTCAAGTTCTTTGCCTTCATCATCCTTTGGAGGGGTGAAGCCCTCCTTCACCGCGAACCAAGTATTGATGTCCATCTTTAAGTAATACTCCATCATCGATCTCCAATATTGGAAATCTGCACCATCGAAGAAGGGAGGTTGGGTGGTGGAAAAACCTTCTCTCAAAGCCATGGATGATAGCTCTTGGTTGTTAATCCGCTTGTATAGAGCCCCAAGCTCTGAAACCACTTGTTGGAACTCGGATGGCTAGAGAAGGGGGGGTGAATATAGCCAGACACTTGGTTTTTGTCACTTATCAATTTTCTGCACTCAAACTTTTAGTAGCACAGCGGAAGTAGTAAAAACAGAATATGCAGAAAACTTAAACCCTAAACTATGAGCAAACATAGGAACGCTAACAAGAGGATTTACAAGGTTTGGGGATAACTTGCCCCTACTCCTTGGCGTGCCCTTAAGGTGGGCGATCCCTTGATCGTCGGCAGATCAAGCCCTGGAAGATCCGGATAGAAAGCAACCTCCTTCTCGGTGGAGTAACCTCTCCACAGCGTTTCAATCAAGGATATAGTTTTAAGCACAATGAAACACAAGAAAGATTATACTTAGCACTTAGCACAGACAAGAACACAACAAGCTTCTTCCGAGCTCCACCCAGCGACGATCTCACGCAAGAACCCCTTCCTTCGTGTCTTCTCGCTGTTGGACTCAAAGCCTCTTGTTCCTTCCTCCAAGTGCTCAAGCAAGGGATGGTTGCTTCAAAGATCACAACAGCTTTCTCAAGAGTGGAAGACTAGCCAAGAGCACAAGCACGCAGCCAAGAATCGTAGCAGAAAACCAAGGCAACCCCAGTTGTGTTGAAGCAAGAGTTCTTCTCTGCTCTTCTCCACCACGCTGCTTATCCACTCTCCACAAGCGCCAGGTCAACATCACACTGCAGCCTCCAGCTGCTCTCCTGCAACCACCAGCCACCACTGAGCTCTTCTGGACTCTCTGAGCTTCCCTCAAACCAGCCCCAGTCAGCAGCTCCAGCCAGCACCAGCGTCCGTTGCAACCTGAGATAGAAAACGGACAAACCTGCTCCAAGGAAAGGCCTCCATTGACTCTCCTTGAGTGATTGAATCCTTCCCTGTCACCTGCAGCTTAATCAGAGCATTAGCACAGTATATCACTCAGTAAATCAAGTATCAGGGATCAAATGTAGAGAATCAAATATGGTCAGACGCGATCAGAGCGTCTGACAATGCAATTTGAATTAAAGTGATCGGTCACCAGATCGATCCAGGGCTTGTGGGTCAGTCACCTGACCGATCTACCGCTTTGTTGGGACTCCCAGCTCTCGCGGCGACTTAAGCCTGATCGGTCACCAGACCGATCAGAGTGAAGCCTGATCGGTCACCAGACCGATCAGGTAGCTCCCTGTCCGATCAGGCTCAACCCTGATCGGTCCACGTCTGAGTGAACAGTAACCGCGGAAATCAAATCCTAAGTCGTGGATTGGTCACCAGACTGTTCAGGAGCTGATCAGCGGGGGAACTCAACTCACTGAGTGCTTCCTGATCGGTCACCCGACCGATCAGAAGCAAGGCAGTGAGGAAGCTGCCTGCTCCCTGATCGGTCACCGGACCGATCAGGAGCCAAGCAACGAGGCAACGACCTGCTCCCTGATCGGTCACCAGACCGATCAGTCATCGCTGGATCGGTCATCGGACCGATCCACGGTGGAGCAGCGTGTAAATTCCCTGATCGGTCACCAGACCGATCCAGGGACTCAAACCTAGCCCTCCAAGATAGGGTTTCATCCAACCTAGCCCTCCAAGCTAGGAATTTTTCACCTAACCCTCCAAGTTGGGAATTTTCCCTAATCCTCCAAGTTAGGACTTTTCACCTAGCCCTCCAAGCTAGGACTTTTCACCCAACTCTTCCGAATTAAGACTTTTCCAAACCTAGCCCTCTAAGCTAGGACCTGACTCTCCAAGCCAGGACTTTTTCACCTAACCCTCCAAGTTAGGATTTTCCAACACCTAGCCCTTCAAGCTAGGATTTTCCATACCATGCCTAATCCCCGATTAGGACTTAATCATAATCATAATCATCAACCTAAACTAAAATCAGTGTCAACACCAAAATAACAATCAGGGTCAGACTGCATCAACAGTCTTAACCATAGAATTGCACTAGTGCACTTTGTGTGGATAGAGAGGTCATCCAATTTTGTACTGACTTCATAAATTGGATTAGACTTTAAATTTTATATATATATATATATATATATATATATATATATATATATATATATATTATGGAGTACGATCTCTTAATCCCGAAATAATGACGGGCACGTATAATTATTTATTATTTCTTTGACTTATCAATGAGCGAGATTTATTCTGTTAAAATGATAGGCCTGTTAAATTGGGAAATAATATTAATTATATGGTGTGCCGTTGATTAGTGACGGAATCCGTGTCCTGGTGAGTCAGGATAATGATGCCCCCTTGATGAGCTCAAAATGATCGTCATGTCAAATCTTGCATGTGGACTATGGTCTGACATGATGAAAAGGTTGAGTGGTACTAATCAAGGATCAAGAGGATAATTATTTTAATTTTCAGTAAATTAAATTAATTATTGGGCATTCGATATCTTAAACACGGGGAGATGGATGACTCATAATAGGTGGAGCATATATGAAAATATGGGGGTTGGTGAGGAAATTCAGTGGGATCCTTTAGTGGAATGGATCTCCATTAATGGATCGGGTTTGGATCCATTAGCGGGCCAAGAACCAACTCCTCCTCATGGTCCCTACCTTAGCCCTATAAATACCCCATAGGATGTTAGATCGTGGCTCCTTGGTAGTGGGGGTGAATAGCAATTTTTGATTTTCTCTACAAGAAGGTTAGCAAATCACAAGAAAAACAATGAAAACAATAAGATCAATGCTAAAACCTTCGTTTACTTGGTATCCACCTCAGAGAGGTGACTAATCGAAGGATCCACACGTGTGCATAATCTCCACTATGGAAAGCCTCCTTCAAGGTGGAGAAAACCTTTACAAGGTTGTCCTCTTCCTCTTACAAGAAGAAATTTAGAATGAGAGGAAGTTGGAGAATTTTTAGCACTAACAGCACAAAGGTATCCCCAAGAACCATACCTCCCTCGTGCCAAAAAGTCACCCTTTAAATAGGGTAAAGGACAACTCCAAAAGCTGTCCAGCCCGATACCAATCGACTACCCCTTAGGCAGTCGACTGGCCTCGCCTTAATAGCTAACCAACAGCTAACTCAACGTCTAGTTTTTGGGGTTACCAGTCGATTGCCCCATGGGCAGTCGACTGATGTCTCAGGAAGTACTAACAGTCGACTGATTTTCCCTCAATCGACTGCCCAGCTTATACAAGCACTCTTCCTCACTCCGACGACCCTCCTTCACGTATGCCTTCAAGTATACTCCCTTAGCTTGCCCCTTGAAGTCTTCTTCCATCGGCTATCGTCCCTCGGATGTGCAGGCAAGCCCTCGGCTTGCCTCCATGCCACCCTTCACGTGTGCCCTTTGAAGTCCACTTCCTGGCTTGCCCTTATAGTTCTCGTCCCTTGGCTCTCATCCCTCGGATGAGTCCTCCATGTGTAATTCTCTAAGTCTTGCAAACTCAATGACACATATCAAATAACAGGACAACACCCTAACCTTAAGCATATTGACACACACATCAAAATCATGATCTCCCCGATCATTCTTGGGTTGATTGCCCCAACAATCTCCCCCTTTTTGATGTGTGACAATATGTTTAAGTTAGGGAGAAAACACAGCAATTGAAAATACAAGACATAGCAAAAACACAAAGAGATAACCTCCCCCTTAACCTATGCCTTCTTCCATTTTCAATTCTTATAAACCAAAGTTAAACCAATGGTTAAGTTACAAACCTAACTTAAACCTCCCAATTCTCCCCCTTTGACACCATCAAAACGATTACCCGAGGCAATATTAACCCATGACATCAAATGAGAGAACTTCTTATTTCTGAAAACTCCCAGAATTTTGAAACTAGGAGTATCAGTCGACTGCGACAGAGGGCAGTTGACTGATACTCTGTCAGTCAGAATTTTCAGCTTCTGGGCCGAATTTCAGAAATTCACCAATAATTCCAGAAAATTCCAAAAATTACGAAAATTTGCAAACATGTTTCATATGATATACTCTAGCAGGGAAAAATATAATTTTATGAAAAATCCAAACATGTTTGACTTTTTGACAAAAGTTTAAATTTCTTGAAAAACTCTAACTTTGTATCAAAGTTCCAACCTAGTTTTGAAATCATATATTGTTCAAACTTATGGCATACACATACACCACAGAAATGTTTTCAAATTGTTTAAAATGTCCAACTATGATCTTTGGGCAAGATATCCATTAATTAAACATTTACTTTCCCCATAGTTGGTATATTTTCAATAATTTGATACATCTAATAACTCAACAATATGTCAAAAGCATAAGCGAATCATTTGTATCATCCTAATAAATCATGCATCACCTTCCTATTGTATTACTCCAAGGTCCATCCTATACTTCTACAAAATACATACCAAGTCCCCTTCTTAAGGATGTGAACTCCGCTTCGGGAAGAGGCTTGGTAAATATCTTGACAAGGTTTGACTTTGACTCAACATAATGTAATTCTATGTCACCCCTTGCCACATGATCCCCAATGAAGTGATGCTTCACTTCAATGTGTTTTGTCCTAAAATGATGAACCAGATTTTTAGTCAAGTTAATAGTACTTACATTATCACACAAAACCTTGACCTTGGAGTAATGTAGTTCGTAATCCTCTAAGGTATGCATGATCCAAAGTAGTTGAGACACACAACCACCCTTGCTACATATTCGGCCTCCGTTGTTGATAAGGCAACACATGGTTGCTTCCTACTACTCCAACTAACCAAAGATGACACAATAAATTGACATCCTCCACTAGTACTCTTTCTATCTAGTTTACAACCCGCATAATCTGAATCGGTGTATCCAAAAAGTTCAATATTTGGAGTTCTAGGATACCAAAGTCCGACATTAAGAGTGCCCTTAATATACCTTAAGATCCTCTTTACTACCACTAGGTGAGACTCCTTGGCACATGATTGATACCTTGTATACATACCTACCGCTAATAATATATCTGGTATACAAGTGGTTCGGTATAATAAGGTACCAATCATGCTCCTATATTGTTTGGAGTCTACTAGTTTTCCTTCAAGATCACTATCCATTTTGACATTTGTTCCTATAGAGGTAGATACTATCTTGGCAGTTTCTAATCCAAATTTCTTACTGATTTCCCTAGCATATTTGGTTTGATACACATGAGTCCCTTCATTTGTTTGTTTGACTTGTAGCCCTAAAAAGAAGGTCAACTCTCCCACAAGACTCATCTCAAACTCATTTTCCATATATTTAATAAACTCATGGAGAAATTCACTATTTGTTAACCCAAAAATAATATCATCCACATAAACTTGGGTCACAAAGATATCCTTGTCCTTAGATTTTAGGAATAAAGTTGGATCAATTGTACCTCTCCTAAAACCCTTGGATACTAAGAATGATGAAAGTCTTTCATGCCAAGCCCGGGGAGCTTGTTTCAATCCATACAAGGCTTTTCTTAGTTTGTAGACATGCCAAGGATAGTTTGGATTTTCAAACCCAAGTGGTTGCTCTACATATACCTCTTCCTTAATGACCCCATTAAGGAATGTCGACTTCACATCCATTTGGTGAAGTGTGAAACCCATGTGAACGTCATATGCTAATAAAATTCTAATGGACTCTAATATAGCTATGGGGGCATATGTCTCATCATAGTCAAGACCTTCAACATGAGTAAACCCCCTTGCAACCAACCTAGCCGTGTTTATAGTTATCTTTCCTTGATCATCTAGCTTATTCCTAAAGACCCATCTAGTGGTGTCAATTGTGCAATCATTGGGTCTAGGAACTAACTCCCATACCTCACTTCTTTCAAATTGATTCAACTTTTCTTGCATGGCTACGACCCAATCCACATCACTTAATACTTCATCAATAGATTTCGGTTCAAGTTGGGAAATCAAGGCAATTTGACTACTATGTTCCCTAAAGTAAGACCTAGTCCTTACCCCTTGGGTGACATCCCAACTATTTGGTCAATAGGGTGATCTTGGTGGTGCCTTAAGTGCCCAGAGGTTATGGGATCATTAACTCCATGATGTTCATCCTCTAATGCACTTCTCTCCCCCACCCCTTGATCATAAGGTAGAAGACTGCAAGGTAAACGGCGAGGTATATCTCTCCCTAGCTCCGTTTGTTTTCTTATTATTTCATGTAATATTTGTTATTATATACATGTGTTTAACTAATTATCATGAGTTAATTATTTGTTAATTAATTTGATAATTAATTATGTCGTGGATCCCAAATATAAACACGAAAACCAGCAATCCATTCGTCGTCTTTTTCACGGTTAATTAATCTGGAAAGTTACAAGGTATTAACCTTGGTTTTGGATAAGTTGTAACTTGGATTAATTAACTCGATGACAAGACGGTCGTTTGGGAGACGGGTCTCTATTCGGATTAAAATTCTTTAATCCATAGACATAGAGAGGTCTTTCATGTTCGACCCCGTGGTTGCTTCTGAAACCGCCAAGCCATACCTAATAGTTTAACAAGCATAAGGGTAAGTAGATCACTCACCTGCAGTAAAAGTTGTTCTCGTATAATTTTAGTTGTTGTAGAATTTAATTCTAATCCTTTTATGTGTGTGATCTGATTATAGCAAGACCAAGGTCTTGATTTGTCCCAAAACGAGTTTTGGGATTATGGCACGCAAGGTGCTCGATGAAAGTACAAAGTAAGACCGAGGTCTTACTAAGTCCTAGAACGAGTTCTGGGACTAAGGCACGCAAGGTGCATTGATGTAAGTACAAGACCAAGGTCTTGATGTGTCCAAAACCAAGTTTTGGGAACATTACTTTTTTTAAGTGCAAATAATATGCAATGTGTAAGCATTATAAGTACAAGCATTAAAAGTTTTAAGTATATTACTTTTTTTAAGTGGCATGTACCGAGTCGAGGCCCACGAGAGATCTAGGCGAGCCTAGTAGAGACGCTCTAGTAGGGTTCGGTGGCTAGCTACCCCGAAACCTATTAGGGTTGCACACATTGGTACTATGTCGGGCCCAAAAGCAGGATATTTATCTATTTTAAAGTATATGATTATACAAGTTTTCAAGTTATCAATTGCAAGCATTTGTTTCAAGCATGTTAAGCATTTTTCATTTCAAGCAAGATTTTCAAATGCAAGCATTTGTTACAAGCGTATTCATGAGCATATTCTGTTGGTGCAGGCAGCACCTAAGCCAAACCTGGGTTTTAATAATGGCAAAGGGTTCAAGAGTTATGATGTTATTGTGTTTTAATTTTGTTTACTAAGTGTGCAGGAAGAAGCCCTAGGTACACTAAGCAAGAAGTCCTGGCAAAGGGCTAGGCAAAGAAGTCTTGGTCAATGACTGGGCAAGAAGACCTGACTGGAAGTCGGGCAAAGAAGTCCTGGTCGAGGACTGGGCACGAAGTCCTGGCAAGGGGTTGGGCACCAAAGACCTGACCGGAAGTTGGGCACGAAGACCTAGTCAGGTGGATCGGGCAAAAGTCCAATCGGAGGAGCCGGGTGGTAAAAGATAAACTCTCTTGAGAGGAGTAGGTGAGGACGTGTTCCCCGTCAAGGGAACAGTAGGCATCAGTTCGACCTAGGGTTCCATTTGGGAGACCCGAAGTCAGAACCAAGACAGTTATGACTGTAATTACTACTTATTGTGTTTTTGGGACTAACCATAGTTGCAGGGTCCAAGGACTGATCGTCTGCAAGTGAAGGTTCTTCACTGGGCCTAGGCGCCCGAATGGAGTCAGGCGCCCAAGTGGGCTCAGGCGCCTGTAAGGATACGGGCGGCCAAGGGTGAAGGCAAAAACCAAAAACCAGCTACGAAGCCACTAAACCAAGGCGGATCAGGCACCCGTGAGCTCACGGGCGCCCCCATCAGCTCAGGCACCCAAGTGGAGAGGATAAGCGCTGACCGAGCCCGCGGATATGCATTCCCGGATCAAAGGGGACGTGTCAGGCGCCCCCAACCCATCAAGCGTTCGATGGAGTACTATAAAAGGGGCTCGACCCCAAGGCTTCAACAACATAACTTTCTAACGCTCCAAAGCTTTTCGTTTAAGCACTCTGCTACGGCAAACTCCGACTTCGAGATTCCAGCGCCGACGACGACCCTCTGCTCTGAAGTACGATCCATATCGGGCGTCGGTAACGAAAAGTGTAGTTCTTTTCATTTACAGCAATATTCTGTACTCAATTTGTAAAACTGCTTTGTGCTATTATAGTATTGCCCAAAGTAAACTGTCAAGGACCGTGGGCCTTGGAGTAGGAGCCGACCGCGACTTCGAACCAAGTAAAAATCTTGTGTTCCTGTGTGATTGTTTTATTTCTGCTGCGCATTTTCTCTTTCCTTAATCCGAAAAAGATTTTAACGATATTCACCCCCGCCCCTCTATCGTTTTTCTCGATCCAACAAGTGATATCAGAGCGGGTGGCTCAAATTTGGTGCAACCACCAATTTGAGAATTTTTTCGGATTTTACGAAATTTTTAGTTTCATTTTCTTTCGAATTTTTCTCATAAATCGAGGTTGGTGCAACACCACTCGATCATTTCGTTTTAATTATTTTTCCAACACTACTAATCCAAGACCAAGTCTTGGGACAAGATTTTCTTTTGTTTTTGTCATTTCAGAAATTCTAATGGCCATGCAAGAGGGTTTCAGCACAGCCAGACCACCACTCTTCAGTGGAGAAGACTTCTCCTACTAGAAGAGTCGGATGGAAATCCACCTGAAAACTCAGGTGGACATGTGGATTATAATCCAATATGGTTTGGAAATCCCGAAGAATGCTGAAGGAGTGGCACAACCTTACACAGAATGGGATGCCTCGCTGAAAAAGAAAGTTGAGGTGGACGCAAAGGCGACCCAGACACTCCAATGCGGACTAACCAAAGAAGAGCTGAATCGGGTGGGACCCTTCAACAGTGTAAAGGAACTCTGGAGTAAGTTGATCGAGTTGCACGAAGGTACCTCCGACACCCGAATCAGCAAGAGGGACCTACTGCTGAACAAGTTGTACACCATCAAAATGAACGAAGGCGAGTCAGCAGCCCAGCTCCACGCCAGAATCCAGGAGCTGATAAATGGTCTACATACAATCGGTCACAAGGTAGAAAACCATGACCTTATCAGCTACACCCTAAACGTCTTCCCGAGAAATACTTTGTGCGCATCTATGGTAGATGCTTACAAGGTTTCTAGGGACCTTTCTAAAATTAAACTAGATGAATTATTTTCTGAACTTGAATTACATGAGCAGACTAACTGCACCTTAGCAGAGAAAGGCATTGCTTTTATTGCAGGAAAAATAGGAAAGGTGGCCAAGAAGAAGCCTCAACCTGCACCCGAGTCTGACTCAGACTCAGACTCAGAAGACAGCGAAGGGGATCGACCCAAGCTAGTTCGGCTAGCCAGGGACTACTACAAGGAACTGAAGCATCAGACCAACAGAAGAAAAGCCAGCCGAAAGAAGGAAGATCCAACCGAGCCATCTAAGACCAAATCCAACGTAACCTGCTACGAGTGCAACAAGAAGGGACACTACAAATCGGAGTGCCCTAATCTGAAAGAAGCCAAGAAGACAAGAAGGAAGAAGGTCCTTCAGGCTACGTGGGATGAGTCTTCCTCCGAAGAAGAAGAAGAGGCCCCACAATCGAACCTGCTCGCCTTGACTGCTTCGGAAGAAATCGACACTGGATCAGAATCGGAACCGGAAGACGAAAAGCTCACAATTTCGGAAGACGACAAAATCAATGTAAGTGGTTACTCTAAAGTTAAATTAGCAGAATTAATTGCTTACTTATCTAGTAACTTGGTGAAAGCCAAAATTCGAGTCGAGTCCCTCCGACATGAAGTAAAACTCCTGAAAGAGGAAGTTGAATCTAGATCTTTGATTGAGAAGGTTCAAGAAGGAACCTCTGCTCAAGTTGAAAAGCTTGAGAAAGAGAACTCCTCCTTGAAAACTCAAGTCAAGGACCTTAGAACAGCTTTAGAACGATTCACATCGGGTTCCAAGGGTCTTGACATGATCCTTGGAAAACAGAAGTCTGTTCTAAATCGATTCGGGTTAGGGTATCGAACCAAGTCTAGACAAAGGTCATACTATGCTGTACTGAATCAATCTAGACCCAAAGTTCAGGCATGGGTACCCAAACTTTGCCTGAACAACCAAGCTGGACCAAACCAGTATTGGATCCCCAAGGACAAGATTCATATCTTGCCTAATCACTACCGTGGCTTTAGTCCAGGGGGAGCCAACTTAAAACCCATTTTTATAGTTAAATAAATTCTTTTTCTTATTATAAAATTGCATGCTTGCTTATTTATTTACTTTATGCAATTTACCATGCTTAGACCTAGGACTGGTTAGATTAAAGACTAAAACGATTAACTGAAATTTGAATAACATAGTATTGGGTGGAGGTGAGATGATAGTACATTAGGGAAGCCATTTTGGCGGAACTAGCCGAAGCTACCGATCCAAGACCCAAACTAGTTAGACCAAAATCTTTCAAGAAGTAACTTGAAGATGAATTTTCAATAAAAAGTTTTGTCAATGAAAGGGTTGATGATCCAATAAGGCTACGGCGAAAGAAGGCCTAGTGCCTCACCAAGACCTAGAAGTCGATTATTGAAAACCAAATTCACTTTACTATTGTCATATTTGAATCTAACACAGATCTCAATTAATCCTAGATTCAACCATGTTTTTCCAAATTTAAAGCATAATAAATTATTTTTAAAAATTAATTTAACTTTTCAAAATTAATGATGGTTTTTCAAAATAAATTTCTTACTTCTATTAAAACTTGTCTCACAAAATCCATAAGGTTAACATGATTGAAAACTCTAGATTGGGTGAGACAGACTAGGTTGTGAAAGTCAATTTAGGCTATCCTTAATTCTAATTGGATCCGAATCAACAAACTCTTTATGCGTAGGAACATAAAGATTTGGACCAATGGATGTTGGATAGCGGGTGCTCCAGACACATGACTGGGGACAAATTGAAATTTACCAAACTCAAGTTCAAGAACCTAAGCTCAGTAACATTTGGCAACAATGCTACACTCAAAGTCATTGGGTTAGGTAACATTGAACTCAAATCTAATTTTGTAATTAAAAAGGTACTTTTGGTTGAAAACTTTAAATTTAACTTGTTTAGTATAAGTCAATTATGTGATACTGGCTATGTAGTTACCTTCACCAACTTCGACTGCCTGATTAGAAATTTGCAAGACTCAGAAGTCATGCTTAAGGGCACTAGGAAAAATAACGTTTACACGATAAATCTACCCCTAGTACCTAAATGCTTCTTAATTTAGTTAGAAGAATCAAACCTCTGGCATAGGAGATTAGGTCACACTAATCTAAGATTAATTTCAAAAATCACCCAACTTGGTTTAATTAAAGGAATACCAAAAATTAAGAACCATGAAAACATAATATGTGAATCATATAACCAAGGTAAACAAACCAGGTCTAATCACAAACATATTCAATCAAATCTAATTCAAACTACACTTGAGCTCCTGCACCTTGACCTATTTGATTCACATAGAGCCAAGTCACTAAGCGGAAACCGGTACTGCTTAGTAATTATAGATGATTACTCTAGGTTTACTTGGGTTAGGTTCCTAAAGACTAAGGATGAAACCCTAAATCTGTTTATTAATTTTTGTAAGATAATTGGAAATCAAAATGATACCAAAATCAAAAGACTTAGGAGTGATCACGGGGGAGAGTTTGAGAATCAAAGGTTCAAGGAATTTTGTAGAATAAACGGGTACATTCATGAATTCTCATGTCCTAGAACCCCCCAACAAAATGGGATAGTCGAACGGAAAAATAGAACCCTACAGGAAGACGCTAGGACTATGCTCAATGAATTCAACCTAGCTAACCAATTTTGGGCAGAAGCAATTAGTACGGCTTATTATATCCAAAATAGGGTCCTAATTAACAAACGACACAATAAAACTCCTTATGAATTATACTACCATAGACTACCAAACCTGTATTACCTAAGGGTCTTTGGGTGAAAAGTCCATATCCTAAACACCAAGGACTACCTAGGTAAATTCTAGTCTAAGTCAACCCCAGGGGTCTTCTTAGGATATTCAACAACCAGTAGGGCCTATAGGGTTTACAATAAACAAACTAACAAAATTGAAGAAAAAACAAACCTAATATTTGATAAGAAAATTAATTCAAAATCTAATAATCCAGATCTAAATCCATCAAATATTGATCATGAAGATAATGAACAAATTATTGAACCATCAATTGAACCACTAGTTGAACCTCCAATTGAACTAACTATTGAACCAACTACAGAGTCAATTGAATGAATAATTGAACCAACCCAAGTAGTTGAACCAAATACTGAACCGAACCATCCAGCTGGACCTGAGGTTGAACCAAGTAATAGAAGAACTAAGAAACCCAGACTTAGTCATCTAATTGATCAAATTATGGGTGATCCAACCTTATGAGTCAGAACTAGGTCTTCCTAGTCAGATTGCACTGATTTCGAAAATCGAACCTAAGACTATAGAGGAAGCCTTACCTGATCCTGATTGGATCATAGCAATGCAAGAGGAGTTAGCCCAATTTGAAAGGAACCAAGTCTGAGCACTAGTACCTAAACCTGAGGGCAAATCCATTATTGACACTAAGTGGGTTTTTAGGAATAAGCTAAATGACCAAGGGGAAATAGTTAGAAATAAAGCCCGCTTAGTAGCCAAAGGGTTCAGTCAAGTCAAAGGGTTAGACTATGACGAAACCTATGCCCCAGTTGCCACACATGAGTCTATTAGAATGTTGCTAGCCTTTGCAGCCCACAAAGGTTTTAAACTCTACCAAATGGATATAAAGTCAGCTTTTCTGAATGAGTTTATTAGAGAAGAAGTCTATGTAGGACAACCCCCCAGCTTTGAGGATTTAGAAAAGCCTGACTATGTGTACAGACTCAATAAGGCACTATATGGACTAAAATAAGGACCTAGGGCATGGTATGAATGCCTATCAACATACCTCATTTCTAAGGAATTTAACCAAGGACAAATTGACTCAACTCGTTTTGTTAAGACCTTAGATAAAGACATCTTTATTGCCCAAATCTATGTTGACGATATAATTTTTGGATCCACCAACTCAAATTTCTTAAAAGAATTTGTAAAAATAATGGAAAACGAATTCGAAATGAGCTTAGTTGGTGAGCTTAACTTCTTTTTAGGTTTACAAATTAAGCAAACTAGGGATGGAAATTATGTCCATCAATCCAAATATGCTAAGGAGTTAATAAAGAAATTTAAAGTGGATAACTCCAAAAGCATAAGTACCCCTATGGCCACAAATATAAAAATAGATAGTGACCTTGATGGTAAACCAGTAGACCTTAAACTATATAGAAGTATCATTGGTAGTCTACTTTACCTTACAGCCATCAGAACTGATATCCTCTTTGCTGTAGGAATGTGTGCTAGATACCAAACCTGTGCTAAGGAAACGCACTTAGCAGCCCTAAAAAGAATACTTAGATACATCAAGGGCACCCTAAATATAGGGATTTGGTATCCTAGAACCTCAACTTTTGACCTGTCAGGATACTCGGATTCTGACTATGCTGGTTGCAAACTAGATAAAAAGAGTACAAGTGGAAGCTGCCAACTTTTAGGAAACAACCTAGTAAGTTGGTGTAGCAGAAAGCAACACTGCGTAGCTCTATCCACAACCGAAGCTGAGCATGTTGCTTTAGGAGAGTGTGTAGCACAACTCTTATGGATGATGCACACTCTTAAGGACTTCCAGCTTGACTACACCCAAACCCAAGTCTACATTGATAATATAAGTTTAATTAATCTAACTAAGAACCCAATCCAACACTCTAGAACTAACACACATAGAAGTTAAACACCACTTCGTAAGAGATCATGTAGCCAGGGGTGAGATAGTCCTTAAGCATGTAGACTCAAAAGCTAACTTAGCGGATATATTCACCAAACCCTTATCTGAGTCAGAATTCAGCTCACTAAGAAGGTAGTTAGGGTTAAGCTTGGTAGAATAGGACTGCTTTACTTATGCTTCTTTTCAAAAACTATTTTATTTCTTATTTAATTTGCAAAATCATTTTCTTTATTTATTTAAAATGATTTTCCGACTTAGTTTTTTTTTTAAACTTACCCCTTCAAAACTACAGCTTTTTCGCAAATGGACTTAGCCTAGGCCCTAACCCTAGAACTGTATGCACCTATAGATCTAGAAGCCAGCATCTCACAAGCACCTTAGGGCACTTTTGTTTGATAACCTAGACTGAGTTGAGATGCTTAGGTCTATGCCTTGATTCAAGATGCTTTAGATCAGTGCATCTGCAGTAATTGGGGCGATAAATACCAATTGAACAGTAATCAGGTTAAGTGTCAAGCATAGAAAATCTAACTTGATCAGATCACTTAACTTGACTAACCCTAGCGAAAGCTACTGTTTATAACAGTTAGTAAGTAGCTAACTGGGTTAGACAGGACCCGAAAGAGCAAATGCAAATTAATTTGGTCTAGTTTAAACAAAGAATTGGTTCAGTACAACACCTTACATTGATTACACATTTTTCTTGCTATATTTTTTTTAATATATGGCAAAGGGGGAGAGATTGGAAAGGAGAGAAAAGAAGGTTTTAAAATTTAAAACCTTTTTCAAATTAAATTTTTTAGAAAACTTTTATCTCCTTTTTTTTCAAAAAGGTATGTTCTCTAAGTACTTAAGTTCTTTTTGAATGTTAATTTTTTGTTTTCAAAAATTCTAAGTACTTACTCTAAAACTTTCTGGAAAGTTTTTCTAAGTATTAAAACTGCATGAATTTTTTCTAAGCATTAAAACTTTCTGGAAATTTTTTTCTAAGTATTAAAACTGCTTGAAGTTTTTAGTATTAAAAGTGCTTGAATATTTTTCTAACTATTAAAACTACTTGAAATAAATTTAGAAAATTTTTCTAAAGTGCAAAAACTAAGTGTTTTGAAAATTATGTTAAGTAATTGCTCTCGAAATTATTTTTAAGTACTTAACTCAAAAGTATTTTCGAAATTATTTTTAAGTACTTAACTCAAAAGTGCCTTCGAAACTATTTTTAAGTACTTAATCTGAAATTTTTCTGGTAGAAAATTTTCTAAGTATGTTGAAAATTTTCTAAGTGTCCAACTCAAAATATTTTGGAAAATTTTTTTTGTCTCTAAAATCCCGTTTTGAAAATTTTCTAAGTATTGAAAATCTGAAAAACTTTTTCAACAAAGACTTAGAAACTTTTTCAAAAACCCCACGAATGTGTGAAAAACTCAGGGGGAGATTTCTTCCAGGGGGAGGAAATTAAAACTGATACTTTACCCATTTTTCTGTTATTTAACTTAACTTTTTGAACCGGGTTGCCATATCAAAAAGGGGGAGATTGTTGGTGGAGGCAGCACCTAAGTCAAACCTGAGTTTTGATAATGGCAAAGGGTTCAAGAGTTAAGATGTTATTGTGTTCTAATTTTATTTACTAAGTGTGCAGGAAGAAGCCCTAAGTACACTAGGCAAGAAGTCCTGGCAAAGGGCTGGGCAAAGAAGTCCTGGTCAAGCACTGAGCAAGAAGACCTGACTGGAAGTCGGGCAAAGATGTCCTGGTCGAGGACTGGGCACGAAGTCCTGGCAAGGGGCTGGGCACCGAAGACCTGACCAGAAGTTGGGCATGAAGACCTGATCAGGTGGATCGGGCAAAAGTCCAACCAGAGGAGCCGGTTGGCAAAAGGTAAACTATCCTGAGAGGAGTAGGTGAGGACGCGTTCCCTGTCGAGGGAACAGTAGGCGTCGGTTCGACCTAGGGTTCCATTTGGGAGACCCGAAGTCAGAACCAAGACAGTTATGACTGTAATTACTACTTATTGTGTTTTTGGGACTAACCTTAGTTGCAGGGTCCAAGGAATGATCGTCTACAAGTGAAGGTTCTTCACTGGGCCTAGGCGCCCGAATGGAGTCAGGCGCCCAAGTGGGCTCAGGCGCCTGTAAGGATATGGGCGCCCAAGGGTGAAGGCAAAAACCAAAAACCAGCTACGAAGCCACTGAACCAAGGCGGATCAGGCACCCGTGAGCTCACGGGCGCCCCCATCAGCTCAGGCACCCAAGTGGAGAGGATAAGCGCTGACCGAGCCCAAGGATAAGGTTTCCCGGATCGAAGGGCACGTGTCAGGCACCCCCAACTCATCAGGCGCCCGATGGAGTACTATAAAAGGGGCTCAACCCCAAGGCTTCAACAACACAACTTTCTAACGCTCCAAAGCTTTTCGTTTAAGTACTCTGCTCCGGCAAACTCCGACTTCGAGATTCCAGCGCCGACGACGACCCTCTACTCCGAAGTACGATCCACATCAAGCGTCGGTAACGAAAAGTGTAGTTCTTTTCATTTGCAGCAATATTCTGTACTCAATTTGTAAAACTGCTTTGCGCTATTATAGTATTGCCCAAAGTAAACTATCAAAGACCGTGGTCCTTGGAGTAGGAGCCGACCGCGACTCCGAACCAAGTAAAAATCTTGTGTTCCTGTGTGATTGTTTTATTTTCGCTGCGCATTTTCTCTTTCCTTAATTCGAAAATTTTTTTAACGATATTCACCCCCCCCCCTCTATCATTTTTTTCGATCCAACATATTCATGTTAAGTATGGCATTTCCAGTTACATAAATTTTTAAAGCAAGCATTCTTTTAATCATGAGCATGTTTTATCTTGATTGCATGTTTTGTGAGAACATGGTCTATTTACTAAGCAAGTTCGCTTACAGTTTTGCATTCCTTATACTGTAGATAAAGGTAAAGAGAGAATGTAAGTCAAGGAGGTGATGGGCCCAAATATACTAGATTAAATTGTCACGAAAGTTGGGACCATCAGATTTAAATGTGAATGAAAAGCTGGAAACCCTTTTACAATCAAAAGTATGAAAATGTAATATAGGGGCCACAGGTCGTATTTTTCTCAGGGCTAGTTGACGTTGTTTGATTCGCGCTTGTATTTAGGTGTCGTTTGTGAATTTCGGGTTTCAAATAAAGATTTGGGTTCTAAATAGAAATGGAATCACAATGAAAATAAAGGAAAACTCAACCATGGATCTGAACAAGTGATAGCAAGTTATCATTCAACCAAAAGGACTCAAACAATTTGGAGCTTATTTGCAACTTACCCTAATCTGGGGAGCAAATCTGATTCAAGGCAAAACAATTGCTAAGCAATAAAGCACAATTCAAGCAATCTAAAAAAATCCAATACAGAATCAATTCCGAAACTCATTTGACACCAAATGCCTTCAACTAGAAATGTAATGCAGAATTAAAACTTGAAATTCAGATTCAAGTTGGAGTTAAAGCGATATGTTTTCAAGCTCAATAGCATACTAAAAAGTATGTTTAAACTTGATACATTTCAATGCTGAAATTACTTAGTATAACATGCAGAATTTGAGTTAACTTGCCACCAAAATTGCATGAACTGATTTGCCAAAAATTGGAACCCAGGGTAGGAATGATTGCTGATCAAATCAGTTTGAAAAACATATCTATTAGAGAAGTTCCATGTGTAAATGGAGGAAATCAGGAATAAGTGAAAAATCAGACAACTTGGCACACAAACTGCAGAAATTGCAGTTTTTCAGAAATTGCAGTTAACTTTCAGAAATTCAGAAGCAAAATGCAGGCTTTGATACACATGAATCAGGTTTATAATGCATAAATGAATTTCAGCTCAAATTGGATACAAACTCTAACAAATCAGCTGTGGATATTTGATACGCATAGGACAACTTGATACAAGGTTCTGATTTGAAATAACTCTACACACATGAAGATAAGTTCTTGAGTCTGCTATTCAGCATTTATAAACTTAAATTCGCAGAGATGAAGCTCGCAACTTCATACACAGCTGCCCGAAGAGCAAATTCAGAAATGCCAAGGAGAATTTCAGTAAAACGAATCCCAATGCAGAAATATGAGTTCAATACCAATTCAGTGACCACTAAACTGATGTACAGAGATGAGATCGATCAGTCCCAATGCAATTCATATATCTAGTGCAAATACCATGGATGCAGCAAGACTTCAATGCAGATCATGAGGCTGAGTATCAGGATAATGGGTGTGCAGAAATTGAAGACTGCTGAATGGAATTTGATACATACCAGCTGAACTTAAATTCAGAAATAAAACCCAAATAGAAACACAATCGAATCTCATGCATTGACACACTAAGTGCGATCTTCAATTTTAGGGAATAAACGAAACATAAACTGAATTGGAATTATGCTGAAAAATTCAGAAACTAAAGAAATCTGCAAAAACAGGGGCTGATACGGGCTGGAAAAATTGATACGCAAGCTGTAGAACAGAATTAACTGAAATTGAAATCGAAGAATACCTAAATAAGCTTCCTAATTACTTAACTGATTGGATTAAACCCTAATTACAGCAGAAACAAGGCATTAAACCAACTTAACCAATCTGAAATTCAGAAACAATAAGAAACGAGATAGAAACGAAATTTACAGCTAAAAGAAACTGAAATTAAACTATCTAAACTACTCCTCAACCATTCCTCAACTCAAGAGCTCCTTGGTCGTCAATCAAGGGAGAACCTCGGACCCGCAAGCTCCGCAAATCAGTGAAGATACGTCTCTGCTACTGAAACAGATCAAAACCTGCTCAAACTGAAATCAGCTTCCGAATTCTTCAATCTCACTGTTGTGGCTTGCGAATTGGATTTGGAAGTGACCGAACCTTCCAGGGAACCCCTCTGGTCAGCTCGGATGCAGTGGGAATGGAGCACAGCTGAGCTCGCTGAAATCGGATAGCAGACTGCCGAAACCTCGCGCAACCTTGCTATTGAGCAGAAATCAATTCTGAAACCTCGCTGAGATTCTCTTCACTAACCTAGCCCTTGCTTTGATGATGGATTGAAGGATCGCGCCTCCTTGATGAAGAAATCTAGCTAAAAACAGTGAAGAAAGAACGAAGAAGACGACTGCTTGCGGTGGAGACGCGACGAAGAACAGCTGCTGCGAATTTTTCCTTAAGTAATAACCAATGGACGGCTCAGATTGATCGGAGGAGATCCAACGGCTGATCTTGCTCTGATTGGAGCCAAACTTTTATGATGATGATCTGGGGTCAAGATCTGCCTTGTGGTAGCTCGGATCCTCCAGATATGCAACGGATGGTCCAGATCAACTCTATCTGTGAATGGACGCTCTAGAGCCCTCCTTGCTTGATCCAACGGTTGATTTAGCTCTGATTGGAATGAAACCTTCAGATCTTGATCACAGAGCTTGATCAACCCTAACCCTATCTCGGATTGCTTCAGATCATCCCGGATGGCTCAGATCTAGCCGCTCTTGAATCGGATGGCCCGGATTAATCGTAGGCTTGATAATTCGATCCGGTTCACATCCGACTCAAGTTTGACCCAGTATGCCCTAGGTCCAGGATCCTTTCATGCCTACAAAAATATATCAGAAAATTAGTAGCCGAATAATCCAAAAATTGTGTAATTTTGCAATTAAGTCCAAAATAAGATGAAGTTCCAAAACCTAGGGTAAAATCATAATTAAGCAATAAAAACATGGGTCAAACATGGATTTTAGCAATTAAAATAATCAATAAAATGGTGCTTATCAACTCCCCCACACTTAACCTTGAGCGACTCGCGAAACAACTAAATATGTATCCCCTAGATTTTCTTAAGCATAATTAGAAGCAAATGAAAAGAAATTACTTAAGGTTGTCAATTCTCATAAATCTAAGCTCTATGGATTACTATCTTGTCCTTAAATCAACAACTTAGCCTTTTCATCCATCATGAATCATTGAGATTAATTTAACTCACTAGCCTTTCAAGGAAAAATTTGGTGGCTCTCTTCTTAAGTTCTAACTTGATAATGGAAGTGGAGCTCACTCATACACATGCTTCTTGCACTACCATAGGCTTGCTTATTATCTACTCTCCACCATTAATCATGAATAGGATCAACAACTATAAAAACAAATCAAAGACATAGAAAATGATAAAGAAATGGAGTAAAAATCAAGGAAATGGAAAATGGATGGAGTGGGAGACTTGGTTGCTCAAAAATGTTTCCAATGTGCTTTGCCCCATCTTAACAGACCTCTAATGATATCAAAAGTACTCTGCCTCGATCTGACATTCACTTTTTTTCTGATCATTTGTGATGCACTCAACACTTGTTACTACATTCCTACCTACTGCCTTGTCCATAGCCTCAAAAACTCAAATTTCAACTTCAATTTGACACAAACTGCATTCTCAGCTTGCTTCCTCAATCTTATTGCATTTCCAGCTATTATTCTCTGCTTGATTCATTAATGCCATGCTCAACAGCTGCCATTTCAATTCAGTTCAAAATTCCAGCTCAAATCAGTCCACTACACTTCATTCCTAATCTACACAGAATTTCCCTTTTCTTCCTCTGTTTTTGGCACAGATTTGCTGCCATGTTTCAGATTATCCAGCTTGTGTGCAGTCTCTACAAGATGTTGCTGATCTCGGCAAAGAACAGCTCTAGCAGCTACAAATTCAGCTGCAAATTCAGCTTACTGATTTTTTTCTATATGGCATAACTTTGCTTTTGCTTGTGTGCCATTTTTGCTTTTCATTGAAGATTTCTTCTTCAAAACTGCTTCACTTAATTTGGCACTGCATCACTGATTTTCAACACCCAAAAATTCAGATTTAGATGGATACTAACTGTGTCTATGCCCATTGAAATCAAGTGATACCGAAACAATCTCTTCTTCTTTGAATTCCTTGCTTTTGGATTCAATCTCTTGACCACTTCTTCTCAATTTTTGTCTCAGAATTTTCTTTTGAAATGGCATGGATTTTTCCATTGCTTGCCACTTAAATCTTCAAAATATGATAAGGAAGCTCCATCTCCAATTGCCTCCATCTCTTTTACTCATTCTTGGCACATGGAATTTGGAGAATTTTTTTTTTCAAATGAAGTGCTTCCTTAATAATAATACATTCCAAAACACTAATCACTCCCCCACACTTAAATCTTTGTCCGTCTCGGGCAAAATAACATTAAGAAACATTTCAAACAACAAGTCCAAAGAAAAGTGAGGGTAGGAGTAGAAAATAAGTAATGAAAAATGAAATGTACATGATTTTTTTTTAAAAAAAATTGATATGGAAAGGTAAACAAAGTGATTAGCCCCTATAGATGTGATCCAATCATTGAAATATGATTTTGAAAGAACCTAAGCAAATTCTAGAGTTCAATAACATGTGTGTCACAAATATAAGGCTAATTCTCACTAGGTGCAAATGATTCATCTCAAATCATCAATTAAGAATCTAAAGCAAAATCGTACTCAAGCATCCAAGAATTCATCCATTAGCTCAAATCCTAAGTTTTAACAACCAAATTTAATTTATTTTTCAAAAGACTCTAAAAATGCTATGGAGATAACCTAGAGGGATACATTTATTTCCACTAATGCAAGAAAAAGTGCTAAAAGAAAAGACATGGTATTTTACAATGTCTATTCATTCAATTTACTCTAGAAAACATAAAAGTGAAAAATGCGATAAAAGAAAATGCAAGAAAGAAAAATCTCCCCTTTATTTCTGGTGGACGGAGTCGATCCAGAAGAAGCCTCCATCTTGGTAGTGGAGGTATCTGGGTGGCTGAAAGAATTCGGACTCCCCCACACTTGAACTTTTCAAAAATTTGCTCCGGTGGCCTCAGGCGATTTAGGTTCAAGAGCCATTGAAGGACGGGAGTGCTTCGAATTAAAGTAAAATAATCTCCTCCTTCTTTATGCCTTTCAGAAGTCCTTCCAGGAGGCTGAAGTCTGTTCAGTTGGAGCACCCACTCCTGTAGTCTTCTGGACCCTGCAAAACAATGTAATACCTCTCTCAAGCATTCAGGGTCAGAAAGAAATGAAATAATATCAGTCTCTGCATAAAATGAATCCAAAACTGCATCATGTCCAATTAAATCAAATTCTGGTGCCTCAATAAAATTTTCAAAATCATTTTCTACAAAATTTGCATCCAGATACTCATCACACATAAAGAAATCAATTTCTGGCTCATCAATAGAAATTTCACAATTATTTTCCATCAAAGGTGTATCATGCAATGTGTCACAGCCAATCAAATCAATATCAGGTATCTCTAAAAGTCTTTCACATTCATTTTCGGCATAAGACATAACAAGAGATTCATCAAAATAAATAACATCAATTTCAGGCACTTCTAAAAAATTTTCACTATCCATATTCACAAAAGATGTATCTAAAGATTCATCATAACAAACTACATCAATTATGGGTGCCTCTAAAATTATTTCACTAGCCATATTTACAAGAGATGTATCAAGTAATGCAGTACGATCAATGAAATCAATGTTTGGTACCTCTATTGGATTTTCACAAACAATCTCTACACAAGGTATATCAATAAAATCATCAGAATCAATAAAATCAGTACTAGGTACCTCGTTGCATTTTTCTGAACAAAGAGAAGAAATACTTACCTGAGCGTGCTGGAGAATACCTGAAGGTTCTATAATAGTAGATGTATCTGTGGTCTCCTCCTGGTCATGTTCATGCTCCTCTTCAGCCTCAGGCTCTGGTGGACAATCAACTGGTGATCCTTGGGTGCTTGCTTCTACCATGCAAGTCCCTACACTTTCTGGTTCATTTTCTGAATCTTGTGGTGGTCCCTGGGGCTTAGTGCAATCCCCTACACCTATGGAATCATCTCCTCTGCATGCTTCTCCTGTAATATCTGCAACAACAGTGTTAGAAAAATTAGGACCACTAATAACACTATCATCAGAAAATAAAAATCTAGAATGGTCCTGTGGAGCTTCAGTTTCTTCTTCTTGAGCTGAAACATTTGAAATTGGATTTTGAATAGGAGTCTCCGGAGGGATGCATGCTGTAGGTGCCCAGATTTTAATGTATTCTTCTTCTTCTACTACTACTAAATTTGCAGGATTAATTGAAGAAGGACTTTGCCATGCATTAGGGTCACCTTGAATTGATATAAATCCAACTCCGGGGCTCTCAGAATTAAGAGCATCTTGAGAAGATAATTGTTCTGCTCTTTGGGCTTTTATTAGATTCAAATCATTAGCCACTTGTTCCAATTGCCTTTCGAGGTTTTGAAGCTCTTGTTGACACATTTGATAAAATTGAGACTGTGGGGTTTGATCAAATGGTTGAACAGACTGATTAAACTGCTGAAAAGTTGGTTCACTACTTGGTGGAAATTGCTGAAAATTATAGCCCTGGAATTCTTGGATCTGAAGTTGAAATGGTGGTGGTGAAAACTCAAATTGGGTGGGCTGAAAATTATGATTAGGCTGCTGAAAATTCTGATTGCAAGGGTGAAATTGCTGCGGTAATTGACATGCTTGCTGGAAATTCAAATTATCTAAAAACCCTTGCTGAATTCCTTGAAAAAGTGATTGATCTTGTTGATAAGGTAGCTGAAAGTTAGGCTGAAATTGCTGAATTTGGGGCTGAAAACTTTGCAATAGTGGCTGCCCATTCTGAAAATTCTGGAAATTTGGTAGACTTGGCTGAAAATCTGGCTGAAATTGTTGGAATTGCGATTGAAATGGTTGTGGTGGCTGAAATTGTTGACATGGTAGCTGAAATTGGAAGGGCTGACTTAGCTGACAATTAGGCTGAAAAAACTGATTTGGTTGCTGATTTTGTTGGACTTGTTAACACGGTTGCTTGTAAGTAGATGGAAACATTTTGAACCTGCAGCCCTATCACAAAACAAACAAGAAAAATGGCAGTACCCGTATACAAAAGAATAAGCAACAAAAAATAGAACCCAATGATATATCAAAAAGCATACAAACAAAAATCAAACAAATCAACTAGTTGCTTCCCCGGCAACGGCGCCAAAAATTTGATAATGCCCAAACTATGTGTCACGAATGTGGGCCTCAAATTTAAAATTTATAAATGAAATAAATACTGGAAACCCTTTTACATTCAAAAGTATGAAAATGTAATATAGGGGCCACAGGTCGTATTTTTCTCGGGGCTAGTTGACGTTGTTTGATTCGCGCTTGTATTTAGGTGTCGTTTGTGAATTTCGGGTTTCAAATAAAGATTTGGGTTCTAAATAGAAATGGAATCACAATGAAAATAAAGGAAAACTCAACCATGGATCTGAACAAGTGATAGCAAGTTATCATTCAACCAAAAGGACTCAAACAATTTGGAGCTTATTTGCAACTTACCCTAATCTGGGGAGCAAATCTGATTCAAGGCAAAACAATTGCTAAGCAATAAAGCGCAATTCAAGCAATCTAAAAACAATCCAATACAGAATCAATTCCGAAACTCATTTGATACCAAATGCCTTCAACTAGAAATGTAATGCAGAATTAAAACTTGAAATTCAGATTCAAGTTGGAGTTAAAGCGATATGTTTTCAAGCTCAATAGCATACTAAAAAGTATGTTTAAACTTGATACATTTCAATGCTGAAATTACTTAGTATAACATGCAGAATTTGAGTTAACTTGCCACCAAAATTGCATGAACTGATTTGCCAAAAATTGGAATCCAGGGTAGGAATGATTGCTGATCAAATCAGTTTAAAAAACATATCTATTAGAGAAGTTCCATGTGTAAATAAATGGAGGAAATCAGGAATAAGTGAAAAATCAGACAACTTGGCACACAAACTGCAGAAATTGCAGTTTTTCAGAAATTGCAGTTAACTTTCAGAAATTCAGAAGCAAAATGCAGGCTTTGATACACATGAATCAGGTTTATAATGCATAAATGAATTTCAGCTCAAATTGGATACAAACTCTAACAAATCAGCTGTGGATATTTGATACGCATAGGACAACTTGATACAAGGTTCTGATTTGAAATAACTCTACACACATGAAGATAAGTTCTTGAGTCTGCTATTCAGCATTTATAAACTTAAATTCGCAGAGATGAAGCTCGCAACTTCATACACAACTGTCCGAAGAGCAAATTCAGAAATGCCAAGGAGAATTTCAGTAAAACGAATCCCAATGCAGAAATATGAGTTCAATACCAATTCAGTGACCACTAAACTGATGTACAGAGATGAGATCGATCAGTCCCAATGCAATGCATATATCTGGTGCAGATACCATGGATGCAGCAAGACTTCAATGCAGATCATGAGGCTGAGTATCAGGATAATGGGTGTGCAGAAATTGAAGACTGCTCAATGGAATTTGATACATACCAGCTGAACTTAAATTCAGAAATAAAACCCAATGAGAAACACAATCGAATCTCATGCATTGACACACTAAGTGCGATCTTTAATTTCAGGGAATAAACAAAATATAAACTGAATTGGAACTAAGTTGAAAAATTCAGAAACTAAAGAAATCTTCAAAAACAGGGGCTGATACGGGCTGGAAAAATTGATACGCAAGCTGTAGAACAGAATTAACTGAAATTGAAATCGATGAATACCTAAACAAGCTTCCTAATTACTTAACTGATTGGATTAAACCCTAATTACAGCAGAAACAAGGCATTAAACCAACTTAACCAATCTGAAATTCAGAAACAATATGAAACGAGACAGAAACGAAATTTACAGCTAAAAGAAACTGAAATTAAACTATCTAAACTACTCCTCAACCATTCCTCAACTCAAGAGCTCCTTGGTCGTCAATCAAGGGAGAACCTCGGACCCGCAAGCTCCGCAAATCAGTGAAGATACGTCTCTGCTACTGAAACAGATCAAAACCTGCTCAAACTGAAATCAGCTTCCGAATTCTTCAATCTCACTGTTGTGGCTTGCGAATTGGATTTGGGAGTGACCGAAACCTTCCAGGGAACCCCTCTGGTCAGCTCGGATGCAGTGGGAATGGAGCACAGCTGAGCTCGCTGAAATCGGATAGCAGACTGCCGAAACCTCGCGCAACCTTGCTATTGAGCAGAAATCAATTCTGAAACCTCGCTGAGATTCTCTTCACTAACCTAGCCCTTGCTTTGATGATGGATTGAAGGATCACGCCTCCTTGATGAAGAAATCTAGCTAAAAACAATGAAGAAAGAACCAAGAAGATGACTGCTTGCGGCGGAGACGCGACGAAGAACAGCTGCTGCGAATTTTTCCTTAAGTAATAACCAATGGACGGCTCAGATTGATCGGAGGAGATCCAATGGCTGATCTTGCTCTGATTGGAGCCAAACTTTTATGATGATGATCTGGGGTCAAGATCTGACTTGTGGTAGCTCGGATCCTCCAGATATGCAACGGATGATCCAGATCAACTCTATCTATGAATGGACGCTCTAGAGCCCTCCTCGCTTGATCCAACGGTTGATTTAGCTCTGATTGGAATGAAACCTTCAGATCTTGATCATAGAGCTTGATCAACCCTAACCCTAGCTCAGATTGCTTCAGATCGTCCCGGATGACTCAGATCTAGCCGCTCTTGAATCGGATGGCCCGGATTAATCGTAGGCTTGATAATTCGATCCGGTTCACATCCGACTCAAGTTTGACCCAGTATGCCCTAGGTCCAGGATCCTTTCATGCCTACAAAAATATATCAGAAAATTAGTGGCCAAATAATCCAAAAATTGTGTAATTTTGTAATTAAGTCCAAAATAAGATGAAGTTCCAAAACCTAGGGTAAAATCATAATTAAGCAATAAAAACATGGGTCAAACATGGATTTTAGCAATTAAAATAATCAATAAAATAGTGTTTATCAGGAGGCTAACAGAAGGATGATTGGTGTCAGTGGTGGCAGAACCGTGGAGTAAGAACTTGCGATGAGACTTGCTAGTGCTCTAAATTCTAAGCAGTAGAACTTTATCATTTATTGCTTAAGTTTCATGATAGTAGTGTTAATTCCGCAAAGATTATAAGATTGAGTTGTTTTATAGCATACTACTTGAGTTGCATGCTAGATGGTTCATGAACTAGCACAAGTAAAATGAATATGAGTTCTAACTATAGTTGAAGTAGAGGTGTATTCATTGAGTTAATCAAATGTTTCTAAAGTCTGGAAATGAGATTCTAAAATTTCCAGTCGACTGCCCGGGATAGCAGTCGACTGACCTCAGTGAATTTGAGGGAATAGAAACATTAGTCGAGCGAAATCTAGGTCGAGCCGACTGATCAGTCGACTAGTAGTCCCACCAGTCAACTGGTCCAGGGCCAATTTTCGAACAGAAAGATTGGGGGAGTGATTTGGCCTAGGAGTCGACTGGCACCAGTCGACTGCACCTATCATCAGTCGACTGGGAGCAATGTAAAAGAAAAGAAAAAAAAAGAAAAGAGAAGAATAAATTGTGACCTCCCTCTAAGGTTAAGGTTAAGAAGAGAGGATCGTTATAGATGATGCTAAAGTAACAAAAAGTGATTTGCTATTAAATAGGCTATTCAACATAAAACTGCAAGACAGCAAAACAGTAAGCCAACTTCACATTCGAATCAAGGAAATAATAAACGGGCTCCACCTAATTGGACATCACCCAGATAATCAGGATATGATAAGATACACTCTAAATGCTTTTCCTCAAAATTCATTATGGGCATCCATTATTGATGCCTATAAAATTTTGAGGAATCATTCAAAATTAAGACTAGATGAATTATTTTGTGAGTTAGAGCTACATGAACAAACTAATGCCAAAACAATCGAGAAGGGTATTTCTTTGATGGTAGGTTTTTCAAAAGAAGCAAAGTCAAGGAGGAGAACCTAGGAAGAATCTGAAAGTGAGTCTGACTCAGACTCAGATGATGAAGAATACCTGGTGAACTTGGTAAGAAAGATGTACACCAGGAAGAAGAAAAGATTCTCCAAAAAGGGCATTCAGAAGGTGATGAAGTCTTCCACAACAGAATCCAAAAACAACATCACTTTTTTTGGCTACAACAAGAAAGGGCATTTCAAGCATGAATGCCCATACAAGAAGGAGGACCAATCCAAGAAAATGAAAAAGAAGAAGGTCCTACAAGCAACTTAGGATGAGACCTCCTCGGATGACTCTGATGGAGAACCCTCGAAGAATTCCAACTACCTCATGCTGAAAGCAACCGAACCTGAGTCAGAATCGAAGCAAGATGAAGAGTTTGAATACGAGTCGAACCATGAGTCCGCACTCTTTTCTGATGGCTCGACTAAGGTACAAGAATTATTAAATGTAAATTTTTTTAAAATCATTTCTTATTTAGATAGAAAGTTATCTGCATCTGAATCTAGGATTGACCTTAAAATCATTTCTTATTAAGATCTTAAGGAGCAAATTGCTAACAAAAACTTAATTGAACAAAAGCAATTTGAAAAATCTACTAAACTTGAAAATGAAAATTCCACCCTAAAAGGTGAAGTTTAAAATTTTAAAGATTTACTAGAAACTTTCACAACAAGATCCAAGAACCTTAACCTAATTCTTGGATCTTAAAAGAGTGTTTACAACAAATCTAGGATAGGATAAAAATCAAGATCAGCCTAGAGATCTTTTGTTTCCTTTAGCCACTCACGCAAGAACCAAAGAAAAGTGTGAGTCCCGAAAGCTTACCTAACAAAGCAAGTAGGTCAAAATCAATATTATGTCCCTAAAAAGTGTTGGGGCAATCTATGGTCCGGAGTGACCATGTGTTTTGATGTTTGGGCTATTGGTGCAATCTTGGTTAGGTCAGGGTTGTCCTAGTTTGATTAAGCTCGGGTGAGCTTAGGTCTGTGGGAGATTGTTGGTGCAATCTTGGTTAGGTCAGGGTTGACCTAGTTTGACAATGCTCATGTGAGCTTGAGTTTGGAAGCTTGGGTGAGCTTGAGGTCGTATGTTTCGATGTTTGATAATGATGTTTGAGTGGTCATGATGTGTGAGTCAAGTGGGTCAAGATTGACTGGAGGCTTGACTGGCAAAAGACCTAGTGGGACTAGGTGAAGTCCAGGTAGATCGGGGAGATCATACGCTGGCATGGCAAAAGACCTAGTGGGACTAGGTGAAGTCCAGGTAGATCGGGGAGATCGTACGCTGGCATGGCAAAAGACCTAGTGGGACTAGGCACACCTAGTGGGACTAGGTGAAGTCCAGGTGGATCGGGGAGATCGTACGCTGGCATGGCAAAAGACCTAGTGGGACTGGGCACACCTAGTGGGACTAGGTGAAGTCCAGGTAGATCGGGGAGATCGTACGCTGGCATGGCAAAAGACCTAGTGGGACTAGGTGAAGTCCAGGTAGATCGGGGAGATCGTACGCTGGCATGGCAAAAGACCTAGTGGGACTAGGCACACCTAGTGGGACTAGGTGAAGTCCAGGTGGATCGGGGAGATCGTACGCTGGCATGGGAAAAGACCTAGTGGGACTAGGCACACCTATTGGGACTAGGTGAAGTCCAGGTGGATCGGGGAGATTGTACGCTGGCATGGGAAAAGACCTAGTGGGACTGGGCACACCTAGTGGGACTAGGTGAAGTCCAGATGGATCGGAGAGATCGCATGCTGGCAAGGTGGAAGTCTACCAAGAGACTAGACCTAACTCGAGGGTTAGGCGAACCTGATAGGGAATCAGGTTAAGTCCTAGTTGGGAACTAGGCAGAAGAGATCCAAGTTGGTCAAAAGGGGTTGACCGGACACTTGGTAGGGAACCCTAGACTTGTGAGCACAAGTTAGGTTGGACTCAATCGATTGGGTAATCGATTGGGTGAATCGATCAGTGGATCGATTAGGGCGGTTTGCGCGAGAGGACAGAAGGTGGCTGAATCGATTGGGTAATCGATTCAGCCTTCCCTTAATCCATTGGGTAATCGATTAAGAGGTTCGGTGATCGATTAGGGTGATCGATCACCAAAGGTTGCGCGAGAGAACAGAGAGGTTCTGAATCGATTGGGTAATCGATTCAGGACACTCGTAATCAATTGGGTAATCGATTACCATTCGAAAACTAGCCGTTGAACGGCTAAATCCTACGTGGTAATCGATTGGGCAATCGATTACCAAACCCTAGGCGTCGGGTATAAGGACTTTCGCGCAGGTTTGAGCTGTAAGAACTACTCCTCTTCTTCTCCAACTTCATTTCCATTTCGAAGGAAGCCTTGGAGCTTAGTGCTGCTGCATTTCCAAGGTCCAAGAGGCAATCACAAGCTTGAAGATAGCAAGGAAAGCAAAGTGTGAGCTTATTTGTAAATCTTGTAAGATTTTATCTTGTATTTGCTTTGTTCTTGTTGTATCTTTGTAACAAGCTTGTAAGAGGTTTCTCCACCTCAAGAAGGAGACTTTCATAGTGCATGAGAGTGTGAGGAGAGTGGATCCTTGGATTAGTCACCCGACCGGGGTGGATACCAAGTAAATCCTTGTGTTAGCGATTGCTTGAAGTCTTCCGCCGCGACAAATCTTCTACAAGCGAATCGAAGATAATCACCCCCCCTCTAGCTCGTCTACCGGTTCCAACATGGGCAAAGGGTTTAAGTTAGGTTTACCCTTGTGTATTTGATATGTGTATGTGAGTGTGCAGGGTTGCAGGGTACACATATTGACTTAGCTGGACGGCTTCAGTACGGTGAAGGGTGGCATGGAGGCAACCTGAGGGAGAATGGGAATGCAGGGATGATGAGCCGAGGGGCGCAGACTTCGAGACGTACGTGAAGGATGGCATGGAGGCAAGTTGGAGGTTTGTGTGCGCATCTGAGGGACGAGGGTGTGAAGGCAACAGTCGAGGCTGCTGGTGAAGTGTCAGTTGTGTCATGAAGGGACGAGAGCCGAGGGAAGAGGATGCCAAGGGCAAGCCGGGAAGTGGACTTCAAAGGGCACACGTGAAGGGTGGCTTGGAAGCAAGCCGAGGGTTTGTGTGCGCATCCGAGTGATGATAGCCAGTGGAAGAGGACATCAAGGGGCAAGCCAAGGGAGTGAACTTGAAGGTACATGTGAAAGAGGGTCTTCGGAGTGAGGAGGAGTGTCTTTTTAAGCTGGGCAGTCGACTGGGAATATAACAGTCGACTGCCAGCAAGAACATACACTCACAGAATGTTGACGACAATGGACCAGTCGACTGCCCCAGGGGCAGTCGACTGGTAAATCCAAAATCTTGCCGTTGAGAGAGTCGTTGGCTAGCAAGTTGAGTGGGACCAGTCGACTGGTAGTGGTTGGGTTCAGCTTTAAGCCTTATTTAAAAGGCTTCATTTTAGCTGGAACCTTTGAAGAATTTGGCTTTGGTCAAGATTCAAATAGTATTCTTTGTACTCAGAGGTGTGCTTGCGATTGTGGTGAGGTTTCTCCACCCACAAGGAGCTACAGGAGTTAGCCGGAGGGTATCAGGGGAGTGATCCGCAAAAGGATCGAGGGATCGTCCACCTTACGGACAGCCGTGGAATAGGAGCATCATCTCCGAACCACATAAACGGTAACGTGTTAGTATTATTTTGTTTGTATTTGTTTATTCCGCTTGCGCTTTGCTAACGTGTAGGTAGAATAAATCGAGAAATTGCTATTCACCCCCCCCTCCTCTAGCAAGACGTACATGATCTAACAAAAAGGACATTTACTATATCAACCCAAAACACCCTACCTATAATTCAGGAGGAGGTACCAAACTAGTTGGCACCTCAAAATTAGCCCTTACCCGTTAGGGTAATTAGGACAAGACTTAAAAGTTAATTTGACACTTGATCTACTTAGTACCAAGGTGACACGAGATGATAGTACGATAGGAAAGTCAATCTAAGAAGTCAGGTAGGGTAAGTCATAACCTATTTGTTATTTTTAGCCTGGTGGAACTAGCCGAAACTACCTCGCCACATCCTAGACTAGTTGGACCACAGTTTCTCAAAGTGTATGTTAAAAGTATAATTTCTTTAAAAGACTTTGTTTAGGAAAGGGTTATTGCTCCAATAACCTAGAAACCGATTATTAAAATGTACGTTTAAATTACTACTTGTTAAACTTGAATCTAACACAAGGTCAAATTATCTTTTCTAAATTAACTTAATTCATCTCACAAAATTATAGGATTATCTTGGTTGATAACTTTAGACCGGGTAAGATGATTAAGGATAACAAAATTTAAATTCTTGTTTGTTTCAACCATAACCCAAATTAAAATTCTACCTTAATCAAAACCTTAACCAAAAATAAAATTCTACCTTAATTCATATCTTTACCCAAAGTAAAATTTTACTTTAATTCAATTTTATTCTTAATTAAAATTTCACTTTAATCAATTTGTCTTCAACTCTATAATGTTAAATTTAAACTTTTAAGTTTAATGCCAACTTTAATTGATTTTTGAACATTAATTAAAATCTTGATTTTAAACATAATTAATTCTCAAAGCGTAAACTTAACTTAATTAATTCTCAATGATTAAACTTTAAATCATTTATTTTCAACTTTAATTGATTTTTAACCTTAATTTTTAAATGTCAACTTTTTCAATCTTAATGAATTTCAAAATTTAAATCATTTTAAAGTTTTAACCTTGATTTTAACTTTAATCAACTTTTGAAACTTAAATATGAATCCATAATTAATTTTAATGTTTTAATTTTCCAACTTTAAATTTTAAAAGTTAGGCCTAAATTTTATCAATTTTAACTTTAATTAATTACATTAATTGGAAATGTTTAAAACATGATGTTTAACTTAATTCTTATATTAAATTTCAATTAAAACATCAATTAAAATCTCAAATTTCACTTTATGCAAATCCCAAGTTGAGTCACACTTTAACTTGATGATAATTATACTTGATAAAATAAAGCATCTCTCTAAACACATAGGATCACCTTGTTTGAACAATTAGAATGGGTGAGATGCTAGGAAATTGAATTGAGAATTTTTTTTTAAAATTTATCAATTAATTTATTTTCGAAGTATGAGTCTTACCAAACCACTCCAGATACTTAGGTAAGGGTCCTTGTAGCTAACAAGAATAATCAGAAAACTGTCAGATTAAGAAAAGGGTTGAAATATTTTGAAAATTGATATTGAAAATGTCTGTTTACATTTTGAAATTTATTCTTGGAACATTGTCTGCAATTCTTTTAAAATTTCAAAATCACTTTTTAAAGAAATTAACTTCAGATTTCTTTTAAATATCTTTTTAAAATTGAAAATGCTCTTGACAATAAAGATTTTTTAATAATAAAAAATAGTTTTGAAAAGCATCTTTGAAAGATTATCTTAAAACTTTTTTGAAAAAATGACGTCGAAAAGATTTTTTTAATTTACATAGTTTTGGAAAGTATGTTTGAAAAAAAAAATATTAAACATGTCCTTGAAAATATTTTTTTTCCAAACCTACAAAAATATTTTTTTTAGAGTTTTGATAAATATTTTAATTGTTCTTAACTTGTGATTATCAAGGAATACTAAGGATATGTCAGGTTAAAGAGGAATCCTAATTGAAAGATCAACATATTCCTTTCGGCAATTTACCAAAAGGTGTACCCAAGAATAGGTATTTACCAAACACAGTACCATGGTTTCATTTTCACCAAAAGGCGGACATAATAATAGTGAACTTCCTATTATACCCCTCCTGTCATCTACTGTCTTTCTCCTTCTCTCTCTCAGTAACAAATTTCTAGACAACTGCAGATACTATTTCAGACTTTTATTTTAAAATAATATAATATGAAATCGGCGCTGAAAACGTTGTAAGGTAAATATCAAAAAAATATTTCAGTTAACAAATATCTCATCCAACGTAATTTAAAAATATAAATAAATAATTTTTATATTTGATTTATAGAAATTAATATATTAAATAATATTTAATATATATATTAATATATAAAAAAATATTAATAAATATATTAATATCTCATCCCACGATATTTATTAATAAATATATTAATAAATATATATATAAATATATAAATATATTAATAAATATATTAATATAAAAAAAAATTTGAAAAAAAAACGTTACTGAAAATTAAAAAAAAAGTGTGTGTATTGATTTCAGGCCCACGCTGGGCCTGAAATCAATACATTCAGGCCCAGCGTGGGCCTGAAATATTTTTATTTCAGGCCCACGTTGGGCCTGAAATATTTTGATTCAGGCCCGAGGTGAACTCAAAATTTTTTCTATTTTAAAAATATATTAATATATAAAAAACCTATCAAAACACTTACTTTAAGATTCAAACACAGGGCCTGAAATCATCCCAGGAGAATCTGAAGTCAAATAACTTCAGATCGTATAAATAATTAATTTAATAAATAATAATTAAGTATAAAAAAATATTTTTAAAATTAAATTTTTTTTGTGCCCTGGGCCTGAAGTCTGATGACTTCAGGCCCAAGGAGGGCCTGAAGTCTAATGACTTCGGGCCCTCCATCATTCAAATAAAAAAATATAAAAAATTTTTTTATAAAAAGGTTTAATATATAATTACATATTATATATGAGTGGTTTAGGTATATCAGTGAGTTTGGGTGCCGAAACATCTAATAGGAGTGGTCTAGGAGATGAGATTTTAGGTGCCGAAACATCTAATCTTGCTGTATCACCAATGCTATAGGAGTGGTTTAGGTATATCAGTGAGTTTTGAGCAAAACTCACTGATGGACCTACCATATTTGGAATTCTAAAAACTCTATATCAGTAGACAGGGTTGAGCTAGGAGATGAGATTTTGGGTGCCGAAACCTCTAATCTTGTTTTATCACCAATGCTATAGGAGTGGTTTAGGTATATCAGTGAGTTTTGAGCAAAACTCACTGATGGACCTACCATATTTGGAATTCTGAAAACCCTATATCAGTGGACAGAGTTGATCTAGGAGATGAGATTTTGGGTGCCGAAACCTCTAATCTTGTTGTATCACCAATGCTATAGGAGTGGTTTAGGTATATCAGTGAGTTTTGAGCAAAACTCACTGATGGACCTAACATATTTGGAATTCTGAAAACCCTATATCAGTGGACAGGGTTGAGCTAGGAGATGAAATTTTGGGTGCCGAAACCTCTAATCTTGTTGTATCACCAATGCTATAGGAGTGGTTTAGGTATATCAGTGAGTTTTGAGCAAAACTCACTGATGGACCTACCATATTTGGAATTCTGAAAACCCTATATCAGTAGACAGGGTTGAGCTAGGAGATGAGATTTTAGGTGCCGAATCCTCTAATCTTGTAGTATCACCAATGCTATAGGAGTGGTTTAGGTATATCAGTGAGTTTTGAGCAAAACTCACTGATGGACCTACCATATTTGGAATTCTGAAAACCCTATATCAGTGGACAGGGTTGAGGTAGGAGATGAGATTTTGGGTTCCGAAACCTCTAATCTTGCTGTATCACCAATGCTATAGGAGTGGTTTAGGTATATCAGTGAGTTTTGAGCAAAACGCACTGATGGACCTACCATATTTGGAATTCTGAAAACCCTATATCAGTGGACAGGGTTGAGCTAGGAGATGAGATTTTGGGTGCCGAAACCTCTAATCTTGCTGTATCACCAATGCTATAGGAGTGGTTTAGGTATATCAGTGAGTTTTGAGCAAAACTCAATGATGGACCTACCATATTTGGAATTCTGAAAACCCTATATCAGTGGACAGGGTTGAGCTAGGAGATGAGATTTTGGGTACCGAAACCTCTAATCTTGCTGTATCACCAATGCTATAGGACTGGTTTAGGTATATCAGTGAGTTTTGAGCAAAACTCACTGATGGACCTACCATATTTGGAATTCTGAAAACTCTATATCAGTAGACAGGGTTGAGCTAGGAGATGAGATTTTGGGTGCCGAAACTTCTAATCTTGCTGTATCACCAATGCTATAGGAGTGGTTTAGGTATATCAGTGAGTTTTGAGCAAAACTCACTGATGGACCTACCATATTTGGAATTCTGAAAACCTATATCAGTGACAGGGTTGAGCTAGGGAGAGGATTTCGGATGCCGAAACCTCTAATCTTGCTATATCACCAATGCTATAGGAGTGGTTTAGGTATATCAGTGAGTTTTGAGCAAAACTCACTGATGGAACTACCATATTTGGAATTCTGAAAACCCTATATCAGTAGACAGGGTTGAGCTAGGAGATGAGATTTTAGGTGCCGAAGCCTCTAATCTTGTAGTATCACCAATGCTATAGGAGTGGTTTAGGTATATCAGTGAGTTTTGAGCAAATGTCACTGATGGACCTACCATATTTGGAATTCTGAATACCCTATATCAGTGGACAGGGTTGAGCTAGGAGATGAGATTTTGGGTGCCGAAACTTCTAATCTTGCTGTATCACCAATGCTATAGGAGTGGTTTAGGTATATCAGTGAGTTTTGAGCAAAACTCACTGATGGACCTATCATATTTGGAATTCTGAAAACTCTATATCAGTAGACAGGGTTGAGCTAGGAGATGAGATTTTGGATGCCGAAACCTCTAATCTTGCTGTATCACCAATGCTATAGAAGTGATTTAGGTATATCAGTGAGTTTTGCTCAAAACTCACTGATATACCTAAACCACTCCTATAACATTGGTGATACAGCAAGATTAGAGGTTTCGGCACCCAAAATCTCATCTCGTAGCTCAACCCTGTCCACTGATATAGGGTTTTCAGAATTCCAAATATGGTAGGTCCATCAGTGAGTTTTGCTCAAAACTCACTGATATACCTAAACCACTCCTATAACATTGGTGATACAACAAGATTAGAGGTTTCGGCACCCAAAATCTCATCTCCTAGCTCAACCCTGTCCACTGATATAGTGTTTTCAGAATTCCAAATATGGTAGGTCCATCAGTGAGTTTTGCTCAAAACTCACTGATATACCTAAACCACTCCTATAGCATTGGTGATACAATAAGATTAGAGGTTTCAGCACCTAAAATCTCATCTCCTAGCTCAACCCTGTCTACTGATATAGAGTTTCCAGAATTCCAAATATGGTAGGTCCATCAGTGAGTTTTGCTCAAAACTCACTGATATACCTAAACCACTCCTATAGCATTGGTGATACAGCAAGATTAGATGTTTCGGCACCTAAAATCTCATCTCCTAGACCACTCCTATTAGATGTTTCGGCACCCAAACTCACTGATATACCTAAACCACTCATATATAATATGTAATTATATATTAAACCTTTTTATAAAAATTTTTTTTATATTTTTTTATTTGAATGATGGAGGGCCTGAAGTCATCAGACTTCAGGCCCAGGGCACAAAAAAAATATATAATTTTAAAAATATTTTTTTATACTAAATTATTATTTATTAAATTAATTATTTATACGATCTGAAGTTATTTGACTTCAGATTCTCCTGGGATGATTTCAGGCCCTGTGTTTGAATCTTAAATTAAGTGTTTTGATAGGTTTTTTTATATATTAATATATTTTTAAAATAAAAAAAATTTTGAGTTCACGTCGGGCCTGAATCAAAATATTTCAGGCCCAACGTGGGCCTGAAATAAAAATTTCAGGCCCACGCTGGGCCTGAAATAAAAATATTTCAGGCCCACGCTGGGCCTGAAATGTATTGATTTCAGGCCCAGCGTGGGCCTGAAATCAATACACACACTTTTTTTTTTAATTTTCAGCCAACGTTTTTTTTCAAATTTTTTTTTATATATTAATATATTTATTAATATATATATATATATTTATATATATATTTATTAATATATTTATTAATAAATATCGTGGATGAGATATTAATATATTTATTAATATTTTTTATATATATTAATATATATATTAAATATTATTTAATATATTAATTTCTATTAATCAAATATAAAAATTATTTATTTATATTTTTAAATCACGTTGGATGAGATATTTATTAACTGAAATATTTTTTTGATATTTACCTTACAACGTTTTCAGCGCCGATTTCATATTATATTATTTTAAAATAAAAGTCTGAAAAAA
>JAGFNQ010005005.1:172788-200467 GCA_024364735.1 Boesenbergia rotunda
AACCATGCTAGTCTCAACAGAATTGATAGTGTCCGTATATATCAATTCATCGACTAGGGGCAATTTCAATAGTTCACAATTGCACATGTAGAGATAATCACTAGTTGTGAATTCATCACAAATTCTCTCATGCTGTGAATTGTATTGCGGACATTCAGTAAATGAGTTTAAGATCTCAATCAAATACACAAACATGTATACTCAAATAGTGAATCTTCATTTATTAAAATAAATGATTACAATCATAAGGCGATTGCCTTAGGACACTTCTCTCATATTACTAAAAAACTCCCACTTGGCCTAATGTCAATCGCTACGGTATCCAATACCATAGGCTCTAACATGACCCTCAAACTTGCTTTGAGGCAAGACCTTAGTTAAAGGATCCGCTAAATTCCTTTCAATGGGAATTTTCTCAATTTGTATATCATTCCTACTTATAATCTCTCTAATCAGATTATAGCGGCGAAGCACATGTTTGGATCACTGATGAGACCTTGGTTCCTTTGCTTGTGCAATAGCTCCATTGTTGTCGCAGTAAACCGGCACTGCTTCATCAATGGTTGGAACCACACCATGTTCTGAGACAAACTTCTTGATCCAGACTGCTTCCTTTGCTGCTTCCGAAGCTGCAATATATTCCACTTCCGTGGTAGAATCCGCTACGGTGTCTTGTTTGGAACTTTTTCAACTTATTGCGCCTCCATTCAAGATAAATACGTATCCGGACTGAGATTTGGAGTCATCCTTATCTGTCTGGAAACTGGCATCTGTATACCCACGTATTACCATATCACCTTCTCCATATATTAGGAACACATCCTTAGTTCTTCTTAAGTACTTAAGGATTGTCTCGACAGCCGCCCAATGATCCATTCCTGGATCAGACTGGTATCTGCTTGTGACGCTCAGAGCATACGATACATCGGGCCTAGTACATAACATAGCATACATGATAGATCCTATCGCGGTTACATAAGGAATCTTATTCATGCAAATCCTCTCGTCTTCTGTGCGCAGACACATAGACTTTGAAAGGTTGATCCCATGCTTGATGGGAAGGTAACCTTTCTTAGATTCCGACATGCTAAACCTTTTTAGCACTCGGTCTATATATGTAGACTGCGAAAGACCAAGCAACCGTTTTGATCTATCTCTATAGATTCTAATCCCAAGGATATAGGTTGCTTCTCCCAGGTCTTTCATGGAGAAAGTTTTGGACAATCAAATTTTAACCGACTGTAAGACTGATATATCGTTTCCTATAAGTAATATGTCATCGACATATAATACTAGGAATACGACTGCACTCCCACTAACCTTCTTGTACACACAAGGTTCGTCAGGATTTTGTGAGAAATCAAACTCTTTGATTGTCTCATCAAAACGGATGTTCCAGCTCCTGGATGCTTGCTTCAGTCCATATATGGATCGTCGAAGCTTGCATATTTTGGTTTTATCAACCGATGTGAAACCTTTAGGTTGTATCATGTATACATCCTCAAGTAGGTTTCCATTAAGGAAAGATGTTTTCACATCCATTTGCCATATCTCATAATCATAATGAGCTGCTATGGCCAGGAGCATCTGAATGGATTTAAGCATAGCTACTGGCGAATAGGTTTCGTCATAATCAATCCCTTGTTTCTGATGATATCCTTTTGCCACTAATCTAGCCTTAAAGGTAACAACATTACCTTCCATGTCAGTTTTCTTCTTGAAAACCCACTTGCACCCTATGGGTTTAATCCCTTCAGGTGGGTTAACCAAGTCCCATACTTGATTTTCGTACATGGAATCCATTTTCGACTTCATGGCATCAAGCCATTTGTCCATTTCTGAACTTTTTAGAACATTATCATAACTGATAGGTTCGTCATCGCTAATGAGTAATACGTCGTTCGATTCACTTAAGAGAAATCCGTATCTCTCTGAAATATTGCGTGTTCTATCAGATCTACGAAGAAGTGGTGTTGTTTTAGGTTCAACTAATAGCTCGTCATTATGAGTTATTGGTTGTGGGTCTAGACTAGGTGTCTCTGTAATGTCTATTGGAGTTTCTTGAACTTCTTCAAGTTCAATACTACTCCCACTGTTTTCTTGTAAAAGAAATTCTTTTTCCAGAAATACAGCATGCCTTGAAATAAACACCTTTTGTTCCAAGGGATGATAGAATTGGTAACAATTTGTTTCCTTAGGGTATCCAATAAATAGACATTTATCAGACTTAGCATCCAATTTGTCTGATACAGTCCGCTTCACATAAGCAGGACAACCCCATATCTTAAGGTGAGTTAAGTGAGGTTTCTTACTATTCCACGTCTCATATGGAGTAGTAGAGACTACCTTGGTCGGGACTCTGTTTAGCAAGTAAAGAGTTGTCTTAAGTGCATAGCCCCAAAAGGATTTTGGAAGAGTTGCATGATTCATCATAGATCTAACCATGTCCATCAAGGTTCGATTACGCCTCTCAGATACACCATTATGCTGTGGTGTATACGGCGGAGTCCATTGAGACAATATCCTATTGTCCCTAAGATAATCTTGAAACTCTTGACTTAAGTATTCACCACCCCGATCGGATCGAAGTATCTTAATACTTTTTCCAAGCTGTTTCTCTACTTCATTTCTGAACTCTTTGAATTTCTCAAAAGCTTCAGATTTGTGTTTCATCAAGAACACATACCCGAATCGTGAGTGATCATCGATAAAGGTAATGAAGTAGTTATAGCCTCCTTGTGCAAGAGTTGGCATTGGTCCACATACATCAGTATGTATTAGACCAAGCAATTCTCCCACTGGTTTACCTTTTCCGGAAAAGGGTAATTTGGCTATCTTTCCTTTTAAGTATGATTCGCATGTATCAAATGAACCGGATTCAAATGATTCCAGAATTCCACATCGGTGTAATTTGGTCATGCGTTTCTTACTTATATGGCCAAGACGACAATGCCACGTATAGGAGTCTATTTGATTATCTATTCGAGCACATTTGTTGCTAACTTCGATATTGAAAATGTCACCGGATTAATCTAATGTGTAGATACCATTGAAAAATGTTCCGATCCCATAAAGAACACCATTTAAAGTTATGTAACAACAATTGTTACTAAAAGTTAAATGATAACCCTTTTCATTCAAGCATGAAATAGATACAATGTTCTTTATTAATGAAGGAACAAAATAACAATTATCCAACTCTAAGACAAGTCCAGTAGGGAGCTTTAGCAAATATATTCCGATGGCAACAGTAGCAATCTTTGCTCCATTTCCAACTCGCAAATTTGCTTCTCCCTTGACGAGTCTTCTTCTATTCCATAGCACCTGTATGTCATTACATATATGTGAGCTACACCCAGTATCAAGTACCCAGGTGGTTGAGAAAATAGAGTGACATTTAATAACGAAGATACCTGAAGAGGATGGGGCATCGGATGCCTTCTTCTTCAAGGACTCAAGATAAACCTTGCAGTTTCTTCGCCAGTGGCCCTCCTTGCCACAATGATGGCAAGTGCCTTTTGGTGCTTTTTTAATCCTTTTGTCCTTAGTTAACTTATTGCTGTCCAAAATGGAACGTAAATTTAGAGAAGACATGATCAAGTGATTATCCTAGAAATACAAATTGAGGTTATGTGAGAAAAATGATAAAGAATTCATCAACATACATTAATTAAATCCTATTTATTTTTCGAATTGAATAACCCTTTTTATCAATTCGGGAGATCGTAGGAACATCTCCAAATAGGTTGATATCCAACCATAGATAAGACATGGATGTGGCCATCTAGTTATTCTTAGCTATGAAGGTAGGTAATTATACCGATTACATATTACATATATATAACTATCACTTTATGCTATCAACTAATTGAATGTTTGCATAAATCATTGGGTTGTTAACTCATTAACAAGTATGCAACAGTATACATAGTACCCAACTGCACCTCTCTTTACATCGACCTTGGTTGTGGCACACAAATCGATGCTCCAAGCTTAAGGCTGACCCATTAATCAAGAAATAGTTTTAATATGGTTGGAGCTCATCAACCGTTTAGTCAGGCTTGGATGTGTCCAACAACCAAAACTAAGGATTGACCTTTGACTCCAACTATATTAATCATAAACTAATTCTATGGTTTGAACATGTTGAGGTTCAAGCCGGGCATGGATGTGTCCATCAACCCAAACGAGAAACAAAACTCCGGTTCTAACCATATTAATGGAAGGTGTTGGCCTTAATATTTTGTAAGGGGTTTTGGGTCTCATCCTTTTCTTTCTAAGCACATTCATGACACATATTTATGTCATGTACTAACGATTTTCTTAATAAAGTATGTATGTGACTTAATTTATCAAGTCTCATTGATTGAATTAGGAACCGGATTTCCTTATTCCAATTTCATACTTAATTCAAGGAATTGTTTTGGGAAACAATTTCCTAATTTGTCATAATCAATTTCGGAAATAATATGTTTAAGACTTTGATTTCTCTAAATCAAATCTTATTAAATTAAGAGACAGATTCCCTTAATTCAACCACATATTATTTTCATGAAAATCTTATTTAAGGAAATAAACTCTATAGGAAACAATTTTCCTAATTAATTTTGGTGACAACAATATGTAAGAAATCCATTAAGGAAATTATTGTTTGAGAATCACCTCAAAATTTTTCAAGATTTGATCACATATTTTATTTATGGACTAATTAATTACAACAAATTATTTTCTTTGGGTGGCTCCCCGAGGCTCAGATACCTAGAAAAAAGAAATTTGTCGTAAATCTAATTTGGCCCGCTCCCCGAGGCGTAGCCAAATTAAACTTGACAATTCTTATTCAAAATAGGAAATTAAATTACAACAAATAACTTTAATTTGGGTGGCTCCCCGAGGCACTCCCCAAAGTAAAGAATTTTGTTAATAATTTAAAAACCAATTCGAATTTAATTATCAATTAATGTTCCATAAATTTGTCTAGACTTTCTTGAAAGAAAGTACCCAAAATTGCGAGCTTTCATAAATAGAAAGTTTCCAAAAATAAAAGACTTTCAGAATATTTGTATGTTTCTGGTACAAAGAAAACTTACATATTTCCAAAATTAGAAAATTTCAAAAATAGGAAATTTCCAAAATTGAAAAATTTCCAAAATGGGAAGTTTTCACAATTATCATAAAATTTCATAAATAGGGATATTTCAAGAGTTTGCGAAATTTCATGAGAATTTCCAAATCATGAAATTCCTAAATCTAAAATTTATCATAATTGGAAAGTTTCCATAATTAGAAAATTTTCCAAAATTGAGATCATGACAATGTTTTCCGCAAAACAATTATATGATTATGTCGAACACTAATCGGCTCTGATACCACTGTTGGGACCGGGTGCATGTTGACATGGATGCAGGTTCGTAATTTTAAAAATTAATTACGTGCAGCGGAAGATTTAGCATAAATAATTTCCCAAATTATTTAACCACACATCTAAGCATGCAACTTTATATTGTGTAGACATGATCATACATTTAAAATTTTATAGAAAGTAAACTAATTTACTTATTACCTCGCGTAACTCGAAGGAAGGGACGAGATCCAACCGTAAGCGTCCCTTAGAAGCTCCGCCTCTATTCGCGTCCACGCCGAGTTTTCTTCGGGATGACTTCGCAAAGCCACGAGTTTCATGCCGACAAGAACTACTAGATTCTCCAAAGGCACGACAAGAATACCAAGAGAGAGAGATGGGAAGACTAACCACCAAATGAAGAACGGAATCAAGATTCTGGGGGGAAGGAGTCGCGCCCGCTTCTTCTTCTTCTCACGGTAGTTGCTTGGTGGATGAAGCTTATGGCAACAAAGGGAGTGCCTCTAGGGCCGGCGACACTAGAGGAGGGAGAGAGAGAGAGGGCTTATTCCTTGATCTCTTAGATTGATTTCCAAGCCTTGCCTTGGTTCCTTTATATAGTAGCCTCTCAATCGCCAAGTTTCCTTTTTATGGAATAAATTTTTATAAGAAATTTATCATATAAAATTTTTTTATGATTTATTCCATCATGCCAAGTTTTTATCATAATTTAATTTATAATAAAAACAACCATGTCTCCCTTTTTATTATGGAATAAATTTTCACAAGAAATTTATTATATAAATTTTTCTTATCATGGAAAAATCAATTCATAATAAAATAAACTATTCAAAGTTTATTTTAATTTCCATGAAAATAATAAACCAAACTTCGGTTTATAAAAATTTATATATTATCCATAATTTTATAAAACAAACCACGCTCGGTTTATTTTATAATCTGAACTAAACAATTTGGTTCTCCCCTTTTAATGTGGCCGGCCAAACAAAGAGGGTAGGGACCCTCTTTGGCCGGCCAAACCCAAGCCAGGACCGTATGAATTAAACTCATTTAATTCGTCCAATAAGCCTTTAAAAGACTTAGCCATTTTAAGCTTCCGATGCGTCTCTGAAAAATTTAGATTCGACTTATTGTTTGGCTCAACCAAACCTAATCTCTCTTGATTGGAAAATCCAATTTTCAACTCGTTTTAAATCCCTCGGATTACTCGTAGTGTGTGTGACTAAATAGGCTTTCGATTTATGTTGGCCGTCTATAATTAACCAATTATAGAACGATCATGAGTGGCACCTAGTAGTATATCATGATCCCCAATTAATCGAAAGATCAACGGTTGACCTCAGAAATTATTCTGAAACCCTTCAGTAGCTATAATGAATCGTGCCTCATTCCCTTCACCATCTTATACCCACTTGGTTCAGGACACGGTCTATGTGTGTCAGTCCCCACTAGGCTGACTACGTCACACCTAGCCCAAGCAATATTTTTCTCGTCCTACGGATTCTAGTTACTCTCATGTTTCTGAGAGATTCATACTCTGAACATGTGATGCTCTGGCCAGAGGCTTTGAGTAACAATCCGACGATAGGCCTTGGGTATACATCTCCTCGCAAGGAGTGGTGAATCCTTTGTAGGTTGTTCAAACATCTTCGGGCACTTCGGCTTATACCCAACCATCCTGGGTCCACACCTCCTTAGAGATGCTTGCTTAAGATGTCAAAGTATAAGTCTCCATGACCAAGATGACTTGAACACCGCAAGTCAAAGGAACATCGCACTTAAGCTGCAGTAAGAACTTCATTGACATATGTATATGTAGATTACCATATGAAGTTTTACAGCCAGTCACTCCAATGAACTAGTTCCCTTAACTAGCATTCATGTTTATCTCCGGACATCCCAATGTCACCAGCTAGTGAGAATCAGCTGATTAGAGAATAACCCATGCTAGTCTCAACAGAATTGATAATGTCCGTATTTATCAATTCATCGACTAGGGACAATTTCAATACTTCACAATTGCACATGTAGAGATAATCACTAGTTGTGAATTCATCACAAATTCTCTCATGCTGTGAATTGTATTGCGGACATTCAGTAAATAAGTTTAAGATCTCAATCAAATACACAAACATGTATACTCAAATAGTGAATCTTCATTTATTAAAATAAACGATTACAATCATAAGGCGATTGTCTTAGGACACTTCTCTCATATTACTAACAGATCATGCATTAAGATTGAATGTAATTTTTTTTATTAAAAATATCCTTTTGAAAAACATACTTATTGAAATTTTCTTTATGTCTTGGAAATGATTTTTAAGCTACTTTTGAAAAATTATCTTAGTAGTTTTAAAAAATGATTATCCTTTTTGTAAACCATTAAAAAATTTTTGAATGTGTTTTTATTGGGCATAGATTTTTGAAGAAAGGGATTTTGAAATTTTATCTGACATTGATAATGTTTGAAAAATATTTTATTCTATACATAATCTTTGAAAATGATTTATCTTTGAAATACTTACCTTTGAAAATATATATATATGTACTTTAAAAATATAACAAGCTTATCTTAAAATTGTTTTGAAAAATAACCTTGTTCTAGCTCAAATTGGGCTTGCAAAATTTCAACTCTTAACCTTAAAGTTTGCTAGCCAAATAACCAAACTTTGCTACTATATGTTGGTTGTGTTATACTTTTCAAAATGTGACTTGGATTTGATTCTTTACTCCTATATATTTAACTACAAAATAATTTGTCATGCCCCGAGACCAACGAAGCCGCTGATCCAATATAATATCAGATAACATCTCCCCTGTTCGGCGGACAATTTACACATACACACAACACACGTAGTCTATAAATTGGCCTCACACCTCAAAACAGATATATAACATAATAAAATATAATGCATCATAGTAATAAAGCTATAAAACTCACCTTAGCTGCCCTCGAGGCAGATGTGCAGCAAAATGACAACACAAAGTCCAACAGAAGACTCAAAAATATAATATCGCATGAATAAATCAAAATACAAGTCCACGGTATCGAAATAAATACAAACCAATAAAAAAGCTATAAGGAATATAAGAATACGCGGAAGCACTCGACAACTGGAGTCGTGGGAACCCGGGACCGGCAACTGGGCTCCTCTGGCGAGTTATCAACCTGAAAATAAAAGCATTGTGATTGGTTGTGAGTCCAAGTAGATTCTGTGGGTATAGAGAAAGATATGCATGGCTGAACAAAAATAGCTGAATAAGCTATACAGAAACAATAGGATGTAGTCTCAACAGGAATATCAGAATATAAATAACTGAAAGAAACAAATGACTGTACATACCAGAAAATCAGCCTATCCTGATCATAAATGGCTCATATCATACGAGCAAGTGCAAGGTCATTAAACCACATAAATGGTATGTCTTGTATGTGTAGGATCGAGACTGAGCGATAGAAGGGGGTTATCGCTTTGTAAAAAATATCAAATTTAACACTTAAATTACTAACCGATAAAGTACACAGCGGAAGCTATGAGAATAAGCGTAGGAGTTAGAGAGATAGAGCAGCAGAAATAAACAATAAATCACGATTGCTAACTCGAGTTAGTTTTACTTGCTTCGGAGTCTTGACCATCTCCTACTACAAGGCCCACGATCCTTGATTGTTTACTTTGGGCATCACTAAAAATCGCAAGAAAGTTTACAATTTACAAATCGAAGTGTGGAATATGAAATGAACAATAATACCGACTCCTGGAGTATGAGAACAGTTCTTCGTTCGGAGAGTCTGATAGCATTTTGGCGTTGTCTGAACTGTGGTCGCGCAACACACAAAAGATGAAAGTGATCGCAGTGATTGAATTGATGTCCAGGATTGTTGCACTCGGCCCCTTTTTATACTACTTACTCAGGCGCCTGAAAGGTCATTCAGGCGCCATAGTTGCAGAGGATCGGGCGGAAACATTATCTGCTACGCAGTCAAACTCTATCCTAGTCAGGTACCTGAGTGCTGACATGGGCCCTTCACTCAGCACTCCCTACGTCAGTCTGACCGTTGCACCAACTCAGCCTCCATCTGCCAGGTTTCAGGCACCTGAGTCCCATTCAAGCACCCTAGTCAAGCTGTTTTAACTTTTTCAGCTGCAACATGGGTTAGTTCAATACATCTAATAATATATAAACGTAGCACATGTATGAATCACAACTAGTGCTATCTTTGTCCTGACTTTCAGGTTTCATCCAAAACCCTAGGTCGGACCAATGCCTACTGTTTCTCACCGGGGAATGTGCCCTCACCTACTCCTCTCAAGAGAGTTTACCTGTTGCCACCCGGAACCTCCAGTTGGACTTTTGCTTGACCTCCGAGAACCCGAAACTCAACGACGTTCGATCTCGACTCCTGTCTGTGATTCCCGCTCGGCAAAGTTTTCTGCTCGATTCCCCGGACCAAGTCTTCATGCTTGGCTTCACTCGCCATGTCTTCGTTGCCCGATTCCCGACCAGGACTTCGTGCTCAACCCTGCAGGTTATGACTTCTTGCCTAGTTTACCTAGGACTTTACTGCAATCTCTACAAATCCATTAGTACAACATACCAGCTTAACTTAAACCCTTTGCCACTTGTCAAAATAAAGGTTCGATCTGGTGCTTCCAGCACCAACAATCTCCCCCTTTTTGATTATGGTAACCCAGTTCAAAGTTAAGCTAAAAATATGTTTTAACAGGAAAATGAAATTTCTTTTAAGCTCTTCCCCTTAACCAGTTATCTCCCCCTAGATCATTTAACAGTTGTGTTTATAGAGGAGAGTATACCTTCAAAAAATAGACTTAGTCGTATTCATGAAAAAAGTTTTAAAGACTAGGTTAACTTTTGGAAAGTTGTTTTAAACAAAACTTGTTAGAACATTCATTTCAAAAAACTAAGTATGGAAGAGAAGTTAATTTTCGAAGATTAAAAAGTTAGTTTTGAACGACAAAGTTAATTTTGAATTTTAAAATTTTCTTTTCAAAATATTTTTAATTTTTTAACCATTTAAAAAAACACTTTGAAAAACACTAACTAATTTTGAAAAATACTAAACAATGAAAAAATTTTCATGTGACAGTATTTTGAAAAACTTGAATTTTTCTAACAACTTTGAAAAACCTGAATTTTTCTAATAACTTTAAACTCTTTTCTTTCTCTCCCCCTTTTCCATATATCAAAATTATGTATGTAATATAAGAGTAAGAGCAGAAAAAAAAATGACTAAAGTATTCACAAAAAGAAGAAGTGTATTAGAGTGAATAATTTTAAGCAATAAAAAAAGTCTGAGTCTAGGCTAAGTCTAAGTCAAATCTGGGAACCTTTATTTTGAGTCTATGCATAAATAATAAATAAAATAAAATAAATTGAAAATAATTTTAAATATTCAAAAATAAAATCAATTCCTTTTAGGCACCTGTCTAACCTTTTAGCTACTTACTGACTGTAATAAACAGCAGTTTTCACTTGGGTTATTCAAGTTACGTGTATTTCATAAATCAGCTCAGTTATTTAGAATAGTTGACTTGATTAATTTGAATTATATTTATAATGCCCCCAACTTGTGTTGATGCAGTGAGTTTGAAGCATCTAAGTCTAGGGCAATAGTCCTATGCATCTCAACCTAATCTAGGTTATCAAAAAAGTTAATCCTAATGAGCTTGTGAGATGCTGGCTTCTAAGTCTATAGGAGCATGAATACTAGGGTTAAACCTAAGCTAAGTCTATGTCGAAGAAAGACCCTAGTTTTGAAGGGGGTTGTTTTAAAGTTAAAATAAAACTATGTAACGAAAAATAATGCAATAAATTTTGAAAACAAAGTTTTGAAATTTGAGACAAAGTTTTTTAAACCATTTTTCAAGTCAGAATCAGACTCAAAATTTTAGAGATAGATAAAAGTTTCGACATTCAAATTCAAATCAAAATTAAATATTTAAAATCCTACTCTACTAAGTGTGGGATCGTTGTAATCGACAGAAGGGGGGGGGGGTGAATAGCGATTACTGAATGTTTTTGAAAAAATAGAAAACACAGTGGAAGAATAACGACACAATGCTAACACGTTTCTTTTTACTTGGTTCAGAGTCTTTAATGACTCCTACTCCAAGGCCCACGGTCCTTGACCATTTTCGTTGGACAATTCTATTAGTCGAATATAAGTTACAAATATATAATTCGAGTAGAGAATTGAATAGCGAATTTAAATTATACCAATGACACCAGAAATGTTGCAGAACATCTTGGGCGGCATGTCATCGATCTTGATTGTTGCCGGCGTGAAAAACTCAAGCACAGAAGAGATTTGTAGAGTGTTGGAGTGCTTGAGTTGCAAGAAAGTTGTTCTGCGTTGATGTGAGTTGATTTGGAAAGCAAAGGGGTGAAGCCCCTTATATAGATTGTTCTCGGGTGCCTGAGGCTTATTGGGCGCTTGCCACATGTAGCGAATCGGGCGCGTGCTTATCCACAGACTCAGCTAAACCTCTATCCTTCGGTCTTGGGCGCCTGGGACACTTGAGGTGCTTGATTTGCTGACGTGGCAACCTGCCAGCTTAGCTGAACTCACCCGTTGAAAACGCCTCGACACAAGCGCCTGTTACCTGCCAGGCACCTGGTCTTTCCGGCGCCTGAACCCTTCAGGCACCTGGGATGTAGCAGTTACTTCCTTTCACGCCTGCAACCAGGGTTAGTCCAAGAACAATATAACAAGGATAATAAGTGTATAAATAATAGTCGGAGCTGTCTTGGTTCTGACTTTGGATTTCAAAATGAAATCCTAGGTCGAACCCACGCCTACTGTTCTCTCTATCAAGGAACACATCCTCACCTACTCATCTCAGGAGAAGTTATCTTTTGCCAACCGACTCCTTAGGTTGGACTTTTGCTCGACCTCTGAGACTGCCGGATCTTGAGAGGTCCGTATCTTGACCCACCTCTACTTCTGTCCGCAATCCTCGCTCGGCTAAGACTCCTGCCCAATCTTCAGGATCAGGACTTCGGTGCCCATTCCACGACCAAGACTTCTTGCCCAACCCTCGGCCAGGTCTTCTTGCTCAACCCTGCAGGTCAAGACTTCATGCCTTGGTGAACTAGGACTTTCTTACACACTTGGTAAATCCATTAGATCACAATATAGACTTAACTTTGAACCCTTTGTCATTATCAAAACTAGGTTCGATCTAGTACTTTCGGCACCAACACTAAGCACATACCACGTATAATGTAATCCAAATATACTGAAGGAAAGCATGAACTAAATATAAGCTAAGGTAAGAAAAAAATAAGTAAGTCGGACCAAAAATTAAGCCATAATAAGACCAAGAGAAGTGATCTAGTCAACCAGTTAGGTGAGTCAAATAACAAAGTCTAGGAAGAAGGGTCGGGACGCCAAGACTGATGTAGCTGCATAAGCTCGGCGTGTCGCTCTGCTGCTGTCTCAGCCATCTTCGAGTATCGGGCCGCCAACTCCTCTCGTAATGTCTAGATCTGAGTCCCGAGAGGTGAGACTTAGTCCCGAGACAATGAACCTCTATCTCGAGTAGAGCCAGTCTCTGATCTGTCGAGAGTGGAGGAGGTGGTGGTGGATCTAGCTATGGTGGGTCCTGATCTAGTGCGGCCTCGATCTCTACAACTGGGACGTCCTCGCCATCAGCTGGTCCCGCTCCCCTACCCCGATTCCAGGTCAAGACCCCATCAATATTAACTACTAACCCAGCCAAGGAAAAGTTTCTAAGTCCTATTTCATTGTGTTCAGTCAACCGGGTGACCTGACCTCTAAGGACATCGCATCCGAAGCATGCAAAAATCTAGGTCAAGAGGTGACAATAGGGAATGCACACTCTCCTGTGAGCAGAAATGCTAGAGGCATAGGTGATGACATGAAAGATCAGTCTTATGTCTATATCCAAGTGATGAATAAAGGCATACAACAAAAAGGTGTGGAATGACCTTATCGTAGCGATGTCCCTAGTGGTGATAGGTAGGACACAATGAATAAGGACTCAGTAGAGAGCGTAGTGCTGGGGTTGAAGCTGCATGGAGCTGAAAGTAGAGATGGTGGGGTCTCTCTCACCCTCAAAGAAGTAGGTGAAAAGTGTGTCTAGGGTGATGTGAGAGCAAGGATCAGCAAAAGGGTCATCCCTAGGTGGATAGCACAAATAGGTGGACTCAGAGTGGTGTAGCTTAAAATGTTGGTTGAATATTCGGCGGATATGATATAATTGATCTGCTAGACATGGGTAGAGTAATGAGTATCATCTAATTTGACCAGATTATTAAAATATTCTGTACATAAGGTCATATCAATAGAGTCAGTGCAGTAAATAAGCTGGTCAAGGTGGTAGTAGTGGATAGCGTCCATAGCGATAGGATAGTAGATCTCGAAGTAGTTCCTGTAAAGGTAGTGACAGTCTAGGGGTAAGTACTGGGTAGGATAGAGGGTCCGGCCCGAGCTATGCGATGTGTACTAATTTAATAGGAACATAGTAATAAGAACAAAGAAATAAATAAAAACAATAAATGTAGGTTTTGGATTATACCATTGTTGAGGAATATTTAGAATAAGAAATGACGACCCTAGGGAGTTTGCTTCGTTTCGGCAGGGATTCGAGAGAGAAAATGAGGGAAAGAAGAGGAAAAAGGAGGATTTTAGGAGCCTCGATGGGTTTCTATTCGTGTGGATGGAGAGGCTTATATAAAGGTCATTCGGGCACCTGAGTTGGGTTTGAGTGCCTGAATAGTAGGCACCTGAGTTGACCAGGGCACCCTGGTCAGCGATACCTCCCCTGGTTTTTCAAAACCAAGGCCGCATCTCGGGAAGGCTCGGGGAGACGCACGGTGACCGCATCATGTTGTGGTCGGGAGCCTGAACCCTTATTCTGACGTTTGGGTTGGATCATAATATTTGGAAGAAATATTTGAAAATTTTTAAGTTGAAAGCTATTTTGAAAAATAACATTTTGAAAGAAATTTTGTAACAGAAATTTTTGAAAGGAATTTTGAAAAAGAAATTTTGAAAGAAATTTTGAAAAAGAAATTTTGAAAGAAATTTTGAAGGATTTTTTATAAAAGAAAATTTTTTAAAAGAAATTTTGAAATAATTTTTGTAAAAGAATTTTTTTGAAAGAGAATTTTGGAAAAGAAATTTTGAAGGAATTTTTGTAAAAGAAACTTTTAAAAGAACATTTTGAAAAAGAAATATTAAAGTTTTAATTTTGCAAGCACAACCAATTTCAAGATCTTAATCCATTTTTGGTGATCCCTCACTTCCCAGGTTCGATTCCTCCTTGGTAAAGCGCGCAACATGCTGACAGAAGAAATCTCCATAGGCTGCTGCATGATCGGGCCATTGGGTACCGATATCATCAGTGGTGAAGTCGCCACATGTCTCCGTCCCACGATTTACCCTCGTTGACCGATGGGGACTCTCGTTGAAGGTTGTGGGGTGAGGCCGGTCAGCCAAGCAGATTAGTTGGGCACAAGCCTAGATATCCCTTTTGACAAGTTGATTTAGCTGCTTCAATTGGTTGGGCTAGATTTACATTATATCCTAAACACCTCACCCATTTCTAAGTGATAAAATAGGGATCCTTATTTGTTTTGAGAGATACTTTCAATTTTATCTTGAAAATTAGGTTAAGTCTAAGATATGATTGAACATTGAGTTAGATTCAAATTTAAGAATTAGTAATTTAAAAATAAACTTCAATATTTAGCTTTCAGGTTTTGACGAGGCACAGGGGCCTTCTTTGGCCTTAGCCTTATTGGATCAACAACCCATTCCTAGACAAAGCTATATAAAGAAATAGTATTTTTAAATTCCTTGTTCAGAAATCTTGGTCTAACAAGCCGAGGATGTGACGAGGTAGCTTCGGCTAGTTCTACCAAACTAAGAAGACCAAATAGAAGACGCCTTCCCCTACTTGACTCCCTGACGACTTTCCTAATGTACTATTATCTCGTCTCACCCTAATACTGAGTCTTGCAAGTTTCAATCAGATCTAATCCTTAACTAACCATTTCTAATCCTAATCATGGTAAATTAAAAAAATAGTAAATAAACAAGCATCAAGGAAGGTGTTCAAGAAAAACTATCTAACCACATGAATAGTTCTTATATTGGCTCCCCCTGGATCATAACCCTGATATGGTCTATCTAAGTAATATATATGATCCTTGGGAATCCAATATTGATTTGGTCCATCTTGATTAGTTAAGCTTAGTTTGGGGTCCCATGCTTGGACTCGGGTGCTAGAGTGATTAATTACTGAGTAGTAAGACCTAACTCGCAAGTTGGTATTAAATCAAATTCTAGATTGATTTAGAATAGATTTCTATTTACCAAGAATCATATCAAGATTCTTGGAACCCAGGGTAAATTGTTCCAAATTTGCTCTGAGTTCTTTGACTTGAGCTTTCAGGGTGAAATTCTCTTCCTCAAGTCTTTGGACTTGAGTAGAGGTTTCTTCCTGAACTTGCTTAGTCAATGGACTCAAGCTGGTCTCTTCCTTAAGGAGTTTTACCTCCACTCAGAGATCTGACTGGGTCATTGGACCTAGCCAGTTTATGAGATAAGTAGGAAATTAACTCATAAAGATCCGGTTTGGAAAAACTCATTAGTTTAAGTTGGCTCATTTTCGACAATGAGACAGTTCCGTGCTCCGTTTCTTCGTCCGATTCGGAGTTGATGTCGATCTCGTCTTTAGCCATTAAGGCGAGGAGGTTGGAGTGCATTGGTTCATACTCATCCAATTCCGAAGAATACTAGTCCTAGGTAGCCTGCAACGCCTTCTTCCTCCGTTGCTTCTTTATATCCTTCGCATTTGGGCACTCGAATTTGAAGTGCCCCTTCTATCCACACCCATAATAGGTGAGTTCCACCTTGTTCTTTAGTTCAGCCGAATCGTCTTTTGGTTGTCTCATTTTCTTCTTCTTTGGGCCTTCCGAGCTCTGAACAGTTTGTGGATGACATTCATAAGCTCCACCAGCTCTTCCTCTTCGGATTCTAAGTCAGAATCCGGCTCCGGTTCTGGTGTCTTCTTCTTGATTTTTCATGTAATCAAAGTCACACCTTTCTCTACAAGCAACCCGATAATCTACACATGTAACTCAAATTCAGAAAATAACTCCTCTAATTTTATTTTAGAAAGGTCCTTAGAAACTTTCTAGGCATCAACCCTAGACGCCTATAGCAAATTTCTAGGGAATGAATTTAATGTATACTTGATCAGATCGCTATTCTCGATTGTGTGCCTGATGATGTGGAGTTCGTTCATAATTTCCTGAATCCGGGCATTTAGTTGGGAAGCCATTTCTCCGTCCCGCATTTTTAGATTATAAAGTTTATTCAATAAGTTGTCGCGATGGCTCACCTTAGTATCGGAGGTTCCTTCGTGAAGTTCTATGAGTTTATTCCAGAGTTCTTTGGCGTTGTTGAAGGGACCAGCGCGGTTATGTTCCTCCTTTTTGAGTCTGCATTGGAGGGTATGTGTCGTCTTTGCGTCAACTTTGATCCTCTTTTTGGCGGTGACTGTTAGATGTATACTAAAATACTTGTCTTTTTTATATATGATCATCTACATTTTGAAAGAGAATCACAACAACACGGTTGTATATTCAAATTAGTATATGTATAAACAGTCTCATACTCTGCATTGTAGATAACATGGTGTGTGGTGACACACAGAAGATCATGTTATCAATCCCTTGCATAGTATAAGTAGAGGCTCACAACCGAGATGGAGTTGGACAAAACCATCGGGATGGTTGTAGTGTAATTAGGTGTGGTTTGTCTTGACCATAGAATTACACTAGTGTGCTTTGTGTACATTGAGCATGACCAAAATAGAGGTTATCCATTTTGTACTGACTTAATAATTGGATTGTACCTCGGATTATTATGTAGTACAATCTCTAAATCTCGATATAATAACGTGCACGTATAGTTAATATTTTATTTCTTTGATTTACCAATGGGCGAGATTTATTCTGCTAAATCGATAGGTCCGGTAAGTTGGGAAATAATATTAATTATATGGTGTGTCGTTGATTATTGACGGAATCCATGACTTGGTGAGTCGGGATGATGATGCCCCCTTAATGAGCTCATAAGGTTCATAATGTTAAACCCTGCAGGTGGATTTGATCCGACATGATGATAAGGTTAAGTAGTACTAGTCAAGGAGTTAGAAGATGATTAATTAAAATTGTCAGTAATTTAAATTAATCGACGGGCATACGATATCTTAAACACGGGGAGATGGACGTACTCATAATAGGTGGAGCCCATATGAAAATATGGGGGTTGGTGAGGAAGTTCAATGGGGATCCTTTAGTGGAATGGATCTTCATTAATGGATCAATTTTAGATCCATTAGCAGGCCAAGATCCAACCCCTCCTCATGGTCCCTACCTTAGCTGTAACACCCAATAATTTTCATGAATTATTAGGAATTTTTCAGAATTTTCTGGCAATTTTTCGAAATAAAAATAAAAAGAAAAAGGAAAGGGTCGGGTAGAGGTTTGATCTCGTGACCACGCGGCAAGCCAGTCCTTAAACGGGCTCGGCTAGCCGGAAAGTTGGGGGTATCAAGCAAAGAAAAGGATGGATCGAAATTATTGTTAGTGATATGAGAGAAGTGTCCTAAGGCAATCGCCTTATGGTTGTAAACATTTATTTTAATAAATGATAATTCACTATTTGAGTATACATGTTTGTGTATTTGATTGGGATCTTAAACTCATCTACTGAATGTCCGCAATACAATTCACATCATAAGAGAATTTGTGATGGGATCACAACTAGTGATTATCTCTACATGTGCAATTGTGAAGTATTGAAAATATCCCTAGTCGATGAATTGATAAAAACAAACACTATCAATTCTGTTGAGACTAGCATGGGTTATTCTCTAATAAGCTAATTCTCACTGGCTGGTGACATTGGGATGTCCGAAGATAAACATGGATGCTAGTTAAGGGAACTAGTTCATTGGAGTGACTAGCTGTAAAACTTCATATGGTAATCTATATAGATATGTCAGTGAACTTCTTGCTGCAGTTTAAGTGCGATGTTCCTTTGACTTGCGGTGTTCAAGTCATCTTGGTCATGGAGACTTATACTTTAATATCTTAATCAAGCATCTCCAAGGAGGTGTGGACCCAGGATGATTGGGTATAAGCCGAAGTGCCCGAAGATGTTTGAACAGCCTACAAAGGATTCACCACTCCTTGCGAGGAGATGTATACCCAGGCCTATCGTCGGATTGTTACTCAAAGCCTCTGGCCAGAGCATGTCATGTTTAGAGTATGAGTCTCTTAAATACATGAGAGTAATTAGAAATCCAAAGGACGAGAAAGACACTACTTGGGCTAGGTGTGACGTAGTCAGCCTAGTGCGGACTGACACACACAGACCATGTCCTGAACCAAGTGGGTATAAGATGGTGAAGGGAATGAGGCACGATTCATTAGAGCTGCTGAAGGGTTTCAGAATCACTTCTGAGGTCAACCGTTGATCTTTCGATTAATTGGGGGTCATGATGTACTACTAGGTGCCACTCATGATCGTTCTATAATTGGTTGATTATAGACAGCCAACATAAATCGAAAGTCTATTTAGTCACACGCACTATGAGTAATCCAAGGGATTTAAAACGAGTTGAAAATTAGATTTTCCGATCAAGAGAAATAAGTCGAATCTGAGTTAATCAGAGGCGCAACGGAAGCTAAAAATGGCTAAGTCTTTTGAAGGTTTATTGGGCGAATTAAATGAGTTTAATTCGCGATGGGTTCGGCTCGGTTTGGCCGGCTAAAGAGGGTGCCAACCCTCTTTGGTTTGGCCGGCCACCACTTGGGGAGAAACCAATTTATTTGGTTTAATTAATAAAATAAATCTAGCTCGATTTGTTTTATAAATTATGGATAAATAAATTTGTATAAAGAAATTTATAGAAATTTATTCTTTTTTATGGAAATTAAAATGATCCATAGAATGGTTTATTTTAATTCTATAAAATCAATTAAGAATTGATTTTACTATAATAAAGAAAATTTATAAATTTCTTGTAAAATTTATTCCATAATAAAAGGAGAGATGTATTTGTTTTATTATAAAATTAGTTATAATAAAACTTGGTTTAAACGGAATAATTCATAAAGAAAATTTATAGGATAAATTTCTTATGAAAAATTCTGTTAAAGGGGAGACTTGGCAAGGGAGAGGCTACTATATAAAGGAACCAAGACTAGGCTTGATTTCCTTAATAGAGTAATCAAAAGATTAATTCTCTCCCTCTCTCTCTCTTATTCTCTTCCTCCCCTTCTCCTTCCCACCTAGGGCCGGCGCCCCTTAGTTTACCCTAGGGCCAGCGCCTCCTCCTCCTAGGGCCGGCGCACCTTCTTCTCCAAGAGTTGGCGTGAGCAACCTCCATCAAGAAGGAGCCAAGGAAGAAGAAGAAGAAGCGGAACGCAACTCCTTCCTTCCCAGAATTTAGATTCCGTTTCTTGGTGGTTAGTTTCCTTTCTTCTCTCTTGATCTTCTAGTTGTGCCTTTAGAGAATCTAGTAATTTTCGTCGGCACAAAACTCGTGACTTTGCGAAGTCATCCCGAAGAGAACTCGGCGTGGACGCGAATAGAGGCGGAGCTTCCAAGGGACGCTACGGTTGGATCTCGTCCCTTTCTTCGAGTTACGCGAGGTACAAAGTAAATTAGTTTACTTTTCCGCAAAGTTTTAATTTATGATCATGTCCACACATCATAAGGTTGCATGCTAGATACGTGGTTAAAATAATTTGAGAAATTATTTTATGCTAATTCTTCCGCTGCACGTAAAAATTTAAAATTTTACGAACCCGTATCCTTGTCAACATGCACCCGGTCCCAACAATTATGTTATAGGTAAGTAAGTCCTTTTCATGAAGAGGTGTTTCAACTTCCGCTTAAGTTGCGTTAAATCCCCTTTAGGGTATGGGAGTCGGCGGAAACAGGGCGCAAAGGGGGCTGCGAAAACAGGGAGAAAACAAGAGTTTTCATCCTCCTTCTTCTTCCTCTTGAGTAGAGAACCTAGGGCTTCTTCCCTAGGGCCAAGGAGTGAAGTTTCTCGTAAGGAAGAGAAAAGGAGTCCTACGCTAGGATTTTTCTATATACTTAGTGGGTTTTCTTCAAGCAAAGGGGGGTAAGTAGATCACTCACTGCAATAGAAGTAGTTTCGTCATGTATTTCTCGTTGTAGAACTATGTTTTGTGATCTAAGTGCATGCTTTAAGACTGTTTTAAATTGTGTGTTTCAGTTTCTCAAGAAGACATATTTCTTATTATAGAACTCAAACTTGAGTAGGTTTTGTGTATGTGAATCTAAGCATGATAAGACCAAGTTCTTGAAAACTCCCAAAAATGAGTTTTGGGTTAAGGGCACGGAAGGTGCTCGATGAAAGTTCCAAGTAAGAAAGGTAAAGGTTTGTAGTGCCAGATTTATGAAAAAAAAAAGATAGTTTGATAAGTATAAACGTTATGGGTAAGAAAGTATTTAACATTTGTAAAGTGACATGTACCAGGCAAATGAGAGGCCCACAGAAAGTTAGAAAGAAGCTCTAATAGGGTGCGGTTGCTAGTTACCCCGAAACCTATAAGGGATGCGCGCATTGGTACATTGATACTAGGTACAATGTCAAGGCCTAGAAAGTTGATTATTATTTTGAAGTATATGAGCATATGTAAGTGTTTTCAGTTAAGTACATATTTTGTTATGTATGTTAACATTGTTATGTTACAAGCATGTTAAAAAGCAAGAGCAAGACAGTTAGTGTTTTAAAGTATGGAGACGTATAAGTATCAAGTCTCAAAAGAAATCATGAGCATGTTAAGTTTGCAAGTGTTTTAATGCAAGTAAATGTTTTCAAGCATGATTGAGCATGATAATTATATGAAAGTTCCCATGTGTAAGTATTTCCAAGTGCATGTATTTTGAAGCGAGCATCCTTTGAAAAGAGCATGCTTATCATTGATCGCATGGATTTGTGAGTTAGGATTTACTTACTAAGCAAATCGCTTATTAGTTGCATTTACTTCTATTGCAGATAAAGGTAAAGAAAAAGCATAAGCTAAGGAGGCGAACGAGACTTGCATTGATGTTCAGTGGCGGCGGAACCGTGGGAGAGATCTTTGGGTTAAGTCTTATAAAAACTTGTGGTTGATGTTTTGGATTGGTAGAACATAATGATTTTGTTTAAACTTCGCATAGAGACAACGATGAGTACAAACTCTAGTATAGATCTCATATGTTTTGGATAGTTTATTAAATTCCGCAGAGATCCTAATTGCAAGTTAATGGGTTTGTTTTGGGTTGCTAAGATGTTTATAAAACTAGTATAGAGTATAGATTTGGAGTTATTTATCTATATGTTATGGAAGTGTATGAATTATGGACCCTTGAAAGGATTTTCCAGGTCTGAGACTGCAGCTTTTAGGCGTGCCAGTCGACTGGTTCAGATACCAGTCGACTGCCATATCGAACAGAACCCTTCTGTTCGATGCACCAGTCGACTGCCAAGACGCCAGTCGACTGGTGCCGCGCACAGAAAGCTTCTGTGGCTGACACCAGTCGACTGGCCTTCTAGCAGTCGACTGGTGCCATTGGAAAAAAAAATTCAAAGCAAGTTAAGGGAAGTCAAGTAGTTGTAACCTAAGGCTAAGGATAAGGTAAAGTTAAGGTTAAGTAAAAGTGGTGTCCGCCTTAAGGAAGAGAAGTCGGGTCGTCACAGAGTGGTATCAGAGCCAAGTTTCCACCCTTCCGCCACGTTGACATCAAGCATCAATCCTGCCGCCTGCCAAGTAAGAAGTTCATATGTTGTAGTTATGTATGTTTTTCATTATTGACTGCTAGTATTAGTAAGTGCATGATGATAAGGAAGTATGTTAGTATTATTATATGCTAATATGTGCATGGAGATAATGAAGTAAGTTAGTAAGAGATAATGAGCTTTTATTTTCTTTACACTATAGAGTAAGAGAATGGCAAGAGGATGTCCCAGAAATGTCCAAAATGAGGAGCAAACTCCTAGAGAATAGGAGTCAACGGAGTCAGTACCACCATCAGACCTTCAAGGAGTGGTGGCCCAGCTTCAGAGGCAACTTGCTGAACAGCAGCAAGTCATTGCCACCTTGATGGCTAATCAGCAGGTCACCCCTACTACCCCTCCAGTGGCGCAAGTAGTGGCACCAGTGGCGACAAAGGTTCCCCCAGTACCTCTGGAAAGAGAAGTAAGACAAGAGGCATATCTGATCCAGTGGCAGAGACTGAAGCCCAAGAATTTTTCTGGCATAAGTGAACCATGGGATGCTCAGGCATGGTTCAAAATGGTGGAAAGTATAATGGAGTTACTGGACTGGCCTGAGGTGGAGAAGATAAAGTGCACATCCTTCTGCCTTACTGGAGACGTTAGGATGTGGTGGGAAAGAGTGAAGGCTAAGAGAAATGTGAGTCAGATGACCTGGGCCGACTTCGAAGCAGAGTTCTTGGAGGAGTACTTTTATATGAAGGTAACGAACAAACACTACGATGAATTCACGGAGTTCTATCAAGGAGAATTGTTTGTAGATGAAGCCGTGAAGAAGTTTAATCGACTAGCTCACTTGTGCCCGGAGTTAGTTAGCACTGAAAAGGAAAGGGTTAGGTTAATGCTCAAGATGCTGAGGCGTCAGATAGCTCTGAATGTGGCCGGCGGTGGTAATAGACCGCAGACTTCGGAAGAACTAGTAAGTAGTGCTTTGATCACTGAACACTACTTAAATAGTATAAAGGTCACATGTGTGCAACAACAACAGGCATCAACCCAGAAGTCCCAAGGAAATCCTCAAAACCAACAAAATTGGAAAGGAAATTCAGGCAAGAGGAAGCAGTGGGACCAGAAGTCTTCTGAGGGCAATAAAGGGGGCTCGTCAAGCAAGCAGCTCAAGTATTCCCCTTGCCCAAAATGTGGGAAGATGTATCTTAGAGTATGTCGTCAGGGCATGAGCGGATGCCATATTTACGGAGCAGAAGGACATATGATGAAGGCTTGCCCTAACCGGTCGAGTATTGGCGGATGTTATATCTGTGGAGTAGTAGGGCACCTGGCCAAGGCTTGTCCTAAAGCAAAGCTGCCTCCACCACAGCTCCTTCAGTACGGGGGTGGATCAGCCCAGTTGCACCAGATGCAGCCAGCAATGGAGGGACCCTATTTCAGTCAAGCGAGAATGGAAGCCCCAGCAGCCACGACCAATGCCAGGATTTTTGCCATCACCAAGGAAGAGGCGGCAAATTCTCCTACTATGGTCATAGGTCGAATACTCATCTCATCCCAATATGCTGTTGTGTTATTCGATACTGGGGCAACCCATTCCTTTGTATCCATGTTTTTCTCTAAGAAGCTAAGGATTCCACTAGAAAGATTGAGTCAGGAGTTCTTAACAACTTTACCGTCGGGGGAAGTAATGGCCTCTACTGAGAGGCTGAGGGCAGTACCAATATGGATTTCCAACCGAGAGCTCTACAGTGACTTGGTAGTCCTTGAGATGAAGGATTACGATGTCATTTTAGGGATGGACTTCTTGAGCAAGTACAATGCTTCTATAGACTGCCGTAAGAGAAAAGTCAAGTTCACACCAGAAGCAGAACCTCCATTCGAGTTTATTGGAGACCCAAAGAGAAAGGTAAAAAGGTTCCTATCTACCTTACAAGCTCAAAGAATGTTAGAGAAGGGGTGTTCTGATTTTCTAGCTCATATAGTAGATGCAAGTCAAAGAGAAGGATTAAGGAAAGAGGAAGTGAGGGTAGTCTGTAACTATCCGGAGGTGTTTCCTGAAGAGTTACCAGGACTCCCTCCCAATCGAGAAATTGAATTTGAAATTGAGTTGGTTCTAGGAACCAACCCAATTTCAAAGGCACCTTACCGCATGGCACCAGCAGAACTGAAAGAGCTGCAAGAATAGTTACAAGAGCTGCTCGACAAGGGTTTCATCCGCCCTAGTCATTCACCTTGGGGAGCTCCTGTGTTGTTCGTCAAGAAGAAAGATGGATCCATGCGAATGTGCATAGATTATCGAGCCTTGAATAAGGCAACCATCAAGAACAGATATCCCTTGCCAAGGATAGATGATTTATTCGATCAGTTGAAGGGAGCCATGGTGTTCTCCAAAATAGATCTGCGATCACGCTACCATCAACTCTAAGTGAAGGAGAGTGATGTACCAAGGACTGCTTTCAGTACAAGATATGGGCACTACGAGTTTGTGGTCATGCCCTTTGGAGTGACAAACGCCCCTGCGACGTTTATGGATCTAATGAATTGAGTGTTCAAGGATTTTCTTGACAAGTTCGTCATTGTCTTCATTGATGATATCCTAGTGTATTCAAAGACTCAGGAAGAACATGACGAACACCTGAAGATAGTGTTGCAGACCTTAAATCAGAGGGAGTTGTATGCCAAATTCTCAAAGTGTGAGTTTTGGCTTGACCAGGTGGCCTTTCTAGGCCACATCATTTCCAAAGAAGGCATTATGGTAGACCCAGCCAAGATTGAAGCAGTTAGTAACTGGAGTCGACCAACGAATGCTAGTGAGATCAGAAGTTTTCTGGGTTTGGCAGGGTACTACAGAAGGTTTGTAGGAGACTTTTCAAAGATAGCTTCTCCACTTACAGCCCTTACCAGAAAGAATAAGAAGTATGAGTGGACTGAAGACTGTGAGCAGAGTTTCCTTGAGTTGAAGAAGAGACTGACAAGCGCTCCTATTCTTACAGTACCCGAAGGTGATATGAGCTTTGATATATACAGTGATGCATCAAAGCTAGGACTTGGAGCCGTACTTATGCAAGAAGGCAAAGTCATAGCTTATGCTTCCAGGCAACTCAAGGATTATGAAAAGAATTACCCCACTCATGATCTAGAGTTGGCAGCTATAGTCTTCGCTCTAAAAATATAGAGACATTATCTGTATAGAGTGCAGTGCAAGATTTATACAGATCACTAGAGTCTGAAATATTTCTTCACTCAGAAAGACCTCAATATGAGACAGCGAAGGTGGCTTGAGTTAGTGAAGGATTATGACTGTGAGATCCTTTACCACCCTGGTAAGGCAAATAAAGTAGCAGATGCACTAAGTAGAAAGACTTGTGCCACTTTGATGTCCTTGTCATCATTATCACCACCATTACAGAAGGAAATAGTAGATTATGGAGTTGAGATCATTTATGGGTAGTTAGCTCTATTAACACTAGAGTCAACCTTGCTTGAAGATATACAAAAAGAGCAAGCTGAGGATCCTGATATCCAAAGGATCAAGCAAGAGATACAAGAAGGAGAAAGTAAAGAGTTTAGAGTATATGACAGTGGGATACTCTATTATGGTGACCGTTTATGTGTCCCCAATAGTGAAGAGCTGAGAAAGAAGATTCTTGAAGAAGCCCATAGAACTCCCTACTCAATGCACCCTGGTTCCACTAAGATGTTCCAGGACTTGAAAAGAAGATTTTGGTGGTCCGGAATAAAAAGAGACATAGCTAAGTATGTCAGCACCTGCCTGACATGTCAGAGAGTTAAAGCAGAACACCAGAGACCAGGAGGTGTCCTACAACCCATTCAGATTCCAGAGTGGAAATGGAAAGACATAGCCATGGATTTCATAGTTGGTCTACCAAAGACAACTAATGGCTATGACGCTATTTGGGTAATAGTAGACAGATTAACCAAGTCTGCCCACTTCTTGGCAATCAAAGTGTCTTATTCGATTGAAAGATTAGCCCATCTATATGTACAGGAAGTGATCCGACTACACGGAGTCCCGAAGACCATTATCTCTGATAGAGATGGTTGTTTCACTTCACATTTTTTGGAGTGCGTACAGACAGCGCTAGGCACCAAACTAAAGTTTAGCATAGCTTTCCATCCCTAGACTGATGGACAGACAGAGAGAGTGAATCAAATTCTAGAAGATATGCTCAGAGCTTGTGCATTAGATTTCAAAGGCAGTTGGTGCAAATATTTATGTTTAGTTGAGTTTGCCTACAACAACAGCTACCAAGCTACTATTGGTATGGCACCCTATGAAGCTCTTTATGGTAGGAAGTGTAGATCTCCCCTCTGTTGGTATGAAGGTAGTGAGAAGAAAGAAATGGGATCTCAGACTGACCGCATAGATGATACCACAGAAGCTATAAAGAGCTTCCGCCAGAGAATAGAAGCTGCTCAGAGTAGGCAGAAGAGTTATGTCGATGTACGCCATAGACCGTTAGAGTTTGAAGTTGGGGATACAGTTTTCCTCAAGGTAGCTCCTATGAAGGGTGTAATGAGATTCGGCAAGAAAGGCAAGCTAAGACCTCGATACTTAGGACCCTACCTAGTGACGAAAAGAGTTGGCAAAGTAGCTTATGAGTTGGAGCTACCTCCAGAGATGTCAGCAATACACAATGTGTTCCATGTCTCAATGCTAAAGAAGCATATCTCATATGCCAACCAAGTGATTGAGCCACAGATGGTACAAGTTCAAGAAGATCTCAGTTATGAGAGTCGACCTATTCAGATAATAGATCGAGTAGATAAGAAGCTGAGGAACAAAGTGGTACCACTAGTAAAAGTCTTATGGCTGAATCAGAAGTATGAAGAGGCAACCTGGGAATCAGAAGATAGCATGAGGCAAAGGTATCCAGAGTTGTTCTAAGTTCGAGGATGAACTTTTTATAAGGTAGGGAGGATTGTAACACCCAATAATTTTCATGAATTATTAAAAAATTTTCTGAATTTTTCTGGCAATTTTTTGAAATAAAAATAAAAAGAAAAAGGAAAGGGTCGGGTGGAGGTTTGATCTCGCGACCACGGGGCAAGCCAGTCCTTAAACGGGCTCGGCTAGCCGGAAGGTTGGGGGTATCAAGCAAAGAAAAGGATGGATCAAAATTATGTTATAGGTAAGTAAGTCCTTTTCATGAAGAGGTGTTTCAACTTCCGCTTAAGTTGCATTAAATCCCCTTTAGGGGGTGGGAGTCGGCGGAAACAGGGGGCAAAGGGGGCTGCGAAAACAGGGAGAAAACAAGAGTTTTCTTCCTCCTTCTCCTTCCTCTTGAGTAGAATACCTAGGGCTTCTTCCCTAGGGCCAAGGAGTGAAGTTTCTCGCAAGGAAGAGAAAAGGAGTCCTACGTTAGGATTTTTCTATATACTTAGTGAGTTTTCTTCAAGCAAAGGGGGGTAAGTAGATCACTCACTGCAATAGAAGTAGTTTCGTCTGTTAGTGATATGAGAGAAGTGTCCTAAGGCAATCGCCTTATGA
>JAGFNQ010005005.1:208941-416762 GCA_024364735.1 Boesenbergia rotunda
AACTCACACTTTAGAGAATTTGCATAGAGCTTCTCCTGCTGAAGGATCTGCAGCACTATCCTCAAGTGTGTAGCATGGTCCTCTGGAGTCTGTGAGTATATGAGAATATCATCAATAAATACAATGACGAATTTATCGAGATACTCCCTGAAGATGTGGTTCATCAGCTCCATGAAGACTGCTGGAGCATTGGTTACTCCAAAAGGCATTACTACAAATTCGTAGTGGCCGTATCTTGTCCTGAAGGCCGTCCTGGGAATGTCACTTTCTTTAACCTTCAGCTGATGATACCCAGAACGCAGATCTATCTTCGAGAACACTGTAGCCCCTTTGAGTTGATCAAATAAATCATCTATTCTAGGAAGGGGGTACTTGTTCTTGATGGTCACCTTGTTCAGAGCTCTGTAGTCTATGCACAGACGCATAGACCCATCCTTCTTCTTGACGAAAAGTACAGGAGCTCCCCAGGGTGAATGACTCGGGCGAATGAAGCCCTTGTCTAGTAGCTCCTGGAGTTGCTCTTGTAATTCCTTCAACTCTGCTGGAGACATACGATATGGGGCCTTCGAGACCGGACCGGTACCGGGCACTAGCTCGATCTCGAATTCCACTTCTCTGTTGGGAGGTAGTCCAGGTAATTCTTCTGGGAACACTTCTGGATATTCGCAGACTACCCGTACATCCTCCTGCTTGAGTTCTTCCTTTGCTTCTGATTCCACTATGTGTGCAAGAAAACCAGCACACCCTTGCTCTAGCATCTGGTGGGCTGCCAAGGCTGAGAGAAATTTCTGAGTCTTCCTCCTTGGGGCTCCTTGAAACTCGAATGGTGGTTCTCCTTCTGGGCTGAAAACCACCTTCCTTCTACGGCAGTCCACTGAAGCGCTGTACTTACTGAGGAAATCCATGCCCAGTATGATGTCGAAGTCCTGCATCGCAAGGACTATCAGATCGACATATAGCTCTCGGTCTGAAATCTTGATTGGCACAGCCCGGAGCCTCTGGGTGGACTCCATGATTTCCCCTGAAGGGAGAGTTGTCAGGAATCTGGACTCCCAACTCTCTGTAGGCACCTGTAACTTACTAGCAAAAGGTACTGATACGAAAGAATGGGTCGCCCCAGTGTCAAACAGTGTAGTAGCTAAATGCTGAAAAATAACTATTTGACCTGTTACGACCGTGGAGGCGCTGGCAGCTTCTTCCTTCGTGAGGGAAAAGACTCTGGCATTGGTTGGAACTGGTGCTGCTTCCAACCCTCCCTGACTGATCTGAGGTCCCTCCAGCATAGTAGGCATGTAATGTAACTGAGGCTGGCCTCCATACTGAACGGACTGCTGAGGAAGTACCTTGAACTTGTTTGGGCAGTCTCTGGATCTGTGTCCCTCTTGTCCACATGAATAGCATCCAGTTACACCCAAAAGGCATGCTCCTGGATGGTTCCTCCCACACTTAGGACAAGGTGGATACCTAGCTTGCTTATTCTCTGGTTTTCCTTTCTGGCTGCCAGGCCACTGCTTCCTTTTGTGGTTCTTGTTCTTCCAGTTCTGGCTATTTGGCTGAGGCTTCTGGCCTCCCATTGTCTTGTTCTCAATCAGGACTGGCTTCTGCTGTGCTTGCTGTGCCTTGATGCTATTCAGGTAGTGCTCTGAGATTAGGGCACTACTGACCAACTCCTCGCTGGTCTGGGGTCGGTGCATCCCGCTGTTCACGTTGAGTGCTATCTCGGGTTCAGCATGCGAAGCATCAGTCTGACTCGCTCCTTCTCTGTGCTGACTAGCTCTGGGCAGAGGCGAGCTAGTCTGTTGAACTTTGCAACTGCTTCTCCCACTGGTAGGCTACCCTGTCTGAACTCCATGAAGTCCTCGAAGTGCTTGTTGGTAACCTTCATGTGGAAGAATTCCTCATAGAACTCGTGCTCAAAATCTGCCCAGCTCATCTGGTTGACTATCTTCTTACTCTTGACTCGCTCCCACCACATACGAGCATCTCCAGTTAGGCAGAAGGAGGCACATTTGACCTTCTCAACCTCTGGCCAGTCAAGAAGCTCCATCGTGCTCTCTAAAGTCTTGAACCAAGCCTGGGCATCCCAGGGCTCAGTCGTGCCTGAGAAGTTTTCGGGTTTCAGCCTCTGCCACTGGACGAGGTATGCTTCTTGTCTTCGGTTCACAGCAGGGGTCTCCTGTGGGACTGGTGGAACTTCAGCCACTACTGGGGTCCCACTCCTGCTGTGGGTGGTGTAGGGGGCACTGGGTGCTGATTCGCCATCAGTGTGGCGATGGTCTTCTGTTGTTCTGTAATCTGAGCTTGCATTTGAGCAATGACTGCCATCAGGTTTGGCTGTTCTGTGCCAGGCTCACTGTTATCTTGAACTGGAGTTCTGTTATTAGCATTAGGAGCTCGGCCTCTTCTTGCCATCTAATAATGCATAAAGGAACAAGAAATCACTACTACATCTCTAGGTATAAACTTGTCTTCTTACTTAGAAATCTAATATCCATTCTAGGGATTAAACATGATTCCGTGATACTAAGGGATTAAACATGCTTCCTTGTTCTATGCACATGTGAGTAGTACTTAAGCATTTCTCTATACTGCAATTAAATAAAGGAGCAATAGAAAAAAACTGAAACTTAAAGCTTTCTTACTTGAAGACGGCAAGGTTGATGCTGATGTGTGTGTGATGCTGGAGAATGGGAACTGCTCTGATACCAACTGTAGCGACCCGCCTTCTTACTGTCTTTAGACGGATCGTTACTTTTCTCTACTTCTCTACTTTTGATACATGACTACAAATGCGGAAATCTTTTTTTTTTTAAACTTTTAAATTCATCTAACAATTATATTCTATCTTAAGCAATCATGCATAATAACATATCACACTTCCTTTCTCAAAAGCTCGCGAATGGTACACTTTGAAGCCTGCCTCACCCAACTGAACTGTCGGGTACCAGTCGACTGGTGACGTGGCAGTCGACTGGTACGCCTGTGAGCTGAAAGTTCAGCTTTCGGCAGTTGCTTCACAGCTCCATCAAACCCATAATTTCGAGCCATATGGAATCATGACACCATTTCTATACTCTATACCAATTTTCTAAACAGTTTAGCCAATCAAAATGAATCCATAAACTTAAAATTTGGACTTTTACGAGATTTAGCAAGTTATGAAAAACTATCAAAAACTTTAGTCTAGAGTTTGTACCAAACTTTGCTTCTAACCATTTAAACTCATCATGCAAGATTCTATAACATTGCTAAAGCATTATGGAATACGAATGCAACTTTTCTAGACATATTTAAGCAATAAAAACTTGATTCAAAGAGGAACTAGTACTATCTTGGCACAAACATCTATTTCTCCAACAAAGTATCAATACTTCCATCTACTCATATTTCTACTCATCCAATGCAATCATAAAAATATATAGACTAAAAGAAATGACATGGAATCTTTACTCTAAGGAATTGAGCATATAAAACTATCCATAACTTAAATATTCGCTAAACTCCATAAAGCAAGAACATAAAATTCAAATGAACTATAACATTATGAATTAATAACTAAATTGTCTTGCGCCAAAGATCTCTCCATAATCAGCCACCACACACACTCTACTCAGCACCGCCTCGTCGCCTTCCTTCAGAATTGCTTGCCTTTACCTTTATCTGCAATAAGAGGAAATGCATCTATAAGCGAAAAGCTTAGTAAGTACTATCTAGCTCACAAAAACTCGAAATGTGCAAACATGCTTCTAGATCAAACTGAACATCATATGAGATACTAATATGCTTGAAAGAAAACTAAGAACATGTATAGCTCAAAACATGCATACTCAAGCAATAGATAATCTCAATTTACTTTTCTTGGCTCAACTTGAAACTTTAGCTATTCTTTAACTTTTGAAAACTTTCTTAAACTTTAGAAAACTTTGCTAAAGCATATACTTGAAAATAATAATCACTTGGATCCACTGAAGACGTAAGTACCATCTGATATGCGCGTTCCCTAAAAGGTTGGGGTAGCGAGCCACCAATCCTAATAGAGCAGACCTTGGTCTACCAGGGCCAAGACCTTGGAATTGGACACCTGGATTTCTTTAACGACGCCCTTGGACGCCGGGTACTGGCCTTAGAAAATAAAATAGCTTTTCTTACTTTTCTTTCTTATCTGTAAATGCCTTGGCATTTTCTGGAGCACCTTGCGTGCTAAAATCCCTAAGTCTTGACTTTTGGGGATTTCTTAAGGCCTTGGCCTTTTCTTTTCTTATCTTTATCTTCTCTTTTCTTTTCTCATAGCTTTCTTAGACCCTAAACTCATATAGGGTACATGAATAAACTTATACATAAGCATACAACAATTAATGAACTAAGATAACATGCAAAAACTTAAACAAAAAGGAAATAGCTCTTTTTAAAACTTTTAAAGGAAATTCTCGCGGAAAAACCGCCTCTTACTGCAGGTGAGCAGTACTTACATTGATATCTTGGACTTACAACCAAGATTAATGTCTAGAGCTCGGGAGAAACTTGAGATCTCAGAGAATTCTTCACGTCTACGCGTTCCTCTCGTCGCGGGGATCCCGAATATAGGATTATCTCTTGGAGAAGAGTCTTGGCCGGCCCTCCTTGGCCTTGATGGTGGTCGGCGTCGCCCAAGAGGAGAGGTGGTCGGCGTGAGGGTTTGGAGAGGAGAGAAATAAAATTTCTCTCTTTAACTATCTATTTATACTTAAGGCAGATTAAACTAACAATTCCTTAAATAACCTTCTCTCCGTCCCTTGTTGTGCTTGATACCCCAGCCCAGCCGGTTGGCGCTTTGTGTCTCGGGTGGTCGCGGGTTCGACCACCCGCTGCACTTAAGGTTTTTTTATTTTTCCTTTTTCTTTTCTTTTTCCTTTTTCCAAAAATACCAAACGGACTCGGAAAATTCCATAAAAATACTCTAAAAATTCCTAAAAATATCTAGAATATTTCTAAACCATTTCTAAATAATTCTAAGGACTTTAAGAACTAAAAATGGAAATTTTGGGGCGTTACAATCGCCGGCAACCACCACCGACCACAATCGCCGGCGACCACCACCGGCGAAGATCGCCGGCGACCACCACCGGCCACGATCACCGGCGACCACCATCGGCGACGATCGCAGCCGACCACCGCCGGCGACGATCGCAGGCGACCACCGCCGGCGACGATCGCAGGCGACCACCGCCGGCGACGATCGCAGGCGACCACCGCCGGCGACGATCGCAGGCGTCCACCGCCGGCGATGATCGCAGGCGACGATCGCTGGCGACCATCGCAGGCGACCACCGCCGGCGACGATCGCCGGCGACCATCGCCGACGACGATCGCCGGCGACCACCGTCGGCGACGATCGCCGGCGACCACCGCAGGCGGCGATCGACGGCGACCTCCACCGGCTGCCGGCGCCGATCGCCGGCGGACACCACCGCCGATCGCCGACGGACACCACCGCCGATCGCCGACGGACACCACCGCCGATGACCGGCGACCACCGCCGCTCGCCGATTGGCGCCGGTCGGCCATCGGTGTTGGACACCGATTGCCTACGTGGACACCGACGATCGACGTCGACGCCCTTAAGTCTAAACAAATAAAATTATCTAAATAAATTCTAAAGGGTAATATGGTAAAATATTATATTAAGTTATAGGCAATTACCTCCAAACAAATAAGATTTTATTTGATTACCTAAATTGAACCAAACAACTTCAGGTTATGTTTCATTCCCCATAACCTTAGTTATGTGATTACTTGGTAATGACATAACCGAGGTTATATATATGATAACTTGAACCAAACGCACCCTTAATTCATCTATTAAGTCTTCAAAAGACTTAGCCATTTTACGCTTCCGATGCATCTCTGAAAAATTCAGATTCGACTTATCGTTTGGCTCAACCAAACCTAATATCTCTTGATTGTAAAATCCAATTTTCAACTCGTTTTAAATCTCTCGGATTACTCGTAGTGCGTGCGACTAAATAGGCTTTCGATTTATGTTGGTCATCTATAATTAACCAATTATAGAACGATCATGAGTGGCACCTAGCAGTACATCATGATCCCCAATTAATTGAAAGATCAACGGTTGACCTCAAAAATAATTCTGAAACCCTTCAACAGCTATAATGAATCGTGCCCCATTCCCTTCACCATCTTATACCCACTTGGTTCAGGACATGGTCTATATGTGTCAGTCCCCACTAGGCTGACTACGTCACACCTAGCCCAAGTAACATTTTCTCGTCTTACGGATTCTAATTACTCTCATGTATTTAAGAGATTCATACTCTGAACATGTCATGCTCTGGCCAGAGGCTCCGAGTAACAATCCGACGATAGGCCTCGGGTATACATCTCCTCACAAGGAGTGGTGAATCCTTTGTAGGCTGTTCAAACATCTTCGGGCACTTCGGCTTATACCCAATCATCCTGGGTCCACACCTCCTTAGAGATGCTTGCTTAAGATGTCAAAGTATAAGTCTCCATGACCAAGATGACTTGAACACCGCAAGTCAAAGGAACATCGCACTTAAGCTGCAGTAAGAACTTCACTGACATGTCTATATGTAGACTACCATATGAAGTTTTACAGCCAGTCACTCCAATGAACTAGTTCCCTTAACTAGCATTCATGTTTATCTCCGGACATCTCAATGTCACCAGCCAGTGAGAATCGGCTGATTACAGAATAACCCATGCTAGTCACAACAGAATTGATAGTGTTCGTATTTATCAATTCATCGACTAGGGACAATTTCAATACTTCACAATTGCACATGTAGAGATAATCACTAGTTGTGAATTCATCACAAATTCTCTCATGTTGTGAATTGTATTGCGGACATTCAGTAAATGAGTTTAAGATCTCAATCAAATACACAAACATGTATACTCAAATAGTGAATATTCATTTATTAAAATAAATGATTACAATCATAAGGCGATTGCCTTAGGACACTTCTCTCATATCACTAACACCCTAGCCAGCTAAATCGAGCTCCCTTAAATAATGCTCGTGGTTGAACTAGTCGTTACTAGTTGACTGGTGCCAACACCAGTCGACTGATTCCAACCGAATCCGAACATTACAGCCCAACATCCGAATTCCCAATTGACTCCAGTCGATTGAACATAGGGTTTGAAGACGGATTGAGTCTCAAATCTAAGAGATTAGCACATATGGGTTGTGATTCATGCAAGAAATTTGGCATTGGGGTCATATAACATGAGAATTTGGTTGCTGATGTATATATGTCATATAAATCAATGATAGGAATGGATTGTGAGTTGGTATGAGAAAATACATCAAGATGAGGCCAAAATTAAGACTTTAAGTCAAGCTTCATTTGAACCATTTAGATAGTTTTGGGTTTTGTGTCAATCTTGGGATATAAGATATGTACATTTTTAAATATATTTTTTCAAGTAGACACGGGTACCACAAATCTCTCTATAAAATTTAAAAATTTTTGGAGAGTTGTGAAATTATTGGCACATTTCTGAAATTGAGTTTAGAAATACTAAAATGTGAATTTCAGGGCGCCAGCCAACTGGTGTAGAGGAGCAGTCAACTGGTAATAGTACTTTCTAAAGTGAGAAAGCTACTATATGATTTTTTTTACAAGATCAGTCAATTGGTACCTATCTTAGTCTACTGATATATTGCTGAAACTGTTTTTAGCAAGTAAAAAAGTGTCTAAATAATTGTAAACAAGTGTACAATCTTATAGGGGGGTTAATATACACTGTTTATGATCATTAGAGGTTAAAGAATCTAATAATTGGGATATTGTTAGAGTTCTTTTTTTATATATGACAAAGGGGGAGAATTAATGTTTAATCGGGAAAATCTTATGTACCTTTACAAGAAATAAGGATGGAAATAGGCCAGGCGGCCTGTCAGGGGCCTGTGGCCTGGCCTGTGTTTGGCCTGGCCTGTTTAAAAATAAAATAATAATCAGGCTCTTTTGAAAGCCTGTTTTTCTTATCGGGCCAGGCCCAAGCTCAATATAAAGCCTATGAAGCCTGACAGGCCGGCCTGGGCCTGTTAAAATTACATTATATAAATTGTCAAATGTCAAACATTGAGTGTAAAAGTAGAGTTTTAATACTTAAGACTCCCGCTGAGCAAACACTTATCTACACCCTACTAGCCAACAGACCACAAATGGTTAGCGTGTATTTACTTTGCAAGGAACATATATATTTATGATATCTTTAGCTAATTTGTTAAATTAATATTTTGGATAATCGAATATTCGAATTGAATTGTTATATTTTATATATTAGAAGTATTTTGGAAAATTGAATTAAATTATAGGCTTTGTAAACAGGCCACAGGCCAGGCCAGACTATTGAACAGGCCAGGCTCAGGCAGAGAACAAAGCCTATAACAGACCACAGGCCAGGCTCAAGCCAGTTTGCTATTATACAGGCCTGACCTGTTAAGATAAAAGTCTGGCCTGGCCTGACCTGCTTCTATCCCTAACAAGAAATTCTAACTCAAGGGGAGCTTAGGTGAAGGGGGAGCTTTGTTGCTCATTTATTGGTAAAGGGGGAGCCTTGTGATAGGTACTTAAAAAGCTCTTGATAAGTCCAAGTGTAGGGGGAGCCTTGGGATACGTTCTTAAAAAGCCCTTGATGAAAATCCTAACTCATAGGAAGTGTAGGTGTAGGAAGAGCCTTGTGATAGGTCTCATGCATGATTGCATTTGCATTGTATGTTGGCATATGCATTGGCGGTGCAAGTCCAAGGTGTAGCCTTGGCAATGTAAGCCCAGTTTATTAGCATTTGTATTTGCTATATATTTTCTCTTACTTAAACGTATTGTTAAACATCAAAAAGGGGAAGATTGTTAAGGTAAGCTATGGTCCGTGTGACCATGTATTTTGATGTTTGGGTAAAGAGTTTAAGTTAGGTTTGTCCTTGTATTTGATATATGTATTTAAGTGTGTAGGTTCTGCAGGATACACATAGACTCAGCTTGATGACTTCGGGTCCGGTGAAGGATGGTGCATCCAAGGGACTGTGGACAAGGCAGCAATGATGAGTTGAGGGAAGTGCATTTCGAGGTATACGCGAAGGATGACATAAGGATGAGTCGTGGGCTTGTATGCATCCGAGGGACGAGAGCCAAAGGTATTCGTGAAGGATGGCATGAAGACGAGCCGCGGGTTTGGATGCATCCAAGGGACGAGAGCCAAAGTGAAGAAGGCTTGAAGGGAACAGGTTATGACTATTATGAAGAGTCAAGTGCGTCATAAGGGACGGTGGACCCGACAACAAGGACCGATACTGAAGGAAGCTGCAGAAGGCAAGATGTGAAGGATGGAGAGGCATCCGAGGGACGCGAGGCTGATCGAGGAGGCTAGAAGGCTATATCTAGGTTGGTCGGGCGAGGACGAGTGCTGAGTGAATGTACTCATGGTTGAAACCCTAGGTTTAGGGTTTTACCAGTTGACTGGTATGTGATCAGTCGACTGGTTGAGGGCACATAAAGATCAGTCGGCTAATCTTTCTGTGCAGTCGACTGGTGTCGGTTAAATTCGAACATTGGGTTCTAACATTCGAATTCGACAGCTGTCAGTCGACTGGTGTTGGCACCAGTCGACTGATAACGACTGGATTACCAAATGAGTTCTATTTAAGAGAACTTGGTATGCATGAGCAAGGTTGACGAAATAGAGGTGGTTAACCCCTATTAGTAGTCTACCAAGCTCTTGTGTGCGTGTACAGTGTTGTGGCGAGGTTTCTCCACCCACAAGGAGCTACACGAGCTAGCTGGAGATTTTTTGGGGTCACATCTAACGACGGATCGGGATCGTCCACCTTACGGACAACCGTGGAGTAGGAGCATCATCTCCGCACCACACGTTACATCGGTTTGTTCTTCTTGTTAGTTTTGGTTTAATTGTTATTCTGCTTGCACACAAACATCATAGGAAGAGAAACCGAGAGAGTTGAGGGACAACGTCTATTCACCCCCTCTAGATGGTCATCCGATCCCCTACAAGTTTAACTATTAGCGTTGATTACACCAATAGGATTGTGATGAGTTGTTATAGAGTCGGGTTCCGGTAGATGATGCCGAGATTAAGGCAGAGATGCCCAAGACAGAGATGTCTACGACTGAGACTAAGGTAGAGATGGATGTAGTTGTAGCTGAGACTAAGCCAGAGGTGCTTGTAATTGAAGTTGAGGATGAGGTAGAAATGCCTGAGATAGAGATGTCTGTAGCTGAGACTGAGGCAGATATACCCGTAATTGTAGCTGAGTCAAAGGCAGAGATGCCTGAGATAGAGATGTCTGTAGTTGAGACTAAGGCAGAGATGTCTAAGACAAAGATGTCTATGGTTGAGAATAAGGCAGAGAAGTCTACGATAGAGATATCTGTAGTTGAGACTGAATAGGAGTCTGTGACCAAAACTACTTGTTGGTCTGGCATTAAGACTAATATAGAATATATGAGTCTGAGACCAAGACGATCGGACACTGAGACTAATATAGATGAGTTTATAGCTGAGATGATGTAAGAGTCGGGCGATGAGACCAATATGAGTCTATGGCCAAGACGGTCTGTCGTTGAGATGCAGAGAATCTGTGGCCGAGATGATCTGGCGCTGAGACTAATATGGATGAGTATGTGGCCGAGACAACGTGCGAGTTTGGTGTTGAAACTAATATAGATGAGTCTGTGGTCGAGACAATGTGTCGGTGAGAGAGTTTGGCGCTAAGACTAATATAGATGAGTCTATGGCCGAGACAATCCAACACTAAAACGTTGAGAGTCTGTCGAAAGTAGACTTGCATAGATAATATTGTGCTTGATCTTCGACTCCCAAGTGTCCACGTAGTCGGGGAGAGACTTACAAGAATAGATAATATCATGCTCGATCCGTGATTCCCAAATGTCCACGGAATCGGGAGAGACTTATCGGAATATATAACATTGTGCTTGAGATTGGCTTACTAGAATAGATGACATTGTGCTCGAGAGAGGCTTACCAGTTTCATGCTCTGAAGAGGCTTATTGGAATAGATAACATCCTACTCCGGAGAGGCTTACCAGAATAGATAGCATGGTGCTCGAGAGAGGTTTACCGACTTCGTGCTCTGAAGAGGCTTATCGGAATATAACATCGTGTTCCGGAGAGGCTTACCGAAATATGACATTATGCTCAAGATAGACTTACCAGCTTCGTGCACCGAAGAAGCTTACAAGAATATAACATCATTGTCAAGTGAGGCTTATCGAAATATAGCATCATGCTTGAGAGAGGCTTACAGGAATACAACATCGTGCTCTGGAGAGACTTATCAGAGTATGACATTGTGCTCAAGAGAGGCTTACCGGATATGGCATCATGCTTGAGAGAGACTTAGCAGAATATAATATCGTGCTCCATACAAGCTTATCAGAATATGACATCGTGCTTGAAAGAGACTGACCAGAATATGACATCGTGCTCGAGAGAGGCTTACCAAAATTTGAGCTCGATCCTAACTATGTCCATGTCGGGAGAGGCATGCACAACACTTCAAGAAAGTCTGTCTGCGAATAGCAACAATTCATATTTTAAAGATATAACTATATGTATTCGAACTTGATGAGCAATTTTAAGATGACTCTGCCACTGTCCTAGAGTTAATATATCAAACCCTCAAGTCCCAAGTATCCACGAAGTCAAGGAGAAAATAGTAATATTGGTCTAATGAGAGATATAATAGCTCGATTTTGTTGAAGGAGAGAAAGACCCAATCTAGTTAAGAGAATAACTCAATCTCTCGACTCCCGAATGCCTATGGAGTCAAGGAGAAAATATGATAGAACTTAATCCCATTGAGGAAATGAATAACGATCCAGTTGAATGGGAGAAATGACTTGATTTCGTTAAGGGAGAGAATAACTGGATCTCTTGACTCCTAAATGCCCCTAAAGTTAGGGAAAGAATATGATAAATTTGATCATGTTGAGGGAGAGAATAATGATCCCGCTAAGGGGGAGAAATGACTTAATCCCACTAAGGGAGAGAATGATGATCATGCTGAGGGGGAGAAATGATTTGATCCCGCTCAGGGAGTGAATGACTTGATACAACTGAGAGAATAACTCGATCCCGCTGTGGGGAGAATAACTCAATCCCTCGACTCTTGAGCGTTCGCAAAATCAAGAAGAGACTCCTGTGTCAACCTAGGATATGGAGAATAAGGACCTTACCCAAACTTCTTTCTTCGCCTCAATTATTAGTGGTTCTTCTAGTGTTAATCATTGCAGTGTCTTGGCCTAGTATTCCTACGTACAGACAACATCAATTATATTTGGCTAAAATATCGTGGATAGTCAAACCATTAGTCAAATTAACCTGCTAATGTGCATTACTCCTTGGAAATCATTGTGGAAGATGCAGAAAGTGGAAGATGAAGAAATGACCTCTATCCACGGGGGTCACCAGTGAGGTGTCGCCGATGTTGACCAAATCACCATGACTCAAAGGATGGAAATGGTGATTATCCTCTATGTTGACAGAGTTGCCGTGAGATGGAAGGAGGTGGGGCCATCGAAGATGTCCGCGAAGGTATAGAAGGGCGTCGCAGTTCACTACCGGGAGAATTGAACCGTTGGCAAACCTAGGGGAGTAGGGGAGAGCATAAGAGGGTTAGAATGAAGGCTAGGGTGTCTGAATCGTCCACTCTAATGCTCAAGTCAGCTCCAACAAAAGAGATGCATAATATGAACAATAGTAAATACGTGTATGTGAGTATACGTGTACCTTGGCCCACTGGCGCAATACTTTTTAGAGAATGGAGTGTGATGTGCATCAGGGAGTTTGAATGGCAGGACTGATCGAAGACATGCTGGGCATTGAGCCAGAAGTAGAAAGCATGGAGTCGGAGGTCGAATGGGGGCCAATATATAGAGGGTGTTGAGCCCAGAAATACGTGGCATGGAACTAGAGGTTGAATGAGGGCCAATAAGGGGTGCCGAGCCCGGAGGTAGGTGGCACAAAGCTGGAGGTTGAAAGTAGGCCAATAGGGAGCATTGAGCGCGAAAATAGGTGGCACGGAGCCGGAGGTCAATTGGGGGCCAATAGGGGGTGCTAAACTCAGAAGTAGACGACACGAAACCAGAGGCCAACTAGAGGAAAATCTTGTCACATCAAGTATATCTATACTCCAAACTATACCAAAGATAGACATGTTGGAAGCAAAATTATAGAAGAAGAATTACACTTGAGAAGAGAAGAAAAAGGGTTATGTAGAATTTCAACTTGCTTTCATTCATAAAAAAATTAACATATTCATAGGCTCCAACTCCATTTATCTTCAATACATTAAATCTAGACTATTTTTATTTTACCATGAACACTCATCCTTATCATTTCCACCTCATCTATCTATTATTTACTACTTCATAAAATTCTATCTTTATCCACTAATTTCAAAATATTTTATCTCTATCTACTAACTAATATTTTATCTCTATCCATAATTAAGTTTAATCTCCAACACCCCCTCTGAAACTTGATTTTGCAATTCCAAGCAAATTTCGCATCTTGATGAAGTCTTCAAATATAAGTGGTTTAGTAAAGATATCAGCAACTTAATCTTAAGACTTTGTATATTCCACTTGCACATCTTTTCTTATAATGCACTCTCTGATATAATGATAACACGTATTAGTGTGCTTGCTTCTCTCATGGAAGATTGGATTTTTTGCTAGTGTTATTGTAGACTTGTTATCAATTCGAATCTTGGTTGCATCTTTCTACTTTTTACTCTTTATAACTTCTTGAAAATCCATAGGCTTGCAACCCGCAAAGAGATAAAATAGAGTAAGATTGTTTTGCTTTTCACTTACCTCATAAAGGTCACCTAAGCTTCTAAAGCATGGTACTCTTTCTCTTGAATTTTCACTTGATGTTGATGCGGGTGAATTTCCTTGATTACTTGATGTTGATGTTACTAGTAGAGTAGTAGACTCCTCTCTTATTTGCTTCACCCTTGGTTGCTTCATGTCTTCTTCTTCAAAGTATGGGAAGAAGTTGTAATCTTTGTTTTGAGATTCCCAATTTCATTCTCCATCTTTATCAAATAAGACATCCCAGCTAATGATTGTCTTTCCAGTGTCTGGATTATATAGCTTATATCCTTTTGAGTTAGTATTATAACCAATAAAAATGAATTTTTACTTATATCATCCAATTCGGCAATTTACCAAAAGGCGTACCTAAGAATTGGTATTTACCAAAAGGCATCCCATGGTTTCATTTTTACCAAAGGGAGTACTTATTTTAGTGAACTTCCTCTTATACCCCTCCTGCCATGTACTGCCTTCTCTTTCTATCTCAGTAACAAATTCCGAGACGCCTGCACATGCAACGTGACTTAATTACTGACTTTTATTTTAAAATAATATATTATGGAATCGGCGCTAAATTCAAAAACGTAAGATAAAAATTGAAAAAAAAATTCTGTTAAAAAATTTCTCATCCAACCTGATTTAAAAATATAAATAAATGATTTTTATATTTTATTAATAGAAATTAATATATTAAATAATATTTAATAAATATATTAATGTATAAATTTTTTTTTGAAAAAATTTGACCGTGGGCCTGAAATCTATTGATTTCAGGACCACGCTGGGCCTGAAATTTTTTATTTCAGGCCCACATTGGGCCTGAAATCTTTTGATTCAGGCCCGACGTGGACTCAAATTTTTTTTCTATTTTAAAAATATATTAATATATAAAAAACGTATCAAAACACTTAATTTTAGATTCAAACGCAGGGCCTAAAGTCATCCTAGGAGGGTCTGAAGTCAAATAACTTCAGATCCTATAAATAATTAATTTAATAAATAATAATTAAATATAAAAAACTATTTTTAAAATTAAAAAATTTTCAGTACCCTTGGGACCTGAAGTCATCCGACTTCATGCCCAAGGAGGGTCTGAAGTCTGACGACTTCAGGCCCAAGGAGGGCCTGAAGTCTGATGACTTCAGGCCCTCCATAATTAAATATAAAAAAATATTAAAAAATTATAAAAAGGTATAATATATAATTATATATTATTTATAATTTTTATAAAAAAGATATAATATATAATTACATAATAATAAAATTTTATTATAATGAAATCCAGATATAGGAGGTCCATCAGTGAGTTTTGGTCAAAACCCACTGATATTTCTAAACTACTCCTATTTCATTGGTGATATCTAATACATAGATGTTTGGACACCTAAAACATCATCTCCTACCTCTACCCTCTCTATTCATATGGAGTTTTCAGAAATCCAGATATGATAGGTCCATCAGTGAGTTTTGATCAAAACCCACTGATATTTCTAAACTACTCCTATTGCATTGTTGATATAGAGTATATAGATGTTTGAACACCTAAAACATCTTCTCCTAGGTCAACCTTATCTATTGATATAGGGTTTTTCAGAAATCCAGATATGGGAGGTCCATCAGTGGGTTTTGGTCAAAACCCACTGATATGGTTAAATTACTCCTATTGCATTGGTGATATCTAATACATAGATGGTTGGACACCTAAAACATCATCTCCTACCTCTAACCTCTCTATTCATATGGAGTTTTCAGAAATCCAGTTTGGGAGGTCCATCAGTGGGTTTTGGTCAAAACCCACTGATATTTCTAAACTACTCCTATTTCATTGGTGATATCTAATATATAGATGTTTGGACACCTAAAACATCATCTCCTACCTCTACCCTCTCTATTCATATGGAGTTTTCAGAAATCCAGATATGATAGATCCATCAGTGAGTTTTGGTCAAAACCCATTGATATTTCTAAACTACTCCTATTGCATTGGTGATATCTAATATATAGATGTTTGGATACCTAAAACATCATCTCCTACCTCTACCCTCTCTATTCATATGGAGTTTTTAGAAATCCAGATATGATAGGTCCATCAGTGAGTTTTAGTCAAAACCCACTGATATATCTAAACTACTCCTATTCCATTGGTGATATAGAGTGTATAGATGTTTGGACACCTAAAACATCTTCTCCTAGGTCAACCCTATCTATTGATATAGGGTTTTCAGAAATCCAGATATAGGAGGTCCATCAGTGGGTTTTGGTCAAAACTAAACATCATCTCTTACCTCTAACCTCTCTATTCATATGGAGTTTTTAGAAATCCAGATATGGGAGGTCCATCAGTGGGTTTTGGTCAAAACCCACTGATATTTCTAAACAACTCCTATTTCATTAGTGATATCTAATATATAGATGTTTGGACACCTAAAACATCATCTCCTACCTCTACCCTCTCTATTCATATGGAGTTTTCAGAAATCCAGATATGATAGGTCCATCAATGAGTTTTGGTCAAAACCCACTGATATTTCTAAACTACTCCTATTTCATTGGTGATATCTAATATATAGATGTTTGGACACCTAAAACATCATCTCTTACCTCTACCCTCTCTATTCATATGGAGTTTTCAGAAATCCAGATATGATAGGTCCATCAGTGAGTTTTGGTCAAAACCCACTGATATTTCTAAACTACTGAAATATCAGTGAGTTTTGACCAAAACTCACTGATTGACCTATCATATCTGGATTTCTGAAAACTCCATATGAATAGAGAGGGTAGAGGTAGGATATGATGTTTTAGGTGTCCAAACATCTATATATTAGATATCACCAATGAAATAAGAGTAGTTTAGAAATATTAGTGGGTTTTGACCAAAACCCATTGATGGACCTCCCATATCTGGATTTCATTATAATAACATTTTATTATTATGTAATTATATATTATACATTTTTTATAAAAATTATAAATAATATGTAATTATATATTATACCTTTTTATAAATTTTTTTAATATTTTTTATATTTAATTATGGAGGGCCTGAAGTCATCAGACTTCAGGCCCCAAGGGCACTGAAAATTTTTTAATTTTAAAAATATTTTTTATTATGTAATTATTATTTATTAAATTAATTATTTATAGGATTTGAAGTTATTTGACTTCAGACCCTCCTAGGATGACTTCAGGCCCTGCGTTTGAATCTGAAATTAAGTGTTTTGATACGTTTTTTTATATATTAATATTTTTTTAAAATAGAAAAAAAATTGAGTCCACGTCGGGCCTGAATCAAAAGATTTCAGGCCCAACATGGGCCTGAAATAAAAATACTTCAGGCCCAGCGTGGGCCTGAAATCTATTGATTCAGGCCTAATGTGGACTCAAATTTTTTTTCTATTTTAAAAATATATTAATATATAAAAAAATGTTTCAAAACACTTAATTTCAGATTCAAACGCAGGGCCTGAAGTCATCCCAGGAGGGTCTGAAGTCAAATAACTTCAGATCCTATAAATAATTAATTTAATAAATAATAATTAAATATAAATTTTTTTTTAATTAAAAAATTTTCAATGCCCTTAGGGCCTGAAGTCTGATGACTTCAGGCCCTCCATAATTAAATATAAAAAATTATCACTAGTAGAAAAATGCTTTATAACCACGAGCGTTCACCGTTGTCGTAGGCGAAAAACACTGTTGTTAAAGGCCATGTTGTTAAAAGGGGTGGTCTACATCAACAGTTACAAACCGTTGTCGTTTATACTCAATAACAACAGAATAGCAATGGATTTTCACCGTTGTCTTTTAATGTGATCAACAACAGGTTTACAATAGTATTAAACCGTTGTTTTTGTGTGATTTAAGCAATAATTTAACAACAAATAAAAATTGTTGTCTTTAGGTTGACACAGCCAACAATTTACAACAAATACCATTTAAAAAATAAATTATTTAAATAATTAAACAATATTGAGCAAACACACTTCAAACTATCATACATCAAAATATCATCAAATATCATACATCATACTGTGCAAATGTCATACATCAAGATATCCTCAGTATTAGTCCAAACTGAGATAACATTATCAAAATATCATATACATCAAGAACCAGAAACTGAGATATACAAATAGATGAAGACAGCCGCACCCAAGTAGCTTCATCCAAGTGCAGTCAACCAGATGAAGACAACCGCGCCCCTTAGCTTTGCACCATAAGTTGATTCCTTCCCTTGGATATGAATTGTCACAACAAATAGAAATATAAAATGAGCATTCATGCACAACTAAAAATAGTAGACCAAAAGATTCTAGAAGATAATTATGATACAAAGTTACCCATGACTTAGTCTAACAAAAGGATATGATAAACAGATAGAAATGACTTTTAGTTTGAGCAATAAAAAAATTTGTGAAAGCAAGCCAAATTTGCTGGTTCGAAGCTTTAGCAAAATAGCAGAATGGTAAAGAAGTACATGTGTAGATTCTCCTAAATTTCAGTGAATGAGCAGTGCACTCATGGTATGGGAAAATCCAAGTGTAAACGTGATGCCTATTTTTTAGCATGTGGTATGATAACCATGATATAAAGAATGATTACTAGAAATTGTAAATTAACTGGAGGAAAAAATAGAAGCATCTCACTATTTCTCAGGCATGGTTACCCTTGTCAAGTGAGTCAAAAAATTGCAGTTTCAAAACACTTACATTTTGAATAAAGTTGTAGGAACTTAGCCTGGTCCAGAAAATGCATTTAAGGGAACATATGAGATGCAGTATACATAACTTGAATTGCAAAAAAGGAAACATTTAGCATGTAGAACAAAATGTCTTGGGCAAACCTCATTTGTGTTGAGAAGTAATCCAGTCTTCATTTGGTCCTTCAGTTCACTAAATTTATCCTGCATTTATGTACATGAACCCTAGATTTAATTCTGTTATAGTGGCGCAGGAAATTTCTATGTGAACTGAAATGCATAGTAAGGAAGCTATCTGCGATTTATCTGACTCTGACCTGAAAAAAAAAATTGGAGAATTTAAATACTCGCAAGTCGGATAGGATAAGGATAAATGTATCTTTTTCTTAAGAATAAAGTTACCTCTAGAAGATGGTCCACCTTTATGCAAGTTCTTGGTGCCTTTATCATGTGACAAACTAGGAATCTTGGATATAAGCAGAGAGCTTTGCAATCCCTCCAGTAACTACATTTAGTAATAGCATTGACTTAGCAGAAAACATATCAATTTGAAAGCAATGGCAAACAACATGGGATCTCGAAAATATTCCCTATTAATTGATATACTGCTGACAAATTAAGTGGGTTTGTCTCTTCCAGCTTGCTTGAGTCATCTGTGTGAGTATTCAATCTTCCAATTATTTCTTCTTTACTTTTGTTATCTAATTGCCAAAGCTTTTGACGTTTCTCCTAGGGTGTATCGCCCTATTGCAGGATAATAGTAAGACAGATTTCAAACACAAAAAAAATCCAGAAAGACAATCTTAAAGGAGTGCAAATGGCAGTGGAATAAAAGGAAAAGGGGAAAAAACAAAGAGAAGGTATTGATAATAAAGGTTAAAAGAAAATCGTTTCAAGAGCAACCTTTTCTTTCGCATGAGACCATTCTATCCATTGGTCATCTTCCCAAATAAGTGACGGTCGTAAGTTCCAAGCTCGAACAACTGACAAATCAGCCCCTGCAGTAAACAGTGAACAGAATAGTCAAATTCAAATGGCCAATCAAAGAGAGAGAAGAGAAACGACGAATAGTAAACGAATGTTTAAATTATAACACGCAGATATGAAAATGCTTTTTCTAAAAAACACTAAGATATGGAAGTTGCAGTTAGAATATTAGACAAGGATGATTAAATAAATGCACTAGTCAAGATAAATATTAAAGAAAAATAAAGGTTCAACAACCAATCGCAGAATGAATTGGAAGTGCATAAGTGTGATTTAAGTAGCAGGAACTTTTATGTAGTGTTCCAATATATGGGCAGATGCCAATGTACCTTGTTGTAGCCCAGCAACATAGAAAATATACAGAAAAGAAACCTATGGATCCCAGTGCAGAATTACTTGGAAAGAGCTCCATGGAACACAAGGGTACATACATATGTATGCAGCCATTTAGAACCACCTATGCTGGTCAAAATGTATCAGATATCAAGGCAATGGTCCACACTCCACATGAAATTCAGCCTTAAGTTACAACTAAGTTTTTTTATTTAACAGCAAGACTTGTAAATCAGGATAAGAATTCATAAATAGTGAAATTATCAGATACAGAACATCCAAAGTTACTGCTAAATATTGACCTCCTTATTATAGTTGAGAAAGATACAGAACATCCCAGAAAACATCCCAAGTTACTGCTAAACAGGATTATCAGATAAGTGGCTCTATGTATAATTCTCCTACTGATTTTGCATAATTGCATATATGCAACATGTTAACATATATAGAAGTAAACTACTGACAGGAATTAATATTTGACGTGGCAAGTACACTTGTCAGACAGACATACCCCAAGTAGCTCATAAAGCTATCGAGTCACTATGCACTTTGTAGTAAAGTATTATCAACCGCCAATTTAAGAACTGTTTGGGAACAAAACTTGCATATCAAATTTCATCAAGGTCAAGCCAATATTAGTGCTAGCTTGCAATAATTCCACCTTAAAAGCATCAACAAATTATCGTGGAAAAAGAGCAAGAAATTTGGTAGACATAATACGTTCAAAAGCATAGAAAATCATACAACCATGCAGTTGATTTCTCTTAGAATCAAAAAGCAAACTTTACAATTTTAAATAAAAGACCTGCACCATTATCTTGATCCTCATATGCTTCAAGTTGAGAACGGGCAGGCAAATGATTTTCTTTAGAAAAGCTCTTATCTTTCTATTTTAGAATGGAAAAGCTCTTCCATTCCCTTCAGGCAACTCTTTTGAAATATTATGTTTGGCAACCTGCTTAGCTTTCAATTGTTCCAAACGCAGAAATCCATCATAGACAGTTCCTGCAGAACCTGCAAGTAAAAACAGTGTAAGTTGACATACATAAAAAACAACTGATCATCAAGATATTAAAAATATATTTGATCACTCTGACATTTGCTATTGCTCAAACGAAAATAAGAAATTACCTTGCTTGTGTTTTGAATGAGATTGGCTATTTGTCTTTTTAGCCTTTTGGAAGCTGTTGCTATCGGAAGATGTTGTATTGGTGACAGATTTCTCTATTCCATTAACTTGCAAACCCACTTTTATAGGAAACCCATTATAACATCAAAAGCTTGCATTCCATCAATGCAACTCTCAATATTCTTTTCACAGTTGTCACTGATAGTGTGCTGCTGTCCAATATTAATATGGTTTGCTTTGTCATTCTTATTTCTTTGTTTGAATCTCATGTTATGGTGGTCGTAGTGCATGTTGTCTTCAGAAACGTGGGTATCACCAAATTTTATGCCTTCTACAAAAGTTGGGGTGGTTTTCTCTTGCAAAATTATTATTTCCAGGAAGGGTTCCAGGAGTTATCCCTGTTCTTGGTATTTGTCCATCTGTGCAGTCAATTAAGAAGGCATAAAAAAGAGATTTTGCTCAATAGTAAATCAAAGATTTGCGGATAAAAACAAACTGAGATGCGATAGAAGAGCGAAGGAAGCCTACAATAGATCGGATCTTGTGAACATCGGATGGAGACGAGACACCCCCATTGTCGACTATGCGGTCGAGGATGGACTTCACCAGCTCCCATTCTTGCAGAAAGTAACGGAGGAGAACAACCTCTTTGGAGTCGTGCTCGTCGTCCTCCTTCTGGGATGGATCCACCTCGTCGTCACTGACTCGGGCGGTGGCAGCAGCTGTGTCAGCCGAATCGACCATGGTGTGATTTTCCATGGTGCAATATTTTGAAAGGTCGGATCGAACCGTTCTACCTCCTTCGTATATGCACGAATGGGGACTGGAGCCTCGAGGTCGGCTTGGCTGCGATTTAGGGCTCGCAAGGGAGAAGAAGAGGTCGACGCTTGGCTGCGATCTAGGGCACGCGAGGGAGAAGAAGAGTCGGCGCTTGGCTGCGATCCATGGCACGCGAGGGAGAAGAAGCGTCGGCGATTGGCTGCGATCCAGGGCACGCGAGAGAGAAGAAGAGTCGGGTTGGCTTGGCTGGGATTAGGGCTCGCGACACACGAGAGAGAAGAAAGAAGATTCATAAAAGGCGGTCATTTTTCGTTTTCGCGCTCGCTGTTGTGTATTACCACATAAGCAACACCAATAGACAACGGTTATTTAAAAACTGTTGTCGTAACCAACCCAATAGACAACGGTTTTTAAAAACTCGTTGTCTTTGACATACATAAGACAACGGTTTTTTAACAACCGTTGTCTTTTTCCGCAAAATTTTTTTCAACATCAACAGTTTTGGAAAAAATCGTTGTTAAATAAAAAAAGACAACGGTTTTTCAAAAAACCGTTGTCTATTGGGTGTTGTTGAATCCAAAAATTCTTGTAGTGTATAAAAAAAATTATAAAAAGGTATAATATATAATTACATATTATTTATAATTTTTATAAAAAAGGTATAATATATAATTACATAATAATAAAATGTTATTATAATGAAATCCATATATGGGAGGTCCATCAGTGGGTTTTGGTTAAAACCCACTAATATTTCTAAACTACTCCTATTTCATTGGTGATATCTAATATATAGATGTTTGGACACCTAAAACATCATCTCCTACCTCTACCCTCTCTATTCATATGGAGTTTTCAGAAATCCAGATATGATAGGTCCATCAGTGAGTTTTGGTCAAAACCTACTGAAATATCAGTGAGTTTTGACCAAAACTCACTGATGGACCTATCATATCTGGATTTCTGAAAACTCCATATGAATAGAGAGGGTAGAGGTAGGAGATGATGTTTTAGGTGTCCAAACATCTATATATTAGATATCACCAATAAAATATGAGTAGTTTAGAAATATCAGTGGGTTTTGACCAAAACCCACTGATGGACCTCCCATATCTGGATTTCATTATAATAACATTTTATTATTATGTAATTATATATTATACCTTTTTTATAAAAATTATAAATAATATGTAATTATATATTATATCTTTTTATAAATTTTTTTATATTTTTTTATATTTAATTATGGAGGGCCTGAAGTCATCAAACTTCAGGCCCTCCTTAGGCATGAAGTCGGATGACTTCAGGCCCCAAGGGCACTGAATATTTTTTAATTTTAAAAATATTTTTTTATATTTAATTATTATTTATTAAATTAATTATTTATAGGATCTGAAGTTATTTGACTTCAGACCCTCCTGGGATGACTTCAGGCCCTTCGTTTGAATATGAAATTAAGTGTTTTGATACGTTTTTTTATATATTAATATATTTTTAAAATAGGAAAAAAATGTGAGTCCACGTCGGGTCTGAATCAAAAGATTTCAGGCCCACGCTGGGCCTGAAATAAAAATATTTCAGGCCCAGCGTAGTCCTGAAATCAATAGATTTCAGGCCCATGGTCAATTTTTTTCAAAAAAAATTTTATACATTAATATATTTATTAAATATTATTTAATATATTAATTTCTATTAATCAAATATAAAAATCATTTATTTATATTTTTAAATCAGGTTGGATGAGAAATTTTTTAACTGAAATTTTTTTTCAATTTTTATCTTACATTTTTTAATTTAGCGCCGATTCCATAATATTTTATTTTAAAATAAAAGTCAGTAATTAAGTCACGTTGCATGTGCCGACGTCTCAAAATTTGTTACTGAGAGAGAAAGAGAAGGCAGTACATGGCAGGAGGGGTATAAGAGGAAGTTCACTAAAATAAGTACGCCCTTTGATGAAAATGAAACCATGGGACGCCTTTTGGTAAATACCAATTTTTAGGTACACCTTTTGGTAAATTGCCGCATCCAATTTGCTTCTTGCTTCGTCAGGCACATGAACATGGGTTATACTTTCAAAAACACTTAAATAAGAAATCCTAGGCTTCCTTCCGCTCCATGCTTCTTGTAATGTCTTTCTCCACACACTCTTTGTTGGTGACCAGTTGGATAAGTATACTGCGCATGTAACCGCTTTTGCCCAAAGTTCCTTTTGGTGGCCTCTTGTTTTTGAGAATGCTCCTTGTTATGTCAAGAATCATTCGATTCTTTTTTTTGCCACTCCATTTTATTGAGGGGATTATGGAACTGTCAGAGGTCATCGATTCCGTTGGCTTTACAAAATTCTTGAAATTTTTTTGAGGTAAATTCTCCTCCTCGATGAGATCACATAACTTTTTCTCTATATCACTCTCCTTTTCTATAATGCTTTAAATTTCTTTAATATGCTGAAGACCTTCATTTTTTGCTTCAAGAAATACACCTAAGTTTTCCGAGGAAAGTCATTTATGAAAAGGATGAAAAATTACGCTTACCCAGTGAACTTGGCTTTATCGGCCCGCAAACATCTGTGTGTATAAATTCAAGCGGCTTTCGGGCTCTTGAACTTAAGCCATTTGGAAAACATTTTCTAAGTTGCTTCTCAAGTAGACATGGTTCACTTAATTAGTCAGGATGTTTGATGCAAGGTAGTCCACTCACCATCTCTTTTTTTGAAAGTAATTCCAAAATTGAGATGCCCAAATTGAAGATGTCATAGCTAAGTGATGTCTTTATAACAAACTTTGACAATATTATTTTGAATATTAAGCAAGAACATTCTATTTCTTGACATAGGCACCTTAGCAATATGAAATCAATATTATCTTTTAACACAAGTATATTATCTTTTAGATGAACATTATATCTTTTTTTCTAAAAGTTATCCTAAGCTCAAGATATTGCTCTTTATATTTGGAACAAAGAAAATATTCGAAATAAATTGATGTTTTTCATTCTTCAAGTAGATAAGAATGTTATCTTTGCCTCTTCGAAGGATACATTTTTCACACATATGATTCATCTCTGAAAGATGCATTCCCACCAACTGATTCATCAAGTTCTACCAATATATTTCTTTTTCCACACATATGATTACTTGCATTAGTGTCGAGATGATATAGTGTATCTTCGCTTTGTATGCTAGCAATAGGGTATCACCTTCTTTTCTTCTTTCTTCCATATAATTTATTTTCCCATATACTTTATTCTTGGACGATCTATAATTTTTAGCATAATGCTCAAATTTATCATAATTGTAACACTTAACTTAAGATTTATCGTATCTTGAATTTGTGTGTCCTCTTTCACATTCTCTTGCTGAATGTTCTCCTCTTATTGTTGTTGTTAGAAACCCATCAATATTTATTAGCGCGGTCTTGTCCATGTCCATGACCTCTTTCATGTTGACTTCTAAAGAAATTTTCATCTTTCTAAATATTTGACTATAAAGAAGTTTTAAAAAGTTATTGAGGAATCTCTAGATTATTTTTTTATGGGCTTGTAATAAATGCAAAAATCATTTCATCATTATAGCTTATATATCCTTGATCCTTTTGAACATCAAACTTATTCATAAATATTCAATTCATTTGTATACCCTATTGATCACCACCGAGCGTCACTAAGATGTCTGGCTTTTGGCCTAATTAATACTTGCGTGCGCGTTACGTACGTTGATTAATTAATTTGTTAGCTAGCTAATTAAATTTGAGTGGTGGCTGTAGATATTAATTTGTATATTTATTGCCTCGCCTCGATCGATAAACTGTGACTGATAAAGTACTTTTGAAATTGTGGAAAATTATTTGCTTGCAATGGTTTTCAACGCTCATCATCGAAGTGTGTTCTCGAAATAATTTGACTCGAAGATGATGGAAACTCACATAAAAGCTTCAAAATAAATGAGATTTGAGCAGATGCACCACTAGTGGATTTTCTTGTACATAAATGTCTCCGGTTAATTGAGACAGTGACGAAACTGAAACAAGCACGCCCTCCATCAACAACAAAACCAGTAGTTGCTTCCACGGGACTCGTGATCGGGAGTTACGGATATGACCTGATCCCGAGTATTCAACACTGGCACCTCCATATCGGGCATCTTTCCCTCCTCTTTCTTCTTCTCTTCCGGCTTCTTTTCTTTCTCTTCTTCGACTTTGATGGACTTGATCACCTTGCCGGCCTCGTCTTTCAACTTCCTAGAGACCCTCTCTGGATCGAATCGGCCGGCTATGGTGACGATCCCATTCTTCTGGTCGTAGGATATCCTCAAGATCTTCACTTTTTCTTTACCAAATTAAACCACGTTTCAGAATTTCGAAAGAAAACAGATGAGAACCGTCATTGATTCACTTAATGAACTAGCTAGTAACAAGTGAGACAGTACTACCTTGTAGCTTGCAGATGGTTCTTTTTATTTTCTTCGAGCACCGGTGGCAGTCAAGGTCGACTTCCATTACCAATTTCCACATCTGAAACAACGTATATGCATGATTAAACCAAATTCAAAGAAGAAGAAGAAGAAGAAGAAACTCACTTTCTCTGCCATAATGAGATCAGACGTGGTGATGCACTGGATAAGGAAAAAGGACTTGCAGATTCTGAAGACTCGCATCTATACTAACTCTCTTGAAATGTGCTCTCTCGTTGATGGCTTTTCAACGAACCCCTTCCAAATGAGAGCAGTTGCTGGTCAGTCCCTAGTCTTACTGGTAAATTCTTAGGATCCGATGCTTATCACCATTCTTCCTTGATTTGTTGCGATTCTTTATCTCGTATAGTTTTATATATGAATTGAATGTACAATATTCGGTCTTTCGTTATATCTTGTGGGACCTTTTGATAACCATGCATTTAACCACACAGAAGCCCTTGTGATTTACTTCTTCTGTGTTAATCCTAAGACGGATTGACGGGGGCGTTGAGGGCAAATGAATCGTCTTTAATCACCTTGTGGGGCCTTTTGATAACCATGCATTTAACCACACAGAACCTTCTCCTAATAATGACTAAGACTCTCTAACTGCTTCGACCTGCTGCTTGCACATGCCAAAGAGTTTTCAACGCAAGAGACAAACCATCCAACTTATTATAGTTTCTTGACAATTTCCAACAAGAAGAGAAATGATTCCTGGCCCAGAGATGTGTGTATATATACGTTATACTTCAATTGTATTCTATAGGCGAATTAGAGGAAAACCAACTACCTATTATCAGCATCTGATCAGGTCAAGAACAAATGATTTTAAGAGTAGTGAGGCTCTCATTCAGACTCGGTCATGCCCAAGTTTCTCCTCTCTCTCTCCTCTCTCTGTTTTGAAAAAAAATAGTTTATGATAAGGGGAATTTTGGAGCTCATGGTCTACGTAAGATAAAATCAAAGTCAAACAGCTGACGTAGCTAGATTTGCGAGACGTTATGACCAAGGTCAAAGGAGACGGGCCAACCAGGCCACCCGAGCAGACGACCTAGATCGATTGGGTGGCTGATTGACGACCTTGGTCTGTAATCCACAACCTGGTCTACTTGGCCTTAATGGGCACCTCACAGTACGTGAGGGTCACTGAGCAGGTCAGCGATGCCATTGGGCTATTGAGCAGAGCTTGTCAATGATCGGCTATTAGACCACTAAGGAGAGCCTACCAGTAAAGCAGGTCAGTTTTAATGGAGTGGTAGTGTGAGGTCACCGGGCCAGTATTATGATGGATGTAGGTGTGAAAGGGCTAACTGTGCTTTCTGGATGTGCACGTGGAGGCCCAATAAAGAGGATTTAGCTTGTGGGTCCCGCGATATGGGACTTGCCCAAGAGATACGTGGAGATCCAACCCACTTGTTGAAGGCTATGAGTGTTTTATATGTGGACTAATCAAAGAAGTTGAATGGTCAAAGGGAACTCAGTGTGTCGGCCGATTGGCTATAACGGGTTTAGGAGTAAGCCGAGTGTCACAGGCGGGTTGACCGATCTATGTTGCCCAGGCTTAGCTCCCCATGAGCCCACTATGAGTGGGTTGTCCGATCGACCGCAGTGGGTACCTTGACCATCTGTAGTCATTCTTTGTTTTGTTCTCTAGTTGGGCTACAAGGCTAGTACCAGGCTAGGATAATGTCCCGAATCACAAAGGTTATATGCAGTACAAGCCTCGTCGATCGACTAGGAACCCCATCGATCAATTGTTGTTCGTTCCTTCCTTCCACTCAACTCTAAGTCATGTCTTGTGAGGTGCTGATTAGGGTTAGGTGGACCAGGCGTGGATTACGGATCAAGGTCATCTGATCGGCCTACCCAATCGATCTAGGTCGTCCGCTCGACTGGCCCGATCGGCTCGTCTGATCAACCTGTCTCTTTTGACCCTGGTCACAACGTCCTGCACATCTAACCACGTCAGCTATTTGTCTAAGGAAATAAGAGTCTGGATCACTGATCGAGTGATTGTATTGGAGCGTGGGTATGCCACATCTGATCGGTCGTGATCGTTAGTCGTGTGAGCATGCACACTTATAACTTGTCTAAGGAGACAAGAATCTGGATCGCCAATTGAGCTATCGTATTGAAGCATGGGTATGCCACATCCGACCGGCCGCAATCATTAGTCGTGTGAGCATGCACACTTATAACATGTCTAAGAAGATAAGAGTCTATATCACTGATCGGATGATTGAATTTGGGCCGCTTGGATGGAGGAGCTAACGATAGTCAATGCTTCCCTAGCTACTCTACATACTGCCCATGAAGAGTACCAAAAAATGGAGCCCGAGTGGCTAGAAGCACACCACATCCAATACCTCTGTTCGGACGAATTTGCCAACCTCTTCATCGACTGCACTCATCACATGATCAAGTACGGAGTGCAAGGGCAGTTGAACATCTCAAGAAGGCCAAGCACCTACCAGTCGATCTGCTACCTACTACTGTCAAACTGAAGCACATCTTGGAGATTGTCCCAAAAGACATTTTCTCTAACTTTGCTGAAGTTTGTAAAAACTTTTTTGATGATAGCCGATCTATGGGCGTTGAAACATGACTTGACTAGTAGGTGTCTAACATGCAAATCAACTCACTCCCTAACATGGAATCCACCATTTGGTCAATTCAAAACAAAGGATAGCAGTCCTTTGTTGTTGGACTTGGATACCAACACCATGTTGGATAACCAGGCAGGGAAATGCCTTACCTTCATGAGCTAGTTGACTTTAGCTTGGATGACTTAATTTTGCTCGGTACTGAAGTCTCTCTTCCTTTGTTTTACTGGTCGGTATCAGGGAACACATGCAGCTTGTGCTCTATGACTTTTGGAGAGATTCCTTTGAGATCTTGAGGGGACCAGGCGAAAATATAAAGGCGCCGAGCTCGAACAAGGGCTAGAAGTATCATTAATTCTACATCCAATCAATTCCCGCACCTTCATGGCCAACCGAGTGGGTCGAGGAGTTGCCCAAGCAGCCGGTTGTGTAGAGGTCTTTCGAGAGTGACCCAGCTTTCATCTCGGCCTATCAGAAAGTGGGGTGGGTGTGGGAGGGGGGTCTACTATTTGACATCAATGAGCTACTACACGCAGGCTTTCTGTTTTCCTTAAGCCTGAGCCCTATACCGTATGGCCTGCCCTACTCCTCATTCGGTAAGAGTTTTTCATTGCCTTATTATTTTGAATTCACTGAAACTTTTTCTGTTCAAAACCTCGGCTAATGGCTTATATACTCTCACTCTTTTTTCTGAGCCACTGGATCACGCTCAAGAAAAAGGCGAGATGAGATCCTCACCGTCAGAGCGTAACCGACGTGGACGCTTCAAATTCCACTATGATGAAGCCTGTGCCAAATCATGCGCTAATCACATCGAAAACTACCTTAGCCAGTTCCGGGGTGACATGTGGCGGGGAGAGAGCGCCGCATTTATGACGCAAGATATCAAAGAATGGATATTAATGGCCCCGACGTGTGCTTCATTCGACATTAATGATGCTTGTCGCGCGCAAGCACTCTTGTACGGAGGCACCACGTCAGCTTTGACCTGCGCCAGACTTAGACCGGGACACTGGTCTTTGATCGCCTCCCTGAGGAGCCAATCGGGGCCTTGATCTGGCTAATTTGCTTGTTGGGCTTTTGTTGAACAGTCTACGGCGAACTGATGTTGCATCCTTCCGTCGAGCAGCTTGCGCTTCCTCCACGTTGATGTAAGTGGAGGCTTTCCCCAAAAGAGTATCAAAGTTATTTGGTGGCTTGCGCACCATAGAACAGAAAAATTCTCCATCCATAAGTCTTACGAAAAGGCACTTATCAATATCTCTTGAGTAGTCGTAGGCACATCCATAGCTATTTGGTTAAATCTTTTGATATAAGCCCTTAGGGACGCCTTAGGGCCTTGCTTTAGAGAGAAAAGATTCAGGTTGATCTTGTGGTATCTTTTGCTGCTAGCAAAATGCTGCAAAAAGATCTTCTTAATTCTTTGAAATTATGGATGGAGTCGTGAGGTAATCTGCCAAACCATCGCTATGCTGGGTTGGAATGTGTTGTAAGAAAAACCTGGCACTTAACTCCATCAAAGTACTGATGCAATAGAGAAGCATTCTCAAACTTAATCATATGCTCCTACGGGATCGGTTGTGCTTGCATATTCTCCGATGGAAATATCCTTGAAGCAAAGAGGCAAAGGATGAAGTGTGACGCTGTAGTGGATCCCACACATGCGCTAATTTGATCCCATCCACTATCGATGAAGTGTGACGTGGCAAGATTGCTGACCATTGTTAGACTGGCACCACCGTCTCCGTATCTTGAAAAGTAAACACACAAGAAGAGGAGCGTTAGTAGCAAGCCTAGGGGGTCCCTGTGCGTGCACTCCGACGCTTAAGTCAGTTTTCATAAGAGAGTAGAGACTAGAACTCAAATGGAGCAAAGATGTTAAAAAAATTAATAAAAATTAATATCTACAATAATGAATTGTATTGGTAATCTCATTTTTGCTCTTCTCCCAAAGCTTATGCAATGAGATATTTTTTTCCTTATAGTTATATTTATGTTTTTTATATGAGATATGTTGTAACTGCAACCAACAATCTCACAAAGGACCAAGCCCCTCTCAATCGGAAATCCTTTCCGTTTGATGTTCGATCCTCAACCCACCAGGACTTTTTGCCTCTCGGTCCACCCGACCTACTAGAACTTCACCGCCTAGCTGCAACTAGGACTTCTCTGCCTGGTGTCTGGTCTTCTTGATCAAGACACGGGAGCCTACACATCCTTTATTCAAGGCTTAACACACATGATTAGATCTGGATCATGATTCTAGCTCGTGCTTCTTCCAGCGGTTAGTCCGGTGAAGAGCGACTTGGCTCTGATACCAATTGTTAGGACCGAAAAGAATTTAGATATCTCCATAATAGTATGGTATTGTCTACTTTGGGCCTAAGCCCTAATGGTTTTGCTCTTGGGCTCTCCCAAAAGGCCTCATGCCAATGGAGATATCTTTTTTCCTTATGAGTCTATGATCTTTCCCATGTGTTTTCGATATGGACTATGTTTGCAATCTTGTAACTCCAACACCTACATCATGGAGGAAGGAACCCTATTTATATACAACACCCCTTGGTGACCCTCCATCGTCAGGATGTCATATCAGTCGTAACAGGGTTGTTACGTCAGTAGATTTCCTGTGAGAAATCTATAAAATGAAAATAAGCCAATGAGTTATTGAGTAGGCCAACGTTGGGCCATGGGTCACTAAACACAGCCTGTCATGAAGCAGATCAATTTTAATGGAGTGGCAGTGTAAGGTCATTGGGCTAATATTATGATAGATGTAGGTGTGAAAGGGCCAGCGGGCCTTTCTAGATGTACTCGTGGAGGCCCAATAAAGGGGATCCAGCTTGTGGTCCTGCAATATGGGGCTTGACCCATGATACACGTGGAGATCCAACCCACTTGTTGAGCGGTTAAGGTTGGAAAGGGGGTTGGGCTATGAGTGTTTTATATGTATACTAGTCAAAGCAGTTCAATGGTCAAAGGGAAGTTAGTGTATTGACCGATCGGCTGTAACGGGTTTAGGAGAAGCCGAGTGCCACAGGCAGGTTGGTTGATCTTGCCCAAGCTTAGCTCCCCGTGAGACCACTATGAGTGGGTTGTCCATTCAACCGCAGCGAGTGCCTTGACCATCTATAGTCATTCTTCATTTTGTCCTCTAGTTGGGCCTACAAGGCTAGTATTGGGTTAGGATAATGTCTCGAATCACGAAGGTTATATGCAGTACGCGGTCCGCCGATCAGCTAGGGGACCTGCATGAGTCGGCCAATCGTTTCTATTCGTTTCTTCCACTCGAGTTTAAGTCGTGTCCTGTGAGCAGCTCATTAGTGTTAGGTAGACCGGGTTGTGGATTACGAACCAAGGTCATCCGATCGATTTCCCAATCGATCTAGGTCGTCTGCTCGGCTTGCCCGGTCGGCTCGTCTGATCGACCCATGTCTCCTTTGACCTTGGTCACAACATCCCACAAATCTAATCATGTCAACTGTTTGACCTTGACTTTATCCTATGTGGACCGAGGGCCCAAAATTCTCCATATCACAAGCCTCCCCTTCAAGTCTAGTCAAAGGAGACGTCCAGTCTGACTAACTAGACTACTATCCAGTTTAAGTATGGCATTGGTCAAAGTTGACATGGTGCTTCCGTATAAGAGTGCTTCCGCATGGCAAGCGTCATTAATGATGAATAAACGCAATGTGTGGGCCATTAATACTCGATTGTTTGATATCCTGCGTCGTAAATGTAACACTCTCTCCCCCCACGTGTCACCCCGGAACAGCTAAGACGGTTTCCGATATGATTAGCACATTATTTGGCACAGGTTTCGTCATAGCTGAATTCGAAGCTTCTACAATCGGTACGTTATGATGTGAGGATCTCATCCTCGCTTTCTCTTGAGTGTGATCCAACGACTCAAAAAAATGGGTGAGAGTATTTGAGCCATTAGCCGAGGTTTTGCGCAACATTTGTGCGTTGTTTTGTTCTTTCTACCCTAACCTCTCCAGTGATTCCTCGTCCCTTTTTTCCTATGATCTTTTCTTCGGGTTTTCTGTCCACGTGTAAGTTCTGACCTTTCCCTTCTTCCCCGTCAATCTTTCTATTCCTCCTTTGCTTCCTCTTCTTTGGTTAGCCATGGTTGAAGATGCGCCTCCGCGTGTTCCATGCTTATGGTATACGACCATAGCCTCAGATGTGAATGGGGATGGCTTTTACACTATTAGGCAGGGATTCAAGATCCTTGAAGATCATCGAATACTCATACCCACACTCCAATACAATTGTCCGACCGGTCATCTAGACTCTAGTCTCCTTAGATAAGTTATAAGTGTGCATACTCACACGACTAATGATTGTGGTCAATCGGACGTGGCATACCCACACTCCAATACAATCGCCTGATGGGTGATCCAGACTCTTGTCTTCTTAGACAAGTTATAAGCATGCATGCCCACACGACTAACGATCGTGGTCAATCAAACGTGGCATACCCACACTCTAATACGATCGCCCGATCGGTGTGCTAAACTCTTGTCTTTGTAGACAGGTGAGGATAAGGTTTGCTTACACATGCGCTTAGCTCTAGCTCATTGAGTTGGTAGAGCCAATCAAGCACTCAGTGATTGATCTAAAATGATTTTCTATCTAGCCATTGAGGGCTTAAATTAAGTCACAAGAAGACTATTTTTTACTTTCTACCTAAGGTTGCCACACTTACGTAATCTTACACTTCGTTACTTATGCTATGCTCAATTGCCTAAGGATCAACTAGGCCTATGCTTTGCAACACACACATCTAATGCACCGTCAAACAATTGACGTGGTTAGATTTGCGGGATGTTATGACTAGGGTCAAAGGAGACGGGCTGATCAAATGTGTCAACTGGGCCAGTCGAGCGGACGTATAGATCGATTGGGTGGGCTGATCGGATGGCCTTGGTCTGTATTCCACAACTCGGTCTACCTAGCCTTAATCAGCACCTCACAGGACATGACTTAAACTCGAGCGGAAGAAACGAACAACAACCAATTGGCCGACTCATGCGAGGTTCCCCAGCCGATCAGCGGGCCTCGTACTGCATATAATCTTCGTGATTCGGGACATTATCCTAGCCTAGTACTAGCCCTATAGGCCCAACTAGAGAACAAAACAAAGAATGATTACGGATGGTAAAGGCACCCGCTGCAGTCGATTGGACAACCCACTCATATTGGACTCAAGGGGAGCTAAGCCTGGGTAACGGCCTATTGGCCAATCCGCCTATGACACCTGCCTTACTCCTAAGTGGAAGAAACAAAAATAGTCGATCGGCTGACTCATGCGGGGTTCCCTAGCCGATCGGCAGGCCTCATACTGCATATAACCTTCGTGATTTAGGATATTATCCTAGTCGTACTAGCCCTGCAGCCCCAACTAGAAGACAAAATAAAGAATGGCTACGGATGGTCAAGGCACTCGCTGCAGCCAATCAGACAACTCACTCATAGTGGACTCACAGGGAGCTAAGCCCGGGCAATAACCAATCGGCCAACCGACCTATGACACTCAGCTAACTCCTAAACCTGTTACTGCCGATCGATCGACACATTGACATTCCTTTGACCATTCAAATGCTTTGACCGGTCCATATATAAAACACTCATAGCCCAGCTCCCTTTCCAACCTTAACCGGCTCAACAAGTGGGTTGGATATCCATGTGTCTTACAGGACGAACTCGTATTGCGGGACCCACAAGCTAGACCCCCTTTATTGGGCCTCCACGTGCATATCCAGAAAGGTCCATTAGCCCTTTCACACCTACATCCATCATAATACTGGCCCAGTGACCTCACACTGCCATTCCATGAAAACTAACCTGCTTCACTGATAAGCTATGCTTAGTGGCCCAAGGGCCAATCACTGACAAGCTCTGCTCAGTGGCCCAATGGTCTATCACTGACCTGCTCAGTGGCCCAATGGTCTATCACTGACCTACTCAGTGACCCATTGGCTCAACGTTGACTTGCTCAATAATCAATTAGCTTATTTTATTTTTTTTTTACAGATTTCTCATCGAAAATCTACTGACATGACGCCTTGTTACGACTGATGTGATGTGACATTCTGACGATGGAAGGTCACCAAGGGGTATTGCATATAAATAAAAGTCCTTCCTCCACGATGCAGGTATGAGTTTTCTACATCTTTGCTTCATTTGAGTTCTAGTTCTCTACTCTCTTGTGAAGAATTGACTTGAGTATCGGAGTGTATGGACCAGGAACCCTTAGGCTTGCTCCTAACTCTCCTCTTCTTGAATGCCCACTTTTCAAGATCCAGAGATGATAGTGTTAGTCTAACAATAATCAACAATCTTACCATATCACAATTCATGGATCAAGTATGGATTCGTTTTGAATAATTTGGTTCTAGCAGTTGGCCTAAAAACCTTTTTTGGCAATGGTTGCTCAAACCATTAATGTACTTTATAGTAGGATCAGTGATTATTGTCCATCCAACGGAAGGAATTATTTGTCTTTATTACAAGTTAGAAGCTATCGAATAAGGTTTTGTAATTATATATACATGCAAACCACAAATGCCATATGCAATCACGTGGTTACCACGTGGTACCCTTCAAAATTCACCTAGGTGGTTGTGTATGTGGCCAAGCAAGGGCTTTCTAACACACTGTTCATGGGATTATTGGCTGTATTTAAAGCTATCTTCTTTCATATAGGTTAAAAAGCAAGGACTTCTCCCACTTTGAAGTGATATTATTAATAAATCTCTCTGAAAAGGACGAATCTATCCATCTCTCTTTAAGAAAATCTTAATCTAACCTCTAGAAATTTCATCCACTTCTTCACATGAGGATAGCTACATCAAAGCCCAATCTGATTAAGACAAGCACTATGACATTTCCTCATCAATCAATGTTAACAATTGCTTTTTATAAATCAAAATTCCTAATTAACATGACAACTCCCAAGGTTTGTCTTTTGAAATTTATAATTATAAAGCCTAAGTTGGTGGCCTGCATGAATCCTAATTACAGTTTGAAGAAGCAGTAGGTTATCATCATTCCAAATGGGTGATTGGACATCATTGATGATTATCAATGCAAATGCAGTCTTCTCTTTTATTTGATTTGTAGTTTATTACAAACTCATCATTGGAACTATAGAGATGGTAAACATCAATAACATCAAATTTTTGGCAAAAAAAATGAAGCTGCCACCTTAGAGCATCCATATCAAATTTCCTAAACAACAATTTTATTTTAAATTATATATATATTTTATATAAAAAAAACTTTTGTATCAGCTATTACTCATTCTCTAAATTTAGATTTTATAAATAATACTTCTTTAAATTTAGAAATGAAATTCATTCCCTAAATATTAAAATATTATTTAATTTAGGAATTATTTAATTTTTTCCCTCTCTTTCTTTTACATATAACAAAGCTATTACATAGATGATAATAAAAAATAATATAGAAGGAGAGAAAAATAATAATAATAATAAAGATATGATAAATTATAGGAAAGTTGATATATTGTCTAGTAAAAAGTAGATATTCAAATTTAATAAAATAGTTACTTTATCTTAAATTTTAAATTTTAGATAGAGAATCTGATGTAAATGCTCTTAGTGATTTCTTTAGAACAGTCTCATATATTTTGAAAGGGAATAAATTATGGAGAACATTTTCTTTAATACAGTGACCTTTGAATATGGAAAGTTAGATACCTAATGAATTATTTTTTACTAATTGAAAATTGACCTTAGACTTTATTACAATAAAGACTATATTAACTATATCAATTCGTGGGATAATAACAAACTTTGGGGAGGCATGATAGAGCAAAGTGGAGGAAAATCTAGTCATATGAAATAGATATTTAGTCCAAACTATAGCCAGTTATCATTGTATCTGATGGGAAAAAATAAACGCCATCAATAGTAAACTTGCGAGGAATTAAAAAATACGATATATTATCTTTTTTCCTTTTATTTGGTGTCAAAATATATTGTATAATTCTTCAATTTGTTCTTTTTCTAATGTTTATCACACATCAATTTTTAACATTTTTCTATATTAAAAAAGAGAAAGATATTTTAATAAAGAGAGATTATAGCTAGCAGGTCATTCGATGAAAGAGGAGCAGCAATAATGACGATTTGTTCTTAGGTTATTTTCAACTGTCATCAGTAAATTTTCAAGGATACGTTCAGTGTTTCCATAGATAGATTGATAACTCACTTATGAAATATTATCATCAACAGATATGTGAATTAAATTTTTGATGAAGTTAGATGTCTCCTTTATCCGTTAGTCATTGTTTGAATTAATAATCTTCATAATTTATCTTTTTCCTATTAATTTTGGAATGAATTTGAGAGGATACTGAGACAAGCGATTAGCGAATTGTCTTCTGTCATCAAGGATACCTTCAGTACAAAACAGTGAATGCATTTAGTCTCTAAAATTATTTATTTTTTTACCTTTTGAGGGGAAATATTATTCATCTCTTATCAATATTTTACACTGTCGAACGGTGTGTGCATTCAATTTTTATAATTATCTCAGCCAACTCTTTTCATTAAATCGTAATCCATAAACACGGCTTGGAACATTTCAAGACGAGATTATCAGTCTCCATTAAAACTGCATGAGTTGAAATATATGTCATCAGCAATTGCCAGCGGAAATGAGTTCTTATGCGGGAAACTAATTTTCATATTTTTTTATTATTTTTATAGCGATAGACATAGGGTATTTTTGATAATTTTTTATCTTTTATATTTTTAAAATTTTGAGTCTGATAGTAAAATTGTTAGTCTTTTTCGTTTTGCGATAAGATTTTTTATTTCTTTTCTTTGCCTTTAAAGTTTAGAGTCTATATAAACATCTCCACTAATGAAAAGCTTCACTAATGAAGGCGTTAAAAAAATCTACTAATAAAAAGCTCTTTCGTTATAGGTGGAGTAGCCTTTACAGACTTGGAATAACTCATAAAATTACTAAGAAAATGAATTACAATTGATGATTTCTAATCCAAACTTTTGAGGATTATTTATAGTCCGAAAACTAATTTTATCGTTAGACTGACATGAACCTAAGGCGCCTCAGATGGATAGGATTTTATCCACAGGCACCAACGGTAATATGTTGATAAGCGTTGATTTGAGACACCTCAGTTCAACTGAAGGCGCCTCAGTTCCGATCTGAGACACCTGGGGTTCAAATCGAGACGTCTTAGTTTAGCTTTTGCGCAAAGTTGAAGCTTTCAGCGAAAGCGCCTCCCAAGGCAACTGAGGCACCTCAGTTGATCAAATGGTCAAAGTCAACATTGATGTTGACTTTTTCATCCTTCTTCCGCTTGGGTAATTTTCGATCAACCAGAGTTAGGCTCACCCAAACCCGCCCGCATCTAGCTTTCGCCTTGAACGGACTTCATCTCGACGTCTCGTCCCTTGGACGCCCCGGACTTTCTTCTCGCTCTGCCAGTGTATTATTCCGCAGACCTCTGTGTCCCTCGGATGCACCGAGCCCGTCGACTCCTTTCCTGTGTCATCCTTCTCGTTCGTTGCGTCATCCGCTCGACTTCATGCGCTCCTAAGCTCCTACATACTTAGACATATGAATCAAAATACACCAAGACCTAATTTGACTTAGTTAATCAGATCAAAATCAACTTGGGTACTTATAATCTACCTTTTTTTTATTTGCATCAAACAAGTTAAGTTAGGATTAACTGAATAAAAAATTAACATTTTGATAATAATTTATTTATTCAATAACAAATATGGCAATCTAGTGTAATAAATAATACAAGTAAATTTTATTAAATGTCAACTTAACTTTCCCCTTAACTTAATCTTATTTATTCTTTTCCTTTGGTCACATAAAAAAAATAAGGTAAAGACATTTTTAGAAAAAACAGGAAAAACAAACTCATTAGGGGAAAAACATATTTTTAAGAAAAATATTTGATGAGTTTCGAAGAATATTTTTAAAATTTGAATTTAACTTTATAAAATTTTGATAATTTTTGTTAATATCCAAAATATTATGTGCAGATCTAGAAAAATTAAAACTATCAAAATAAATTTTTGACTATTTTTTAATTTAAAAATATGATTTTAATATAAAAATTAATAAAATACTATTTAACCTTTAGAAAATTAAAATTTTATTTTGTCAAAGTGTGAAATCAATGGACTCAATAATACAAAAAATTTTAGATTAAAATAAATTTTCTAAGTTCTAAAATAATGATTTTAATCACAGAAAATTTTTTGAGAAAAATAATTTTGAAATTATATATTGATTTCGAAAAATTTTACTAAATTTTTAGAATGGTCAAAATATAACGTTCAAATTTTTAAAAATCAAATATATTTTAAAAAATAATTATAAAAGTATTTTTTAAATAAAAATTTTAATTTTTGAAAAAAAAATTATGAAAATTTATTGAATATTTTAACAATTTCGAAAAAAAATCAGTTTCTAGATAAAGTCTTTGTCTATCACAATAAAGTTCAAAAATCAATTAAATTCAAAAATTACCTAATGATTTTTATTTTACTAATAATCAAAAAAAATGTTAAAAGTAGTTTATTCAACAAAAAAAATATTTAACAGTTTAAAATTAATTTTGTGAATCTAATATATACTCTTACCTACTGGGTTGATCAAGAATTTCAGTGGAATATAATTCTTAGGCATTTTTGAAATTTAGTCCCTATGATTTCTCACGTACTAATTTAGTTCTCCAAAAATTTAATTTTCTTTTTCGGTGAAGAAATATTTGAGCATGCAAAATTTTTTTCTAGATTCTCTATTTGTTCTTTTAGTATTGCATTTTCAATTTTTAACTATTCTTATAATTCTAAAGGAAATGAAAGGACAAATTTCTTTTTCAAATCTATATTTTTTTATCCTTAATTTACATAAACTCCTAAGCATGGATCTAAAACCAAAATGTAGTTTGTCGGGATGAAGTTTGCATATCTCACTTACCCTATCATTGTGTTTGAAATGGATGCTCCTCCTTCATGAATGCTCTCTTCTGTCAAATCTCCCCCTTCATCGATGCTCATTTCGGAGGTGGTTGCTACATCGTCCTTTTGATGACTTGCCATAAGTGCAAGTCCCGCGTAGGTTTCGATCTCGGATTCATCTGATGATGTATCATCCCATGTCGTTTTTAGGTTCTTCTACTTATGTTTGTTCTTCTTCTTTTTGTTCTTCAATTTTGGACATTGATATTTAATGTGACCTTATTCGTCACAATGGTAGCATCTGACTTGTCTCTTTTTTATAGAATGATTCTTGCCCTGCGACTTGGAAAACTTATTAGATTTAATCATTTTATTTAGTTTTCTTACCACAAATGTTGTTTCATCTTCATCGTCCGAAGACTCCGAATCTGGTTCAATTCTCCTCGTGTTTAGGGTGATATTATCTGTCTTTTCTTTTAATTTTTTGATCTTGTACATCAAGATTCATGTAATTCGAAAGTAAAAAACATTTCTTCTAGGGTACTTACCTTCAGGTCCTTTGAGATGTAGTAGACATCTACTATTGAAGTCCACTCTTGGGTTCTTGGGAAGGCGTTGAGAGGGTATCGGATTGAGTCGCGATTTGTTATCGATTCGCTGAGATTGGTGAGTCCGGAGATCAATTCTTTGATCTTTGCATGAAGTTCGGTCACCGTTTCTCCTTCCTCCATCCGGAGATTGGTTAGCTGGTTTCGAAGTAGGTCTCTTCTTGCTAACTTGGCTTTTGATGTGTCTTCGTGAAGTTCTAGGAATTTCTCTCAGAGTTCTTTTGTCAAGTTGTATCTGCCAATGCGATTGACTTCTTGCGGTGATAGTATTGTCAGCAAGTAGAACTCTGCCTTTGTGTTAGCTACAAAATATGACTGTTACTTCTTGCTCCAGAGATTCTCTTCTTTTATCTTGTCATTCTCATCTATGAGTACTTCAAAATCATATTTTATTATTAATAAAATTTCAAAATCGATTCTAAAGAATACTTCCATTTTTCACTTTCATGTCGCAAACTCCCCCTCAAACTTTGGTGTATAGATGCTTGATCTGGCTATTTGTAATTTGTTTTAGTTGGCGGTCAGCCCTTCGGGAGCGTCTTTACTCTGATACCACTTATTGGACCATTGCAAGCTGACAAGAGAGGGGTAAATTACACTGCAAGTTAGAACTAAATCTTTTGTATAACTCTCACAAAGATAGAAATTAGTTTCAGTAGTTAATTAAAAACATAAACAAGGAAAGAATCTAGTAAAAGACATAATGGTTACTTGATTGCAATTAGGATGATTGTTAATCCAAGTCGTTGAAAAGCTACTAATGAAAAGTTCCTTCGTTGTAGGTGGAGTAGCCGCTTACAGACGTTGAATAGCTCACAAAATTACTAGGAAATGAATTACAATTGATAATTTCTAATCTTAGCTTTTGGAGATTATTTATAGCCCGAAAACTAACTTTACTATTGGGCTGACGTGGACATGAGGCGCTTCAGTTATGATCTAAGGCACCTCAGATGGATAGGATTTTATCCATAGGCGCCAACGATAATATGTTGATAAGTGTTGATTCGAGACGCCTCAGTTCAATCGAAGATGCCTCAGTTCCGATCTAAGGCAACTGAGACGTCTCAGTTGACCAAATTGTCAAAGTCAATATTCGTGTTGACTTTTCCATCCTTCCACTCAAGTGATTTTTGCCTAACTAAAGTTAGGCTCACCCGAACCCAATTCTGGCTTTCACCTCAAACGGACTTCCTCCAAGCGTCTCGTCCCTCGGACGTCGCACACTTTCTTCTCGCTCCGCCGGTGTACTCTTCTGCAGACCTCCACATGTCTCTGATGCATCGAGCCCATCGGCTCCCTTTTCGTGTCATCCTTCTCGTTCACTGCGTTTTCCGCTTGATTTACTGTGCTTCTAAACTCTTGCATACTTAGACATAGAGATCAAAAAATATCAAGACCTAACTTAACTTGATTGATCACATTAAAACTAATTCGAGATATTCACAAATGACAATATTGAAATAATATGACGAACAGAAATAAGTTGAAATACTGGCAGTTGAGTGGTGATCACCTTCGCACTGCGGCAAATCAGCAAGATGATGTTAAAGTGTTTGCCCGGGAGATGTTTTCCTAATGTCAAACGCTGATATGAGTGTTTCTGGAGTTCTTTCACTAACATTTCCAGTGATGGCCCTGGAGTTAAAATTGGAAGTCAAGATGCAGTCTCAGCTACTGCATCTTCTGCTGAGGTCTCCAAGGAGTCTACAGACGGTGATGATGATGATTTAGATCTCTTTGACGATGAGATGGAGCCATGGAGGAAGACAAGAAGGCAACAGAGGAGCGTGAGGTGGCTGTTAAAGCCTCTTCCAAGAAATAAAAAAGTTGAAAGTCATCTGTTTTCATTTAGATGTCGAGCCATGGGATGATGAGACTGACATGAAGAAATTGGAGGAAGCTGCTCGAAGTGTAGAGATGTCTGGCCTCTTATGGGGAGCATGTAAGTTTGTTCCTGAATTTTATGCCAAATATTTTAGTATGCATATGGTGCTTCCTCATCTAGCGATGAACTTTTGTACCTGTAGATCTCATTTTTTGAAGTAAAATTAGTCAACAACACCTAATAATAATTCCTTCCCTTTTACATATATGATGTTAAATGGCCTTCCTCCTAAATTATCATTTAATATTATTTTAAATTTAAAAAAGAACTTTTTTCATCATATTAAAAAAATAATTTTAATCTTTTTATTATTTTATTGAAATCTATATAAATATCCTATTTAATTATTTTGAAAAATTTTATTTAATAAAAATTTATTACATCGTTTCTTATCAAATATCCTATTTAATTGTTTTGAAAAATTTTATTTAATAAAAATTTATGACCACATCATTTTTTATCAGTTTCTTCTCAAATATTGAATTTAATTGTCTATCTTTTAAGATTCTACAAAATCAACAGGATTTAAAAAATCACTTCTAACACTCACACAGGAATCGGAATCGATAATTATCAATTCTCAATTAAAGGCAAAGCCATGACAAATTGAAAATATCTTAGATAATATTGAGCTATTTCAAGTCCCTAATTATTCCCAACCCAAACGTTTCCAAACTCAAAACTCAACCATACAACTAGTAGCTCCGAGGAAAGACTAATATTCAACTTTTAAACCACTCCGAAAACATCATCAAATCAAAGGACTGTTTCAGTCTTGAATGGTCCCCAGTACGTCATCATCCCGGTAAACATGATACCTGAAACACAAGCAAGATGGATATTAGCACCATATACGCCGCAGTAATATTGCTTTAAGACCAATTCGAAGGGCTGATCACCAAACCAAACGTATGAGAGTTTGGTACCTGGTTTTGAGACTTTAAAGAACCTATCAAGCACTTTGACAATTGTAATAACTTAGCATATAACAATATAAGGAAAACAAAGTCCACTAAATAAAGAGATGCGTGAGTTGTAATGAACAATGTTTGCAAAAGAAATGGAGGCAAATTTGAATGTAAGCTTCTGTACATCAACACTATTGAAGAAAAAATTGATTCTGCTCGAGCAGAATATTTAGACACCCAAAACTAATATTACAGCAATAAATTAGCGTGTTTCACTGATGATGCTGGCAGTTTAAATTGGGCATTCTAGATTATAGTAGATTTTACACATCTGTTTAGATGATATATTCAACCTTGATTGAGCTAAGCCTTTTGGTCGAAGGGAAATTCAAGTCGACTTTTTGACTAGCACATAAATTGCACAAATCCATTCATTACAAGTTCTTGCTCGTCAAACACAGTAAACATGTAATAGTAGCATGTCTAATAAAGATATGTACTAAGTTTGTTTCTCATGATCTCATCATAATGAAAATATTGGTTCCTCAGATTATCTTAGTTCCACCAGCTGATCAGACTCGACATGATTGAAATACAATCAAATCCAACAGTTGAACATCACCATGCATCCCCTTATGAGATATATAGCGATGGAAAGAACTGAATTCAACAACTGAAGGTCACAACAAGGGCAATCTAATTTTTGGTCACAAGGGCAGGGAATACAAGAATCAGTTCTATGTTGTGGCAATCGGCCCTGAGATGATCTGGAGGATCATAGGGTTTTGATGTGTGTGGGCAATATGGTTAAGTTAGGGTTTATTGTGGACTAATATGTGTACATGAGTGTGCAGGTGTACATGTACACATGGACTTGGTTGATGTCTTCAGGTGAAGGATGACATGGAGGCAAGCTGGAGGCTTGCGTGCGCATCTGAGGGACCGTTGGATAGCAGGGACGATCAGCCGAGGGACGTAGACTTCGAGGCGTACGTGAAGGCTGGCATGGAGGCAAATTGGAGGTTTGTGTGCGCATCCGAGGGACGAGGGCCGAAGATGAAGAGGATGTGAAGGCAACAGTCGAGGCTGCTGGAGAAGAGTCAACCGGGTTGTGAGGGTCTGAGTATGAGTGTTTGTACTCAGGGGCTAAGCCGGGAGGGTTTGCGGAGTGAAATGTACTCGGGAGTGAAACCCTAGGCTTAAGTGTGTACCAGTCGACTGGCCCATGGGCAGTCGACTGGTGTCGGCTGGCAGATTCGAACGTTGTACGACAATGGTCGAATCTGACTGGGACCAGTCGACTGCCCCAGGGGCAGTCGACTGGTAGCGCCTGTTTCAGATTGGAGCCTTATTTAAAGGGGCTCGTTTCATACTACTATCTCTTGACGAAACTCGCTTGGATAAAGTGAGTTAATAGTCTCTTGTGCTCAGATAGCGTCCGAAGTGTTGTAGCGAGGTTTCTCCACCCACAAGGAGCGACAGAGTTAGCCGGAGGTTATCCGAGGATTGATCCACCGACGGATTCTTGGATTAGTCACCCGTCCGGGGTAGATACCAAGTAAATCGATTTGTTAGCATTGTTCTCTTTTGATTAGTTTATTTTTATTTGTATTTCCGCTGCGCTAACAATCTTGTAAAGAATTCAACGAAAAATTGCTATTCATCCCCCCCCCTCTAGCAACATCTTCGATCTATCATTCTAAAGCTATGTTTCATGTAATAAACAATAATCACATTAAACATACCTGATAACAAAGAATAAAACAAACAAGAGAATTTAACATACTCTTTGTCACCAAGTTTCACTTCAGTACCACCATATTCAGGCAGTAGAACTGTGTCTCCTTCCTTCACAGAGACAGGGATACGATTGCCGTTGCTATCATGTAAACCAGGACCCACTGCCACCACTTTACCAGAGTTGAGCTATGAAAAAAAATATATAAGATTAATACAAACAATAACAATTAATTTAAAACTGACAGACAAGTGCATCAGCACAAACCGCATTATGCACAAAGTGTTACACATCTTATATAGTGAACTGAACATCATCTCATTAGGTTAAAAAAATAAATGAATAATTGCAGTTATAAAAGATACCAAAAAGAAGGCAATATAAGATCCCAAATAAAGCTAAATGGTTCCAAACTCACTTCCTTATTTCTGTTTTTCCTCTTTGGAAGTGTTAAATTACTTCTCCGCCCAAATCTTCATCCAGCACAATTCATCTGGTCACAGTTTTTCCTAACGCTTGCTACCCAAGTGCAATTTGCATACACTTCTTTTTATTAAATACTTAATCAAGCTCCAATTTCTCAGTTGCATTTTCAGGAGGGAAAGTTATATACTTAGAGTATCTATCCAGAAAGAGATTTTGATTTTTTTTTTTTTTGGTCTTAGTTTCTAAACTTTAGGTGGATTCATTATAGCCAACTGGATAATCTGAACACTCATTGGCTGCCAAGATCAAGATTCAAAATAAAGATATTTATTTGACCAGGTAACCAATGCAATTGCCTAATGACAAATATGAGATTAACACTTCCAAAAACTATAATCAACTCCCTCTAAACAAGAGTACAACACTTGCTAGTATCTCCCACCTTGTCACAATAGTTATTATCAATTGCGCTATACATGATCGGTTCCTGTTATACCATGCCCACACTATTTTTATTAAGAATTGTAAATGTTTCTTATTTTCTAACTCTCAAATGTATAATCCAAACATAAATTTATTACCAAGAAAAGGACCTTTAGAAGAAACAATTAAGTAATGCATCAATAGTTATGTATCTTAAAAATCATCTTAAGACTAATGAATCACATTGATAATTTAAACCCAAAGGTCATAGAATATGATAAAATCACGATGACCAGAGTATCCACACATCATTGTTTGGCTTCGTAGACAACTTATTATGCAATTATTTTTCTCGGACCAAAGGCAGGAAGATTTTACATCAATAAATGATAAAGTAGAATGTCGTCTGAGATAAATATCAATCTGACAGCAAGGATTGATATTTTAAAAACCGCAGTTATGCCAAAATAAGTCATTTTACATTCACTGCCAACAAAAAATTAATCGCCAGGTTAGAATAGCGAGTGATAAAACGCCTCCCTCTTTCAAAGGGCGAAGAAAAGTCCAACACGTTGCAGAAAAGCTAGAAAACAATAAATGAATAGATGGACAAGAATATGATTAGAAAAAAAGAAGGCCCGATTGAGTTGGAAGATTTTGCTCACCTTGGTTGTCTTTTCCGGAAGGAGGATTCCAGCGATGGTCTTGGAAGGTGGGACGATCTTCTCCACGAGGATGCGGTTGAGGGAAGGAATCAAACGCTTAGCCATTGAAGACAGGAAGTAGAAAGCAGGACGACAACGATGACCTGAAATTTAATGGCATGACCTGCACGAGCTGGCAGAAGGGTTTAGGGTTTAAGAAGGTTCTCGATCTCTCTCCTGGTTCTTCTTTCTCTCTAGGACATTTTACAAATATGTTCCCAATAGATTCGAATTTTACCTAAGATTGATTCTTTATTTTAGCAAAGTATATAATTTTTCACTTGAGCCCTTGTTTTTTAATTTTTCATCTGTTAACGGCCAAATCCAGACGCATGGCGCTTCATGATACTTTTGAAAACGCTCGCGATCCAGAAATCTAATTTACGTGATTACGTTCCTCATTTGAAAAAAAAAATCTTTATAAATATATTATAATTAAAAATTGAAGCGTGAATATTAACAATTTAACACTCATCTATTGTATTGTAGCCTAGAGATGTCATTGAATACTTTTCTATAATTTATTGAACCACGTAGTTAATGTTACAAATATCCAAATTGCATAGATAAAGTAGATATTTACCAAATCACATAACATATGATCAAAATACCCCTCCTCCAAACCTCGTGAGCTTTTCAATGCAAAAACTGGTTTTGTTTTCCTCTAAAAAATCCTCTGTCTACGAACAAAATTCAAAATCGCAATCCTAATGTCTCCTTCCATTTGCACGGCGTTCCTCTCTTCGCTTGGCATCGGTTGCCCTACGTTCCTCTCTTCGCTTGGCATCGGTTGCCCTAAAATCTTCTTCACGAGATGTACCTCTCTTCGCGTTGCGTTGCTTGCCGTTGAGTGGCGTCGGGTGCTCTTCCGGGCTGTAGCTCCTATCACTTTGTTCTTAACTTCCACCGACGGCTTCAGCTACTTCATCACATCCACAAGCGCTGAATATTACCTGCTGTCTTCGTCAAATCCACAATGACGAAGCGAGCAACTTCATCTCAAAGGGTAATAACTTAGCTTCATTTTTTCTGTGGCTACTTGTTTACATCTAATGAGACAAAAAGGGCGGCAGACGTGGGCAGGAGTTGTCGGCTCCCTCGGCTATATAAGGTCCTCCGCACTCCGTTTGCAGGTACACGCGTTAGAGTTTTTTGCTACAGTTCTTTAATTTTCATTCCTCCCACTACCGGAAACTGACTTGATCGTTCGAGTACCTTGCCAAGGATTTTTTCCGACGGGTTGCTGACGATCATTTTCCTTGTAGATCGGAGCCAGCATCAGCAGTGCTCGGGCCCACCTCGCTCTGCGACAGGATCATATTGTTATTATTTTCTATACATTATTGTTGATATCCTCTCTACCCCAATGAAGTTCATTTACTTGGGACCCCCCCTCCTTATTGAATATGAGTCTACACTACAAAGGGGTCAGACATCCGCTGCACAATCTTATATAGAATCAAAGGAAGAAGTTGGATGTTCATATTGCATAGAGAAGCAAAAAGAAATAGAAAAGATTATCCTCCAGGATCAAAATATCCTTCAAGTTAATCAAGAAGTATTGGTCATATTGGAAAGGGAAGGTTTTTCTTATCCAACTAGGCAACTTACATAAGATCGTCATCCTGACCTTGTTTCGCCCATTATGACAATGAGAGGACGCGATAGAAAACGGTATAACCTCGGGTCACTCTTACAAAGACACCTAATTGGCTAGCATTGGTCCCCGTCTCCCCGATAAGAAGAGGACTAGGAGAGAAATAAAGGAAGGGGGTAACTTGGGGAAGGTTGATGTTGATAAGCAAGCAAAGGCTAAAATTGTATTAGTCGGCGATTAGACCCCTGAAGAAGTAGAGTCCCTTACAATAAATAGGGAGAAGACAACAAACACTATGAGGTTGAATGCTATTAAAATAAGTTTACATTTAATTTAGGTTTGTTGTGAATTATATTGTCTTTAATTAGACTTGCTCTTTTGTTAAACACATTGAGCTGATTTTATTTGGAGTATCTGAAGGGAAAATTCAAATAAACAAAAAAGAAAAAGTGAGATAAAGATGTAGCCGACTTGATATATTATCTTCAAAAATTGACATTGCCTACTTACCACTTTCTATGGGAGGAAGGCTACTACTTGTTGACAATAGATGCCTTTCTTACATGTGTTTTGGCCAGTATATTTACCGATGGGGACGAATTGGATGGTTATATTTCATTACTCTTTAGGGAAGCTTCATCGTCTATTATGTCGTATAATAAATCCATATATCATTCAACTAAATTTGCGGTAAATGTTTGCCTTCAAAATTTAAATTTCTACTTTGCTTGTGATATTATTATACTAATATATGATTATATATTGATTCTTATAGTCATCATTCAAATATTTATGGGAAACAATTTTATATCATATTCTCAAAACCAATCTGGAAGATCGAGAAGTTAGGTATATTTTATACCTATAAATACCTGTCATGGACATTATCCTTTAATGGTCATGGACACCAATCCCAAAACCTTCTATCATTATAATTCGATGTCCTAAAACAATAAATATGATAAACATTTTATAGAACTGGTTAGTATCAATTCTTTCATATTGGAGTTCTCAAGCATTATGATACATTGTATATATTTTGATGACTTTTAATTTGTCTATCTAATGCACACAAGTTGCTAGCTTTAAAATGTTTTCCAGCGATAAACTCAAAGAAATGCCTGACGGATTAGAAGATTATCATCCTCTAGATGAATGGGCCTCTATTAAAGTAGATTGTCCACAACAAATATTATCCTAAGTAATTATGTGGTCTAATTAATAAATGTAATTGTACATCAATACAATATTTTGTGATAATAATTTAAATTTGTGATCTTGCAGAATGACTATGGGTTTTTTGTTATTCGATATGTGAAACATCTCTTGTACAATATGGATATGGGTTTTACCCAAAAAGATATTCATAAATTTAGGATGGATGTTCCCACAACAATCATTAGGGACAAATTTTGTGCATTCAAAGTAGAATGAATCATTTGCCAGTTGTATATGTGTTGTAGTATATTTGAATTGCTTGTGGTATATATGTTGCAGTATATTTGAATTGCGTGTATATGTGTTGTAGTATATTTGAATCATCTGCCAATAGTGCTTAACTTGTGTATATGTTTGAATTGTGTTGAAAAAATATATAAGTCAAGTTTGATAAATATATTTAGATGTGTATTCAGATATTTTCTAAAGATCTAATGTTGATAGGGCCATCTAGATATTTTTGAAAGTCTATCAGTCGATTTTGGTCACAACCAGCTAATGGACCTAATCAACTCTAAAAATTAAAATTTTCATAACCACATAATTTGGAGTTATCAAGTATCTCAGATATGGTATATTTGAGTCATCAAAACCTTAATATAAAATTTTTTGCGCTTCAAACCTCTTTTGTCTCTTCGAGCGATCGTGGAGAAAAAATCGCTGCTCTCGACGTGGTGTATTGTAACAATTTTAAGGGCATAGATACGTTGAGGACACTATAGCCTGAGGGCATAGGAACGGGTCCCATGTCAATCCAATGTCAATAGGGTTATTTAGATATTTTTGAAAATCCATTAGACAGTTTTGGTCAAAATCAGCTGATGGACCTAATCAATTCTAAAAATTAAAATGTTCATAACCACATAATTTGGAATTATTAAATGTCTCAGATATGGTGTGTTTGAGTCATCAAAACATTAATATGAAATTTTTTGCGCTTCAGACCTCTTTTGTCTCTTCGAGTGAATCATGGAGAAAAAATCGTTGCTCTCGACGTGGTGTATCGTAATAATTTTCGAGGATATAGATACATTGAGGACACTAGCCCGAGCGGTCAAGAACGGGTCCAAAGTCAATCCAATCACTAGTAGAATTTTGATAATAGACTTCGCCAATAATTACTTCGGCAATGATTAATGACGAAGTAATATATATTAATAAACTTCGATAATAAAATTGGTGTAGTAAATATAATTTTAGACTTCATAGATTAAAAAAAATAGACTTTACTTTTAATTTTTAATAATAATTACTTCGTAATTTTTATTTAATGAAGTAATAAGGTTTACAATAAAATTTATAATTTTAAATGGTGAAGTAATAAAATTGAACAAAATAAAATCTGAACCGATTTTAATTGTTATTCAATTCCCACAAATAATTAGCTAGGCGCGCAACAAAATTTCTCCCGCTTTCCCTATTTTTCACTTCTCTACTTTTCTACCGTAACCTAAATTTCTCCCGGTCCATGCGCTTCTAAGCTTTTACTTCGCCGACCTAAGTTTCTCCCGCCTCACCCATCTCTTCTCTGCGATCTGCTCTGCTCCGTCACCCCATCTCTTCTCGGCGACCTAAGTTTCTCTGCTCTGCTTTGGCGACCTAAGTTTCTTCTCGGCGATTGGTTTCTTCTCTACTCTGCTTCGGCGACCTAAGTTTCTTCTCTGCTCTGCTCTACTTCGTCACCCCATCTCTTCTCTTCTCTTCTCCGTTCCCATCACTTCTCTGCTCTAGCTTCACGGCGACCATAGATCGCGACCACAGATCGCGATCCCCCTATCTTTCTCTTCTCTGCTTCTGCTTCGCGGCGACCATAGATCGTGAACTCCAAATCGCGAACTCCAAGTACTAATAGCGGCTCTTTCTCTTCAGGCAGAAATCTTTCTCTCCAAGGGGCTCGTATCTGTGCTAGGGTTTTGCTGGACGGTAAAATCTGGCTACTTTTGTGTTGTATGTTTTATTCTTCTGCTACTACTGCATGCTAAAAGTAATAAATTCACTGCATACAACAGTTTTGTTGTTAACAACATGTATGCATACAAGTAATAACATTCAGTGTGCTGCTACAAACATTGCTTTTCTCTTCTGCTGTAGGCTAGTCAACTATTCTTGCAATTGCCTTAACCTTCAGTGTGCTATTACAACTTTGAGTTAACTTAGTGCCACACTAGTTAATGTGTTCTCTTTGGCAATAGCTACTTGAACCTACTGATGCCAACCCTAGTCAACTTTACTTCCTGACTTTATAGTATTTGTCGTTTAACAATTGCTAGATCAATGATCTTTCTGACTTCATCAGGAGATTGGTTGAATGCTCAGTTGGCTTAACCCATCTGGTCAACTGCCAGCCAATTGGGCTTTGAACCAAAACATTCTATTATTTTATGATGAACTTGATGATGTGTGTACTTTGTGTTGGTAAATATGCTATTTTGTAAGTTATTTTTTTTATGACTTTGTTGTTCAGGATGCAAGTTGTTATTTATATAGGGCCCATCTTTTCTCATATAATATTCATGTGTTGTCAAATCAATGATATGATTATCTTGACTTGTGTATAGCATATTTACAACCTAATGATTCTATACTGGTGGGTGATAAACTGCTAAAACTGATTACTTTGTCTTAAGAAACTATTCAAAGTATGACACGGTTTGCAACTGATTTCTTTTCGTCTATATAATCTGATAAAAACTGTGTTACTGATGGTTACTTGGTTTAACTGTAATATTCATTTATTGTTTCTTAATTTCCAAACTATCAGGGTCCTATTGGATGGCAGTCACTGTCAGGTAGTTGGAATAGTACAGAATCTTTACTTTTTGCGGACAATGGTTTTACTGTTAACATGCATTGGAGTAGTAGCAGAAATTTACTACATACATGTTGTTATTACTGCATACATGTTGTTATCCTCCATTACTAGCTAGTTACAGTTTAGCTCTGCATGCTTGCTTCTTGGCTAACGAACCACTTTTCAGTTGGCACCAACTTTTCTTAGCTAATGATAGAAGGTTCTACACCTACTTGCTTCTTCATTGCTGTCATTCCTGTAACATGTATATGTTTCCTTGCTAATCCTGTAAGTTCATAGCTATTTTCTACTGTGATATTTGTTTAGAGGCCCTAGCATCTTTAATTTTCTATTGGACTAATTGAGTAGCATTTGTAGGAGTTGATTAGTGCCATCAATATATCCCCACAATTCTTTTTTAGTAACAAATAATCAAAATTGAGATTCCCATATGTTGAATAATTTTCTCCCATAAATTTAATACAAAACTCAGAATTGCTACAAGTCCTGTTACCAGACAAGAAGAACACCATAAATAGAGAGACAATCAAATCCAATACGGCTTCAAGAAATTTTTTTATCAGAATTGCAAGCTCTCCTTCTAAAATATCGAGCAACCTCAATAAAAAATACTAATGAACCCGGACTAAGCTTGTAATTTGTGGCGATCTGGAACTCCAAAAGAGCATAAAAATTCTGAAACTCTTGAGATGCATTTGTTTCATTGCTGTCATTCCTATAACATGTATATGTTTCCTTGCTAATCCTGTAATTAAAGATGTTTCCTTGGTTTGTTTTGTTAGATTGAAAAAGTTCTGCATATGAAAATGATGTTCACATAAATTGGTTTGTACTATGAGCCAACTTGAATACTTGATTAATGTAGCTCTGCATGCAAATCTTCTGCATTACTGCATACAGTCTTCATTTCCTGTATTACTGCATACAGTTTACTGCATACATGCTTCTTTATTACTGCATACAGTTTACTACAAGTTTTTTTACTACATACAGTTTACTGCATACAGTTCTTTATTACATCAGTTTGCTACATACAATTCTTTATTACTGCATACAGTTTACTACAAGTTTTTTTACTACATACAGTTCTTTATTACATACAGTTTACTAAATACAGTTCTTTATTACTGCATATAATTTATTACTGCATACAGTTTACTATAAGTTTTATTACAATCTTCTACAAGTTTTTTCCTGTAACATGTATATGTTTCCTTGCTAATCCTGTAAGTTCATGTATATGTTTCCTGTAACTGTGGCTTGTATCGAGGCTCGGCAATTCACAAAGCAAATGCTCCGCTTTTGTAACTGTAACTATGGCTATATGTTTCCTTGCAAATGTTTCCTGTAAGTCTTTTTTTTTTGTTTAAAGCTCAGCTTTCCATGCCTCACATCTGTATACCGCTGACCTTTCACTTATATGTCACTGTTTTTTATTGTCGTTGTTTGGCAACACTTGATACTCATTCTATGCTTTCATCTTTCAAACTGTGGCAGCAAATCTTCATTGTATGCTTTCACTTGTATTGAACTAGTATGCATATACGATATGAAATTGTGCCAACTAATTTGTTTGTTGCAGAATGTCTTCAAACTAGCGCCACAAAGTTAGTCTGCTGTGATGAATGCATTCACTTATAAATATGGAAAAAAATAACTTTTTTACTTTTTAAAATGTAGTGGGGTCAAGATGTACAATGCCTCAAAGGATATATCTAAAGGACCAGGTTTTAAACAATTAACAGTATGTATTGTGCTTATGTATGAAGATATGAATGGATGGTTTTTATAACTTGGATTGTGATCATTACATTACCTTTTCTATTTCATTATAGGGTAATCTAAAATAAAGTGGTTATATTGAATGTAGATATTGTGTGATGAGGTACATGAAAGAGAGTTGAATGTGAAAATTCACAGTTGGATAAGATGGTAATATTTTTTTTATTATATGCTTTGGTTTATATATGATTGAAATAAACTATTACAGTTGGATGAATCTAATATATTTTATATTTTTGCATAAAAATTTGCAGGAACAATCAAGAATCAATATTACCAACAATCCGAATATGATGATGTCAGAAGTGAATGGAGTGAATTTGTCTACTCATATGTAGGTGTCTAAATTGGTGGTGTACTTAGGATACATATTTTGTTATTTCATTATGGATTTTGGATAAACTTATGGATATATATTTTGGTTATATATACTTGTGGATTTGTGGATATGTACTTGTGCATTGATGGATTCGTTGATATATATTCATCATTTTGAATGGATAATTGTTTAATTTTAATGAAGTAAAAATAATTTTTACTTCACTCTTTTTTTAAATTAGTGCGGTGGTAATCGACATTTACTTCATTAAATTAAAATTATATTGTAATAAAAATGATTATTTACTTCGATAATAAAATTTGATGGTGAAATAATCAAAAATAAAATATTTCATCCATTTAAATTGTGATGAAGTTAAAAAGCATATTTACTTCATCACAATTTAATAATTGTGAAGTCGTTTCATATCTATTACTTCTGTATCATACAAAACAATGAAGTCTTTTAAATCGATTACTGTGTCAATAAATGTATACGATGAAGTAACATAATACTATATACTTCGATAAATATAAATACTGGCGAAGTTATAAAATATATTTGTTTCGACAATTAATGTAAACTGTGAAGTTACATATCATCTATTACTTCGTCGCATTGCAAAACTACTAAAGCAACAGATATTATTTTACTTCGACAATTAATTTAAACTGTAAAGTTATATATCATCGATTACTTCGACACTTTACAAAACCAACGAAGTAAAAGACAAGTTTTTACTTCAGAATCGGTCCAAATCTGAACCGGTTTGCCTCTTTGAATAGGTAAAAGACTTCGCTATTTTCATGCATATGACTTCGGTTATATGGCGAAGTAAAATAATCCCTTTTTACTTCACGTGCGTCTACTTCGGTAATTATCTATCTACGACTTCGGTGAATATACGAAGTAAATTAAGCAAATTCTACTAGTGAATATTGATAGGGTCATCTAGATATTTTTGAAAGTCCATCAGCCGATTTTAGTCAAAACCGGCTGATGGAGCTAATCAACTCTAAAAATTAAACTTTTCATAACCGCATAATATAGAGTTATCAAGTAACTCCGATATGGTGTATTTGAGTCATCAAAACCTTAATATGAATGTTTTTGTGCTTCGACCTCTTTTGTCTCTTCGAGCGAATCGTAGAGAAAAAATCGTTGCTCTTGACGTGGTGTATCGTAATAAGTTTAGAAGGCATAGATACGTTAAGGACACTAGCTCGAGTACATAGGACCAGGTCCCACGTCAATCTAATGTCGATAGGACCATCTAGAAATTTTTGAATGTCCATGAACCGGTTTTGGTCAAAATCGGATGATGGAACTATTCGACTCTAAAAATTAAAAATTTCATAACCGCATAATTTGGAGTTATCAAGTATCTATGGTGTATTTGAGACATCAAAACCTTATTATGAAATTTATTGAGCTTCGGACCTCTTTTATCTCTTAGACCGAATCGTGGGAAGAAAATCATTGCCCTCGGGCTAGTGTCCTCAACGTATCCATGCCATCGAAAATTATTATGATATACCACGTCAAGAGCAACGATTTTTTCTCCACGATTCGCTCAAAGAGACAAAAGAGGTTTGAAGCGCAAAAAATTTCATATTAAGGTTTTGATTGCTCAAATACATCATATCTAAGATGCTTAATAACTCTAAATTATGCGGTTATGAACATTTTAATTTTTACAGTTGATTTGTTTCATTAGCCAATTTTGACCAAAATCGACTGATGGATATTCAAAAATCTCTAGATGGCCCGATCGACATCAGATTAACGTGGGACCTGGTCCTATGCAATCTTCTTAACAATCCAATACAATAACACCACAACCCAATAATTTGGAAATAATTTTAGCAAAATACACCAAAATTTTAGCAATATCGCAATGATAAGCTTGTGTTCCAAAAACATACAAATGTTGAGCACTATCACAATTGATATGCTTGTGTCCCAAATGCATATAAAAGTTTAGCACTATCACAAATGATAAGCTTGTGTCCCAAATACATACAAAAATTTAGCATGGTCACAAATTATAAGGTTGTGTCCCAAATACATACAAAAGTTGAGCACTATCAAATAGAACACCAATACATGTATCAACTTGCTGGAGGCATTCTACATGGTCGTTTATTATGACTCAATTGTTTGCACCTACTACACTTGTTTTTAACCTTTGTTGTCTGCTTCGATGGGATTCTCGTCTTCTTCCTTCTTCCAGGTTGCACAAGGCTACTAGGTGGTAAAACAATACAGTCACTTTCACCTATTGTCCAATATTGTTTACTTTTATATGGGTAAATACTATCCACGTATGTACTGTTCCAAGTTTCAATAAGAAATAATGCTCACAATAGTTATACGAATCCATGTTTCTATATAAACACACTGCAAGAGCGTGTGAGCAAGGAATGCCCGAAATCTAGAACTCACCGCAATCACATTTACATAATTTCATGTCAACTATATAGGGTGATGTTGAAGTTGGTACCTCCATTTCAGTTATGCTATGTGGATAAACTGAATAGCAAACACTTTTCTGTCTCCTAATCTCAATCTCCTTCATAGCTAATAGTGTCAATACTCCTGCATTATTTGACACTTGCTCCCTGCGGTTATAAAACCATTGCACAACTTTTCTCCTTATGTTGATTATTAAACTAGTAATTGGGAGTTCTCGAGTCTTCTTGAATAATCCGTTCATGCTTTCAGAACAATTCATTGTCAACATTGAATACCTTCTACCAGGGAAATGTGCATTTGCCCATTTTGAAGGATCTATATTTTGAAGCTATTTATAAGCATGTACATGTGTCTTTGATATAGTCTGCATGATTCAATCAAATTGTGAAATTGTATTCGCTTTAACGGTAGTCCAAAACAGTCCTAATGCAGGTCTATCATGAATATCTGTAATCATATTACAAGACAAGTGATAACAACATAATCCATGATAAGTAGTAAGGTAAACCTTGCTCATTGCAAATAATAGTCCATGATGTCTATCCGATATAATTATCATACTTGATGGATCAACTACAAGAAATATCTTTAAATGATTTAAAAATCACTCCCATGCAACCCCACACTCAACCTCAAAAATTCCAAAGGCAATTGGAAGAAGATTTCCATGGTGTTATGGCCATCATTAATACACCAAGATACTTGCCACTTAACTGTGTTGTATCAATTCTAATTAATTTACAAAAATACGATCGAAAGACTCTTCCACATGCACCAAAAGCCCAAAAATAATGTTCAAATTTATCACCATTTTTTTCAATGCAACATATGTTTTTGAGTCTCTATAATTTAGCTCACGAAATAATTTAAGGAGATAAGCATAATCCTTATCAAAATCACCTACCACCTTATCTATAGCCTTTACATGTGTATATATAGTAAGCCTTTCGATATGATATATTCGGTCCAAATCACGATTTCATCTCATTCTGAATGTTTATGAGTTTATAATCTTTAGTTGTCAAATAATGACTTTCTATCTGAGAAGTTATAAATGAGGATGTGCATGCAGGATGATCAGCTGTTATCATACTAAGACCGCATTGATGACATTTTAACATTTTGTTGTTGGTGCAAGTTGCATCAATGATATTCCTCTTTAAGTGTTTTAATGTTTGACAATTCACTTAAGTCAGTGATATATTGAACAGACAAAGGGGAGCAAAAGTGAAGTAAACTAAGCTAAAGAAAAGTCCTAGTTAATCTAGGCATCGAAACCCTAAGTCCCAGCGAAGGGCTGCTGGGCACCTAGCGAAGGGCTGCTAGGTATCAAAACCCCAAGTCCTAGCGAAGGGATGCTAGGCACCTAGCGAAGGGCTGCTAGGTATCGTAACCCTAAGACCTAGCGAAGGGCTGCTAGGCACCTAGTGAAGGACTACTAGGCATAGAAGACCTAGCGAAGGGCTGCTAGGCATAGAAGACCTAGCGAAGGATTGCTAGGCACCAGGCGAAGGACCGCTTGGTAACAAAGACCTAGCGAAGGGCTGCTAGGCACCTGGCGAAGGGCTGCTAGGGAATGAAGACCTAGCGAAGGACTGCTAGGCACCTAGCGAAGGATTGCTAGGTAATGAAGTCTTGGTCCAAGGGACTGAGCAACTTAGTTGAGCGATGACTAAGGATAGGAGTAGAGACGGGTCGGGGTTCGGGCGTCTCGAGATCCGGAGTAATCGGAGGCTAAGCAAAAGTCCATCCGAAGGACTGGGTGGCAACCGTCTCCTGAAAGGAGTAGGTGAAGGGCGAGTTCTCGGGGATAGGAACTCGTGCCGGTTCGACCTAGGGTTTCGTGCAAATCCGAAGTCCGAACCAAGTCCTTAAGGCTGACATTATATGTATCTATGCTTTGTGTTTGTGTATCTTGCAGGTATCAAGAACCAGAGACAAAGCAGGAAAAAAACATGGTTTACAGGCTTTAAGGGGGGCGCCCCCAGCAAGGGGGGCGCCCCCATGCAACCAGGGCGCCCCCAGCAAGGGGGGCGCCCCCAGACTGTACTAAAGAAGCAGGAAACATGGTGTATGCAGAACAGGTGTCAACCGGGGCGCCCGGAGCGTCCGGGGCGCCCGGAGCGTCCGGGGCGCCCGGATTAGAAGCTGTTTTGCTGTTTCGAAGTCAGAACACAGGATAAGCTCTCATGGGGGCGCCCGGAGCGTCCGGGGCGCCCTGGTCAATGATCTTATCACCCACGGCGAGGTAGGCACAAGGATAAGGTTTGACCGAGTCTTCCGGGGCGCCCCCAGCGTCCGGGGCGCCCCCAGGAGGCCTATATAAGGGGCTTCGACCCCTCTGCTTCAGACACGACTTTCAAGTACTGTTCTAATCATTCTGACCAACGGCAACCCACTAGAAACGAGGCTCTACGACCGGGAGGCTCCAGGAGGAAGTGCGCGGCACTTCGGAGGTCCAGATTGGCCGAGCTTCATCCTTGTCTTGTTGGTTTGCATTTTGTTAATTACCGTACTTAAATTTCTATATTATTGATTGTAATATTGCACTGTAAGTCGGGTTTCTCTGCCTCCGGAAAGTCCGGAAAGGAGACCAATAGTGGACGGGCGTTCCCGTGCATAGGCCTTGGATGTACTGACCTGGGGGTTGGGAACCAAGTAAAAATCCGCTGTGTCTTTTGCTCTGTTTTTCGTTCTATTTATTTTCCGCTGCGCTACTAATATTTTAAGTCTAGAACGAACGAAAGCTTTACGAAGATTTCCGAAAAAGTTTTAACGATCGATATTCACCCCCCCTCTATCGACGGCACCGGTCCTACATTTGTAACCATGAACTCATATATGTTGGTGCAGGCAGCACCTAAGTCAAACTTGAGTTTTGATAATGGCAAAGGATTCAAAAGTTAAGATATTATGTTGATCTAACATGTTCACTAAGTATACAGGAAAAGAACCCCTAGGTACACTAGGCACGAAGTCTTGGTCGAGGACTGGGCACGAAGCCCTGGCAAGGAGCTGGGCACCGAAGACCTGCTCGGAAGGTGGGCACGAAGTCCTGGTCGAGGACTGGGCACGAAGCCCTGGTCGAGGACTGGGCACGAAGCCCTGGCAAGGAGCTGGGCACGAAGTCCTGGCAAGGAGCTGGGCACTGATAACCGCGTTAGTCATGTTACGGTTTCAAATACAATTAAAGTATCAAACTCCTCTAAACTAATGCAGTATAGAGTAACTCGAGTCGTCTCTCTCAAGGAATGTAATGATAGGTTAATAATCGTAGGATTCCAAATTATTGCTTTTGGATTTTGGATATTAAACTGGGGGTTGGGTTTGAAAGCTAAGATTACGGAATAAAATAACAAAGCAAGTATGAAATCTAATTCTGATTAATGAAAGACAATGCAAGTAGGAAATCTAATTTAACCTGACTACAATTGCAGAAAAGAAAAGGGCAACTTGAAAGAAAGCATCAACGAAACTAAACATGGAGCAAAACCTACAACATTAAAGAAATCTAATCTAACATAACCTACATTCGCAAGAAAATGAAAAGCAACATAAAATAAGCATTCAAGAAATAGGGCATCAATGAAATCTAACATAATTGCATCAAATCGAAAGACATAACCATAAGGAATCATAAAGCAATCAAACTAACACATCTTAAAAGAATCTAAGCTAAAGAAAATGTAAAATTGAAATCTATCTAATGGAAGGGGCAATTCATCAAACATATGATAGGCATGAGTGAATTTAATCAAGGTACGTGCAATCCAAACATGGAGAATCAAGCTCAATACAAGCGTTCATCAATTAACACAAACATCCAACTCTAAGAAACAAACAGCAAGCAAAAATTTAGTTGCAAGGATGGCTAGAGCTCTCATGCGGCTGCTAAGTTGCGGATGACAAATGGAAGGAGCTGCCGGTTGATTAATACTTGGAGAGGAAGACCTCTTCTCTTCTAACTCGAAAAGGAAGATGACCGGATGATGAAGAGTGGAACTCCAACCGGGAGAGGGAATGGATGAGATGGCAAGGAGAGGGAATGGTCGGCTGGCGGCTGTGAGGTGGAGGGAGGAACCGCCGGCCCTTGGTGGCGATGGCGTGATCCCCTCCCTTGGCTGCCCTTATCCCCTTGATGAGTGGCTGAGATCACTTGCAATGAAGCTCCATCAATCGTCGTTGCCAGATCCAAGTGGAGGGTTGTGATGACCAACGCATCCGATCGCATCTGGACAGCTACTGATCGGTCTGGAAGCTCTCTGATCAGACTGGATGACCCCTGATCGATCTGGGGACCGATCAGGATGTGATCAGTAGCTAAAATTCTGAATTCCTCTGTGCCATCTCCTCCTGATCGGTCTGGGGACCGATCAGGCCTTCCCTGATCGGTCTGGGGACCGATCAGGCCTTCCCTGATCGGTCTGGGGACCGATCAGGCCTTCAACAGAATGAGATTGGAGTCTGATGTCGTTCTTTATGGATCTGTCTTCGCCCCGGATGTGCCCCTTTTGATTCGATGATACACAAGCTGTCCAAAAATCCAATAGAATGAAATATGAGTGTGAAAATGCAGGAAAATTAATTAACCAATGAAAATACATCCTATTCATAATTATGCATCATTTCATAAATAAATACACCCCAAAGCCTCAAATTCCCTCACTAATTGCACAAACTTTATCCGTCAAAATGCTAGTTATCAGGCACCGAAGACCTGCTCGGAAGGTGGGCACGAAGACCTGGTTAGGTGCATCGGGCAAAAGTCCAACCGGAGGAGCCGGTTGGCAAAAGGTAAACTCTCCTGAGAGGAGTAGGTGAGGACGCGTTCCTCGTCGAGGGAACAGTAGATGTCGGCTCGACCTAGGGCTCCATTTGGGAGACCCGAAGTCAGAACCAAGACAGCTACGGCTGTAAAGATCACTAATATTCTTGCTTTAGTATGTTTGGTACTAACCCTAGATGCAGGACCGAAGGAACGAGTTTCTGCAGCTCAGAACGCCCCAAAGGAGAGGCGCAGCAGCTGGGTTAGGCGCCCGGGAGGTCCCGGGCGCCCGAGGTCAAAGCCAAACAAGAGTTGAGCAAGAAAACGCTTTGAAAGCTCACTGGGCCAGGCACCCCCAAGCTCCCGGGCGCCCCCGTGGTCCCGGGCGCCCCGGATGCCTCGGGCGCCCTGGGTCCAAGCCAACAAAGCGATAGAATTCAAGTCAGCCGAGAAGCCAGCAGACTGAGTCAACCCGGGCGCCCCCTGTGTCCCGCGCGCCCCCGTCAAACCTCGAGCCCGATCCTGGAGGGATAAAAGCTGATCGAGTTCCGGATGAAGGTTTGCGGATCGAGAGACACGTGGAGGGCACTCCCAGCGTCCCGGGCGCCCCCAGGTGCACTATAAAAGGGGCTCGACCCCCAAGGCTTCAAAACACAGTTTTTTTCAACGCCTCAATACTCTTCGCTCAAGCGCTCTGCTCTGGAAACTTTTGATCTCGAGGTTCTAGCGCCGACGATGACCCTACGCACCGAAGAACGATCCACACCGGGCGTCGGTAATGAAGAGTTAGATTTTTATTTTTACTGCACTATTACTGTACAACTTCTTGTAATAACTTGCGCGATTATAGTATTGCCCGCAGTAAACGGTCAAGGGTCGTGGGCCTTGGAGTATGAGTCGACCGCGACTCCGAACCAAGTAAAAAATCTTGTATTCGCGTTTGTTTATCTTTACTTCCGCTGCGTAATTTCTCTCAATCTAATCCGAAATGGTTTTACGATATTCACCCCCCCTCTATCGTATTCTATCGATCCAACAAGTGGTATCAGAGCGGGGAAGCTCAAATTTGGTGCAACCATCAATTTGAGAATTTTTTGGATTTTTTTTCGAATTGTTTTTATCGAATTTTTATCGTTAATCGAGATTGGTGCAACACCACTCGATAATTTTTTTTTCTTCCCGCATTACTAATCCAAGACCAAGTCTTGGGACGTTTTTTTTCTCTCTCTTTCTTTTTCAGATAATTCCTAAATGACCATGCAAGAGGGCTTCAGTACCGCCAGACCACCGCTCTTCAGTGGGGAGGATTTCTCCTACTGGAAGAGTAGGATGGAAGTCCACCTGAAAACTCAGGTGGACATGTGGATAATAATCCAGTCTGGTCTGGAAATCCCTAAAAATGCTAACGGAGTGCCACAATCCTATACCGAATGGGATACCGCCCTAAAAAGGAAAATTGAAGCTGATGCCAAAGCAACTCAAACACTCCAATGCGGCCTAACGAAAGAAGAACTGAATCGGGTGGGACCATTCAACGGTGCAAAGGAACTCTGGGGTAAGCTAATTGAGCTGCACGAAGGAACCTCCGACACCCGAATTAGCAAAAGGGACCTCCTCCTAAACATGCTGTACACAATCAAGATGAACGACGGTGAAACAGCAGCCCAGCTTCACGCCAGAATCCAGGAACTGATGAACGACCTTCACACAATCGGTCACAAGGTAGAAAACCGTGACCTGATCAGGTATACCCTTAACGCTTTCCTAAGAAACACCTTATGGGCATCTATGGTAGATGCGTACAAAGTTTCAAGGGATTTGTCTAAAATTAAATTAGATGAACTATTTTCCGAACTTGAATTACATGAGCAGACTAACTGCACACTGGCCGAGAAAGGCATTGCCTTTATTGCAGGTAAAACTGGAAAGATAACCAAGAAGAAGCTTCAACCTGAGCCCGAGTCTGATTCAGATTCAGACTCAGAAGACAGCGAAGGAGATTGACCCAAGCTGGTCCGGCTTGCCCAGAACTACTACAAGGAATTGAAGAATCAATCCAACAGAAGAAAAACCAGCCGAAAGAAGGAAGATCCAACTGAACCAACTAAGAACAAATCAAGTGTGACTTGCTTCGAATGCAACAAAAAGGGACATTTCAAATCGGAATGCCCTAACCTAAAAGAAGCCAAGAAAGCAAGAAGAAAGAAGGCTCTTCAAGCAACGTGGGGTGAGTCTTCCTCCGAAGAAGAAGAAGAGGCCCCACAGTCGAACTTGCTCGCCCTGACTGCCTCAAACGAAATCGAGACCGAGTCAGAATCGGAGCCGGATGACGGAAAGCTCACGTTTTCAGAGGATGGCGAAATAACTGTAAGTGGGTTTTCTAGAAATCAATTGTCGGAATTAATTGTCTATCTTTCTCGAGACTTGGCGAAAGCCAAAATCCGAGTCGAGTCCCTCCGACAGGAAGTAAAAATCCTGAAAGAGGGAGTTGACTCTAGATCTTTAACTGAGAAAGTTCAAGAAGGAACCTCTACTCAAGTTGAAAATTTTGAGAAAGAGAACTCCTCCTTAAAAACTCAAGTCAAGGACCTTAGAGTAGCCTTAGAACGGTTCACTTCTGGTTCCAAGGGTTTTGACATGATCCTTGGAAAACAGAAGTCGGTTCTAAATCGATCCGGGCTAGGCTATCGAACCAAGTCTAGACAAAGATCATGTTATGCTATACTGAATCGTTCTAGACCTAAACTTCAGGCATGGGTACCCAAACTATGCCTGAACAACCAAACTGGGTCAAATCAATATTGGATCCCCAAGGACAAGATTCACATCTTGCCGAACCATTATCGTGACTTTAGTCCAGGGGGAGCCAATTTAAAAACAATTTTTATAGTTAAATGAATTTACTTTCGTGTTTTAAATTGCATGATTGCTTGTCTATTTAATCTCTGCAATTTACCATGCTTAGACTTAGGACTGATTAGATTAAGGACTGAACCAATTAACTGAAATTTGAACAACCTAGTATTGGGTGGCGGTGAGATGATAGTACGTTAGGGAAGCCTCTTCTAATAAGGTCAAGTATACTCTACTTGGTCTCTTTAGACTGGTGAAACTAGCCGAAGCTACCGATCCAAGACCCAAACTAGTTAGACCAGAATTTTTCAAAAAATAATTTTGAAAATGAAATTTCATTAAAAGGCTTTGTCAAGGAAAGGGTTGATGATCCAATAAGGCTACGACCAAAGAAGGCCTAGTGCCTCGCCAAGACCTGGAAGCCAATTTTTGAAATTCAAATTCAAATTATTCTTTGTCAAATTCGAATCTAACACAAATTTTCAGTTAATTGTAGATTCAAACACTCCTTTTCAAAATAAACTCAAAACCAATTTTTTCTTTTTCAAGATAAACCATGATTTTTCAAAATAATTCTATCTACTAAAACCTGTCTCACAAAACCCATAAGGCAAACGTAATTGACAACTCTAGAATGGGTGAGATAGGAAAATTTAGTTTAACTAAAATTCATTTACTGTTGTTTTGTACAAACATTAAATTCTGTAGTCTAGAGCGGAGTTGACCTAATTATTGCTTGATTAATCAAGTCAATACTAGTCAAACCATGGTCAAAGTAGTCAAACCATAGTCAAATAGTCAAACCATAGTCAAATAGTCAAACCATGGTCAAATTAGTTAAACCATGGTCAAACTAATCAAACAATGCATCAAAATTGTCAAATCATACATAGTCCGGGCGCCCGTGACTCCTCGGGCGCCCCCCCCAACGTTTTCACTTCGATCAAGGCAGAAAAACTGCCATGTCTCTGTAACCAGGGCGCCCCCAGGACCAGTCAAAGGCAGCAAAGCTGCCATCCCTTTCTGACCAGGGCGCCCGGGCCATCACGGGCGCCCCCGTCCAGCAGTTGGTCACTGCTACACGCAGTAGACCTCTGTCCCGGGCACCCGGGCCCGGGCGCCCGAGCTAAAACTCCTATATAAGCCACCCGAACCTCCTCATTTTGCCACACCCAAAACACCTCTCTTCTCCAACTCTTCTCCTTCCAAGGCGACCTAACACCCCCCGAGTGACTCTCTTGCTCCCTCAACCTCGACCATGCCTCCCCGAACGGCTACTCGGTATGATTTTTCTTACGCATTTAAAATTATCTTTCTTAAATTCCTTTCTTTTAAACGCATGCTTCTTATCTTAGAAAACGCCGAGCAAACCAATCAAACCCCGGTACCGAACCTAGCCCCGATCCTAGGTTCCCAACCTTAGAACTTTGCAACAAATTTGCTCGAACAACATATAAACCTATAAAAACGAGCTACTTAAATAGGCAATTCTTCACTCAATCTTGTCCATTGGCCATGAATGTCATCAACTTTTACCAACTAGACAACCTTGTTTTTTGCACTCATCCCATTAACACAACCTTATGTGCAGAATTCTATAACAACATAGTTAGACAGAATGATCTTATGTTTGTCACCACCGTTCAAGGGATGCCCTTGACAATCACACCTTCGTTGCTCAACCGATTTCTTGGACTACGACTCTCTCGGTCCACCTTTTGCTGTTATCCCCTAGGGATCCTCCATTTGATGCTCCCTACTCTCATATTGACCTAGATACTCTACACTCCTACTTCTATAGGGATGCTAGGAACCCCTTGGCCAGACGATTTCAGTCTGTTGACCTTCAGGTCCAGGACTATGCTCTTTATAGAGTTCTAGTCCGCTGCATTCTACCATTATCCACTAGGGACGTCACGACCATGCGACCATTTCACACCTTCCTACTGTACGCACTGATCCATCATCTTGATATTGACATTGGACTCCACATGTTCCACACGATTCTATATGCGTCCAGTGTTACCACTCAGGGGCGGGTGCGCACCCCTTACTGCCACATCATCACCTCCATTCTTCATCATCACGGTCGTAACATCACCGATGGAGAGATGACCGCGATGACTGAATTTGATGAGATAGACTTTAGGAACTTTTCCCTAGCAGGTATAGAGGTCTCCGATACCGGGGTTTTATCGTGGAGACGTCAGCGGGCCGGACCCCAGATCGACTCTGATGAGGAGATTGAGGTCGATGTCGGAGATCTGGCGCCGAGATTCGACAGCAGATGGACGAGCCCCCACCTCCGACGACTGCCGAGACGCTAGCTCTACTTCAGACCGAGATACACAGTCTGAGGGAGGAAGTAGAAGCTAACCACGCAGAGTATATGGATGCTCGCAGAGCCGATCGAGAGATCAGCGACGCACGGTACGATGAGATGATGGCATTATTTCGATCCTGGCAGCCAGGCTCTTCTGATCGTCCCGGTCCCTCCTCCTAGATTAGATTGGCATTGTACTATTGACTATTTGACTAACCCTACTCAGTAGGGTTGACTTGTATTTGATTGTGGTATGACTATACTGGTCCTCTCTTTGACCAGTTGACTTATCGAGTTGACTAGTTGCTTGTCTTGATTATCTGATCTTTATCAGTGGTTATGCTTGGTAGAATAGGTTAACTCTACTTTTCTTTGTTTTAACTGCTTTACTTGATTTTAAAATCAGTTTTTACTTAGTTTGAAATTTTTTTTGGCATTTTAAAAATCAATTTTTCGACTTAGTTTTATTTAAAACTACCCCCTTCAAAACTAGGGCTTTTTCGTAAATGGACTTAGCCTAGGCCCTAACCCTAGAACTGCATGCACCTATAGATCTAGAAGCCAGCATCTCACAAGCACCTTAGGGTACTTTTGATTGATAACCTAGAATGGGTTGAGATGCTTAGGTCTTTGCCTTAATTCAAGATGCTTTAAGTCAGTGCATCTGCAGTAATTGGGGCACTAAATACAAATTAAACAGTAATCAGGTTAAGTGTCAAGCTTAGAAAATCTAACTTGAACACAACACTTAACTTGACTAACCCTAGCGAAAGCTACTGTCTATAACAGTTAGTAAGTAGCTAATTGGGTTAGACAGGACCCGACAAAAATAAGTCAAATTGATTTGGTTCAGTTTAAATCTTGAATTGGTTCAGTACAGCACATTATTCTTTTGCTATATTCTTATGCAATTTTTTTTTGCTATATTGCTTTTTTTTTTGATATATGGCAAAGGGGGAGAGAATGGAAAGGAGTGAAGGTTTGAAAAAAAATTAAATTAATTTTATTAAAATTTTTAAAATTTTATCCTTTCTTCAAAAAGTAAAATAATCTAAGTATTTTCAAAAACCTGTTTCAAGTACTTAATTTAAGTTACTTTCAAAATGTTTTTTCAAAACATGTCTAAGTACTTGACCTAAGTTGATTTCAAAATTATTTTTAAGTACTTGACCTAAGCTGTTTTCAAAAGTGTTTCTAAGTACTTAAACTTAAGCTATGTTCAAAACTTTTTCTAAGCACTTATCTTAAATAAAAAGCTTCTAAGTAAAAAGTTTCTAAAATACTAAAGAGATTGGAAAATTTTCACAACTCAAAAATTCTTTAGTAATAAAAACTTTAGAAGATGTTTAGAAAATTTTCTACTAAGTAATTGAGTTGAAAATTTCTCTAAAGTGTAAAATTTCTAATTTTCTAAGTGCCCAACCAAATTTTTGTTGGAAAATATTTTCTAAAAACTCCTTTTGAAAAATGTTCTAAGTGTTGAAAAATCAATTCCATTTTTAGACTTTGAAATTTTTCAAACCCCACGAACCTTTGAAAAACCTAGGGGGAGATTCCTTCCAGGAGGAGGAAACTAAACTGGTATTTCACCTGTTTTTTACTTAACTTTTTGAACCGGGTTGCCATAAATCAAAAAGGGGGAGATTGTTGGTGCAGCAGCACCTAAGTCAAACCTGGGTTTTGATAATGGCAAAGGGTTCAAAAGTTAAGATATTATGTTGATCTAACATGTTCACTAAGTATACAGGAAAAGAAGCCCTAGGTACACTAGGCACGAAGTCCTGGTCGAGGACTGGGCACGAAGCCCTGGCAAGGAGCTGGGCACCGAAGACCTGCTCGGAAGGTGGGCACGAAGTCCTGGTCGAGGACTGGGCACGAAGCCCTGGCAAGGAGCTGGGCACGAAGTCCTGGCATGGAGCTGGGCACCGAAGACCTGCTCGAAAGGTGGGCACGAAGACCTGGTCAGGTGCATCGGGCAAAAGTCCAACCGGAGGAGCCGGTTGGCAAAAGGTAAACTCTCCTGAGAGGAGTAGGTGAGGACGCGCTCCCCGTTGAGGGAACAGTAGGCGTCGGCTCGACCTAGGGCTCCATTTGGGAGACCCGAAGTCAGAACCAAGACAGCTACAGCTGTAAAGATCACTAATATTCTTGCATTATTATGTTTGGTACTAACCCTGGATGCAGGACCGAAGGAACGAGTTTCTGCAGCTTATAACACCCCAAAGGAGAGGGGCAACAGCTGGGTTAGGCGCCCAGGAGGTCTTGGGCGCCCGAGGTCAAGGCCAAACAAGAGTTGAGCAAGAAAACTCTTCGGAGGCTCACTGGGCCAGGCGCCCCCAAGCTCCCGGGCACCCCCGTGGTCCCGGGCACCCCGGATGCCTCGGGCGCCCTGGGTCCAAGCCAACGAAGCGATAGAATTCAAGTCAGCCGAGAAGCCAGCAGACTGAGTCAACCCGGGCGCCCCCTATGTCCCGGGCGCCCCCGTCAAACCTCGAGCCCGATCCTGGAGGGATAAGGGCTGACCGAGTTCTGGATGAAGGTTTGCGGATCGAGTGACACGTGGAGGGCACCCCCAGCATCCCGGGCGCCCCCAGGTGCACTATAAAAGGGGCTCGACCCCCAAGGCTTCAAGACACAGTTTTTCAACTCCTCAATACTCTTCGCTCAAGCGCTCTGCTCCGGAAACTTCTGATCTCGAGGTTCTAGCGCCGACGACGACCCTACGGATCGAAGAACGATCCACACCGGGCGTCGGTAACGAAGAGTTAGATTTGTGTTTTTACTGCACTATTACTGTATAACTTCTTGTAATAACTTGCGCGATTATAGTATTGCCCGCAGTAAATGGTCAAGGATCGTGGGCCTTGGAGTAGGAGCCGACCGCGACTCCGAACCAAGTAAAAAATCTTGTGTTCGCGTTTGTTTATCTTTATTTTCGCTGCGTAATTTCTCTCAATCTAATCCGTAACGGTTTTACGATATTCACTCTCCTCTCTATCGTATTCTATCGATCCAACAATTTATAGATCCCGATCACATACTTATATGTGGTGTGAGCGAATATGATAGTAAATTGTCACAATATATTGTTGCTTGGAAGCATCGAATAGAGATAGTATTTGCTACGTCCCATACAACATTGGGTAAGATTTTAATTATTTCATGACTATCATAAATGAAGATAATAATATGATATATTTATTAGATTTTTTGGGTAATAGGAACCGAGACCATGCTTGGCAAAGTATTGTGACAAAGTAGGTAGTAGATTAAGCTAATTGTGAATGCATTCAATTACATATATGAAAAAAAATAACTTTCAATTTTTTACAATGTAATGGAATCAAGATATATAATGCCTTAAGGGGTATTTTAAATTAACCAGATTTTAAATAATTGACGATATGTATGGTGACTATGTATTTAAGCATCAATTGATTGTTCTTATTGTTTAACTAATTGCATTACATTTTCGATTTCATTAGGGTAATCTAAAAAAAATAGTTGTGTTGAATGTGGATATTATGTAATATGATACATAAACGAGATAATTTTGGATGAAGATCCACAATTGAAGAAGACGGTGAATTTTTTCTTAATGAAATATTTTTTATGAAATATTGATTCATTTTGCATTGAGTCTCAAACTTCTGTTAATGTTTCAGTTTGTAGCATAAAAAAAATCAGTATTACAATTAATCTCAGTATGATGAAGTAATAGGTAAATAAAGCGAATTCATCTACTTCTATATGGGTGCCTAAGTGTATGTTGTGATATCCATTTTTGGGTTGTATTTAGATATTTTTGGATACAAAAGCTTTTGGGTGAAGTTGGCCAATCTTATCTTTTGTGAATGCACTTTTGGGTTGTATTTAGAGATTTGTGGATACAAAAATCTTTGGGGTAAGTTGGTTAAATATGTCTTTTGTGAATACACTTTTGGCTTGTATTTGATAGATATTTGTGTTGGTGCCCCGATTGGTTTTGATGTGATCAACCAAATTATATTAGGTCCTATTGTGGTTTTGATCCGTCTGTCTAAGTGTGCAGGAGCTTAGGACCGGAGGAAGTCGAGCGTAAAACGCAGAGGACGAGAAGGATTGCACGGGGAAGTGAGCCATTGAGCTCAATGCATCTGAGGGACGTAGAAGCTGTAAAAGAGTACACCAGTAGAGCGAGAAGGACGTACGCAACGTCCAAGGGACGAGAAGCCGGGAGGAAGGACGCTTGAGGGGTGAAAGGCCGGAGTAGGGTTTGGGTGAGCCTAACTCCAGTTTGCCAGAAATCACCCAAACAAAACATCTACCAAAAAGTCAATTATGTTGACTTTGACCAAGTCAAAGTTTTGACTTGGACCATATTTGACCAAAATTGTTGGAGAAGAATGGAGGCTTGATCGAAGACTTTAACCAAGCAACACGCGTGGATAGCTTACATGCACAGAAGCTTCTACCGTTTAAAAGATTAACTTTATCTTTTAAAATGATAAACTTTATAAAAGATAAAATTTATTTTTTAATCAACGGTTAAGGATTAAATTTATAAGGATTAAATTTATCTACATTCAATTAATGACTAATTACTATCCTTTTATTGGACAGAAGCTTCTACCGTTAAAAAAGATTAACCTTATCTTTTAAAACGATAAGCTTTATAAAAGATAAAATTTATCTTTTAATCAACGGTTAAGGATTAAATTTATCTATGATCAATGGTAATGATTAATTTCCTTAGCCTATAAATAGGCTTAGAAATTAAAGACATTTTCAATAGAATGATTGTAATTCTTCTAGCTTCTGTCTTGTACTACAAAGTTTGTGAAAAGCTTCTCCGCAGAAGGAGATTTTCATAGTGAGCTTCAACCACCTTGGATTAGCAACCACCTAGGTTGCAACCAAGTAATTTCTGTGTCTTAGCCTTTCTACTAGTTGAGTTAGTTTATACTTATCTTATTTGATTGTAGCAACTAATATGGAATATTTGTGTACAGTACAAAAGATTTATTTTTATTTTACAGTGGCAATTCACCCCCCCTCTTGCCGGTCCACCTTGACCCGACAAGTGGTATCAGAGCCAGGACGCCATAGAAGGACTAACCACCAACTACAGCAATTCTAAAGAATGATTAGACCAGTGATCTACCCTCCGAAGTTTGAGGGGGAGCTCGCAGCATGAATGAGGAAAATAAAGGTATTTTTTACTATTGATAATGAATTATTCCTAATGATGAAAAATGATTTTTCAGCTCCAAAAGACAATGAAGGAATGATCAAGGAACCTTACTCCTGGAACAAAAAGGAGCAAGCAGATGTGATAGCAAATGGAAAGGCGGAATTCCACCTGTTAGCCGTCCTCCCCGAACAAGATTTCAATCGAATCGGAAAGTATGACTCGGTAAAGGAACTTTGAGAAAAGTTCCTAGAATTGCATGAAGACACCTCGGAGGTGAAACTGGCACGATGAGACATCCTACGAAACTAGCTTACCAACCTCGGAATGGAAGACGGACAATCAATTGCCCAACTACATGCCAAGCTAAAAGAGCTAATCATGAGCCTTGAGAACCTTAGTGAAAAGGTATCAAATCGAAACACTCAATGGTACGTGCTGAATGCTTTCCTGAGAACCCTGGATTGGACCTCAGTAATCGACACATATTTTCATTCAAAAGATCTTGAGGTAAGTACTCTAGAACAACTCTTTGGTTTTAGAGCTTCACGAATCTCTGTGTGTAGGGAAGAATAGGAAGATGGACAACGCCGCTCTAAATGCGAGGAGAAACCAGATCGAGGATGAGTCGTTAATGGACGATGAAAATATGACAAAAATGGTAAAAAGCCTTAAAAGTTTTTTTTTAAAAAGGCTAATAAATTATCCAAGTTTCAGGATAAAAGTCGATCTACGAAGAAACGTACAGTCCGATGCTATAATTGCAAAGAGGAGGGTCATCTAAAAGACCAGTGTCCCAAACTCAAGAACCAGCCAAAGAAGAAGAAGGCACTAAAAGCCACCTGGGATGAGTCCTCTGTTAGTAGGAGCCCTAGAGCCAATTATGTGATGATTGACTAGGGATTTTTTGTATCATATTCTATCATTAATAAAGACATGCTTGGTTATTATACTTACTTTATACTTGTGCCAAATAACTAAGTATAATAATGTCCTTGAGTAGTAGGTTCTTATCTACATTATATCGATTGGTTGAATCGATAGTGAGATAATGTAGAGAATACTGTTGGTGCAGGAAGCACCAGATCGAACCTTGTTTTGATATTGGCAAAGGATTCAAAGTTAAGGGTTATTTGTTGTCTAACAATGCTGCTTGAGAGTGCAGGAAACAAAGTCCTAGCGAAGGGCTGCTAGGCACCTGACGATGGGCTGTCAGGAAACCAAGTCCTGGCGAAGGGTTTATGGGCGAAAACCAAGTCCTAGCGAAGGGATGCTAGGCACCTGACGATGGGCTGTCAAGAAACCAAGTCCTGGCGAAGAGTTGCTGGGCGAAAACCAAGTCCTGGCGAAGGGCTGCTAGGCGAAAACCAAGTCCTGGCGAAGGGCTGCTAGGCGAAAACCAAGACCTGGCGAAGGGCTGCCGGGCAAAAGTCCAACTGGAGGATCCGGTTGGCACCAGGTAAACTCTCCCGAGAGGAGTAGGTGAGGACGCGTTCCCCTCCGAGGGAACATTAGGCGTCGGTTCGACCTAGGGATCCATTTTGGAGACCAAAGTCAGAACCAAGACAGATGCGGCTGTATAACCTATTATTTTATTGTTTTATTGCGTTTTGGACTAACCCTGGATGCAGGACCGAAGGAACGAGTGTCTGCAGCTCAGAGTGCCTCAAAGGAGTGAGGCAACAGCTGACCAGGGCGCCCGGAGTGTCCCGGGCGCCCCCATGGTGAACACAAAACACAACAAGACAAGAAGGACTTCGACAGTACATACCCAGGGCGCCCCCGCTGTCCCGAGGGCCCCCATTGCAAACCAACTCTGTCGCGTCTGCGCTACACGCCCAGGGCGCCCCCGCTGTCCCGGGCGCCCCAGCCAGACTTGCCGAGGAGACCTCAGCGCTGCGGATAAGAGCTGGCCGAGTCAACCAGGGCGCCCCCAGCGTCCAGGGCGCCCCCGTCAAAGGGTTATCCCGAGTTCTTAGGGATAAACCCTTGACCGCGCCTTTTGGGGATCAAGCGCCACGTGGGGGGGAACCCCCGTCGACCAGGGCGCCCCCAGGCCCTAAATAAAGGGCCCTCGACCTCCTTCTTCAGAGCATCAATTACTGCGACGCTTCCACGCTCTTCTGCTTCCACGACACGCTCCAGAACTCTTCCAAATCGAGCTGACGACGTCCTGCTGCTCCAACACTCCGATCTACACCGGACGTCGGTAACGAAGAGCTTAATTAAGTTTACTAGGCTGATTCTGTAATACTTTTTATTGTAAACTTTCTCGAACGTATAGAATTGCCCGCAGAAAACGGTCAACGACCGTGGGCCTTGGAGTAGGAGTCGACACAGGCTCCGAACCAAGTAAAACGACCGTGTTAGCATTGTTTTTGTGTCTTATTTCCGCTGCGCACTTACTCTTTTTAAATCCGAATGATTTGCGACATTCACCCCCCCTCTCTCGCATTTCTCGATCCAACAAGTGGTATCAGAGCGGGGTTATTCAAAGTTGGTGCAATCACCACTTTGAAATTTTTTTTCGGATTTTTTTCGCTTTATTTTTCAAATAAATAATATCTGTGAGTGTATTTAAAATATCCTTACGCCTTTTTCAATTCTGAATTCTCATTTTCTCACCATAAGTCAGAATTGATAAAAGAATCAATTTGTGAAAACTTGTCGTAAAATTTTTTATTATTATTTTAATATTTTTCCTCGAAATTCGTGCTACCTTAAATCAAGAAATTTTTTTTCCAAAACATTAAATTCTTATTCTTTTCATTTATCAGAATTGACAAAATCATCATTTTCAAAAATTTTGTCATAAATTGTTTTTTTAATTTTATTATTAATTTGCCTCGAAATTCGTGCAACATTTGTTTTGGACAATTTTTTTCCTTCTCCCGCACTACTAATCCAAGACCAAGTCTTGGTACATTTCGGTTAATTCTGTTGTGTGCAAGGGTTTTTAAATGGCCAATCGAGAATGGAACAGCGTTCGTCCACCTCTCTTCTCCGGTGAAAACTTCAATTCTTGGAGAAGTCAAATGGAGTTCCATCTAAAGACCCATATGGACATATGGATGATCATTCAAACAGGGTTCCACCCCCCTACAGAAGATGGACTATCAATTGCATGGGACAAACTGGATGAACCAACCCTCAACCAAATTGAGACTGATGCAAGAGCAACTGCAATTCTTCAATGCGGTCTAACCAACGAACAACTCAAGCTAGTCGGTTCATTTGGATGTGCTAGAGAAATTTGGGAGAAATTGATCAATCTTCATCAAGAAATCTCAGATGAAGAAGAAGATCAGGTAAGTTATCTCGCACTCTCGGTCCAAGCACAGACAGCCGAGTCAGAGTCTGAACCTGAACCCAGAGTCGAAATCGAACCAGCAGAATCAGACGACGAACTGACTGACATGGTAACCAATTTCAAATTCTTTTCTAAATTAGAATTAAATAATCAAGATGATACTGCAATGGTCGAGGAAGGTATAACTTTTGCAGGGAAAACTCCAAGAGAACCACTAAAGAAGGACCTTCAACCGGTACCCAAGTCCGACTCAGACACGGAATCAGAAGATGAATTTAGATCCGAGACAACAACAATTAAGGGGGAGATTCCTAATAAGGAATCAAAAGGTAAAATTACAAATTTGAATTTTAAAAATCATATAATTTGTTACATATGCAGGGAGAGAGGGCACTACCAAACTAAGTGTCCTACTCGAAAGATTCAAACGATACCACCGACGGCGACAAAGGAACGAGCTCCAAAAGCACGAAAGAACAAGAGTCGCATCCAATGCTTCAAGTGTCAGGAGGTTGGGCATTACAAAGAGGAATGCACAGATAAACGTTACAAAGATCCAGGGCAACCAACCAAAATGGGTAACTGTAATTTACATCCAAATCCACTCTTTACCTTGAATACTGATAGATTAATTAATCTCCCTTGGTCAAATTTAGATATGGATGCATGCTTAGATAACTTAATGAAATCATGTATATTAGCAAAGTCAAAATTCAAAATGTTAAGACAAGAAAATGAGACTTTGAAAATTAAAATTGATATACAAGAAAAACTGATTAATAATTTTACAAACTTAGAAAATCCAGAAATTTCTCCTCACTATGACATTATCTGAAGTTTTGTTTTGGCTATTCATAGGACTAGATAGCTTAAGGACTTAACCAATTACTTGAAATTTGAAAACATAGTATTGGGAGGAGGTGAGATGATAGTACGTTGGGGAAACCAACTCTAATAAGATCAAGTCTACTTGGTTTCTTTAGACTGGTGAAACCAGCCGAAGCTACCGATCCAAGACCCAAGCTAGTTAGACCAGAAAATGACCTAATTTAATTTGAAAATGAAATTTCATTAAAAGGCTTTGTCAAGGAAAGGGTGGATGATCCCATAAGGCTAAGGCCAAAGAAGGCCTAGTGCCTCGCCAAGACCTGGAAGCCAATTTTTGAAATTCAAATTCAAATTATCTTTTGTCAAATTCGAATCTAACACAAATTTCAAATAATTATAGATTCAAACCTGTTTACAAAACTCTTCTTCAAAATTAATCACTTCTTTTTCAAATTCAAACATTTTTCAAATTTTTTTCAAATTCAAACATTTTTCAAATTTAATCACTTCTTTTTCAAAATGTTTTAAGTACTTACTTAACTCTTTCAAAAACATATTAAGCACTTAATTCTTTTTCAAAAACATATTCTCCCAAATCAAGTTAAATACTTAACTTTATCATTTTAAGTATTAAATAATATTTCTAAGTACTTAACAATTCTTTTCAAAAATCATTCTTTTCAAAAATCATTTCTAAGTACTTAAGTATTTAACGGGTATTTTTTTTACCTAATTTTCTCAATCAAGTACTTGACACTTAATTTTCAAATTCTTCTAAAAAGTACTTGCTCCAAAGTTTAAAAACTTGTTAAGCCTGAAAAATCCTTTTCTTGAAAATTTTCTAAGCGTGAAAAATTTCTTGAAAAATTTTCTAAGTAAAGTTTCCTTTTCTTAAATTTAAAATTTTTTGTGGAAACTTGGAAATTTTGCCTAAGTAAATTTTTTTTTGCCTTATAAAAAGTTGTAAATTTTTTTAAGCCTGAAATTTTTTTTCATAATGGTAAATTATCTAAGTGTAAAAAGTTTTGAAAATGCTTTTACTCGATTCTTGAAAAATACTTTGTCAAAAACATAAAGCACTTAGAAAAACTCATAAATCTCTGTTAGATACCTTGTTCATCCAAGCTTGTTTTTGATATATGTCAAAGGGGGAGGAAAGGTCAAAGTTAAGAGTTAAGTTAATTATTCAGGGGGAGAATGAGCATGAGAAATTTTTGTTCTCTCTCTCTTTTCACTGTTCAAATTACATTTGGGTTTAGACTGTTACGAATTGATATGTTTTATTAGTCATAACCTTTATGCTTAAACTGCTATCTTTTTCCTTAACTTTGAATTGTGTTGCCATAATCAAAAAGGGGGAGATTGTTGGTGCAGGAAGCACCAGATCGAACCTTGTTTTGATATTGGCAAAGGATTCAAAGTTAAGGGTTATTTGTTGTCTAACAATGCTGCTTGAGAGTGCAGGAAACAAAGTCCTAGCGAAGGGCTGCTAGGCACCTGACGATGGGCTGTCAGGAAACCAAGTCCTGGCGAAGGGTTGCTGGGCGAAAACCAAGTCCTAGCGAAGGGATGCTAGGCACCTGACGATGGGCTGTCAAGAAACCAAGTCCTGGCGAAGGGTTGCTGGGCGAAAACTAAGTCCTGGCGAAGGGCTGCTAGGCGAAAACCAAGTCCTGGCGAAGGGCTGCTAGGCAAAAACCAAGACCTGGCGAAGGGCTGCCGGGCAAAAGTCCAACTGGAGGATCCGGTTGGCACCAGGTAAACTCTCCCGAGAGGAGTAGGTGAGGACGCGTTCCCCTCCGAGGGAACATTAGGCGTCGGTTCGACCTAGGGCTCCATTTTGGAGACCAAAGTCAGAACCAAGATAGCTGAGGCTGTATAACCTATTATTTTATTGTTTTATTGCGTTTTGGACTAACCCTGGATGCAGGACCGAAGGAACGAGTGTCTGCAGCTCAGAGTGCCTCAAAGGAGTGAGGCAACAGCTGACCAGGGCGCCCGGAGTGTCCCGGGCGCCCCCATGGTGAACACAAAACACAACAAGACAAGAAGGACTTCGACAGTACATACCCAGGGCGCCCCCGCTGTCCCGGGCGCCCCCATTGCAAACCAACTCTGCCGCGTCTGCGCTACACTCCCAGGGCGCCCCCGCTGTCCCGAGCGCCCCCAGCCAGACTTGCCGAGGAGACCTCAGCGCTGCGGATAAGAGCTGGCCGAGTCAACCAGGGCGCCCCCAGCGTCCAGGGCGACCCCGTCAAAGGGTTATCCCGAGTTCTTAGGGATAAACCCTTGACCGCGCCTTTTGGGGATCAAGTGCCACGTGGGGGGGGGCGCCCCCGTCGACCAGGGCGCCCCCAGGCCCTATATAAAGGGCCCTCGACCTCTTTCTTCAGAGCATCAATTACTGCGACGCTTCCACGCTCTTCTGCTTCCACGACATGCTCCAGAACTCTTCCAACTCGAGCTGACGACGTCCTGCTGCTCCAACACTCCGATCTACACCGGACGTCGGTAACGAAGAGCTTAATTAAGTTTACTAGGCTGATTCTGTAATACTTTTTATTGTAAACTTTCTCAAACGTATAGAATTGCCCGCAGAAAATGGTCAACGACCGTGGGCCTTGGAGTAGGAGTCGACACAGGCTCCGAACCAAGTAAAACGACCGTGTTAGCATTGTTTTTGTGTCTTATTTCCGCTGCGCACTTACTCTTTTTAAATCCGAACGATTTGCGACATTCACCCCCCCCCCCTCTCTCGCATTTCTCGATCCAACAAATACTACACTAAACCATTCCTAGTCAAGCATTAATATTCAAAGACAATATTAATGCATGAAGACTAGCATGTAGGTTAATTGATGACTTGAGCTCACAAGTCATGGATATATGATATCAAGTTGACACATGGGTATACATTAGAGAATGTGTACTGAATTGACCCGCCATGAGAAAGTTTCATAGATTGTTATATGAGTGTCATAAACCTTCTCATGTGACTATTAGTATGAATAGTCCTTAGACCTGAAGTCACTACGGTTCCCTACATAAGGAGTTATGTACTTTGGTATCGTCAAATGTCATCCGTAACAGGGTGGACTATAAAGACGATCACTGGGTATATAATGAATTATGCGGAGGGATGTGAGTGATGTAGATGGGATCTATCCCTCCCATATGACGGGAGTGATATCTGTGGGCCCCTTGATCGAGTAGGACTACTAAAACGCATGACCATGCTCAAATGAGTCAATATGAGATACTGAGCTCATTTGTTTGAGTGAGTCTACTCGGGGATCAAGAAATACATAGATTGATCGAGGATGACACGGTCTATGCCTCATTGGTCAATCTAGATATCAAGGATAGAAGGACAAGGTCATACATTATCATAGTCACGGAGGTTAAGTCGGATCTCGACTTTCTTGTTACATGGGTAGCAATGATGCATTGCTAGATGCCGCTCATTGCTTATGTGTCTAAAGCGGTTTAGACACATTGCCAACGTCACAAGAACCTATTGGGTCACACATTAAGGACATGATACTTTGGGAGTTTGAGTTGGGAACTCGGGAGACTAGGTCGGGAGCTCGAGTTGGGAACTCGGGAGACTAGGTCGGGAGCTTGGGGACTCGGTCGGCAGACTTGGTCGGGAGCTCAGGGACTCGGTCGGCAGACTTGGTCGGGAGCTCAGGGACTCGGTCGGCAGACTTGGTTGGGAGCTCGGGGACTCGGTCGGAAGGCCTGGTCAGAAGCCCGAGAGGCCTTGGTCGGAATTGCAGGAGAAATTCATTAAAGTATTTAATGAAGGAAAGAAAAAAGTCTCTCTTCATTGAATGAAGAGAAGATAAAGAGTCACATGAAAAGATATGCTCTTATTGGCTTTAATAAAGGGAAGCCAAAGAGACATAAGTCTCTTCATATTCATGGGATGAGTATAAAAGAGGGTCTAATCATTTTGAATGATAGAGCTTTTCCTTCTTCCCTTCCTCTCTTCTTCCTCTCCTCCCTCTTGGCCGAAACCCCTTTGGGGTTCTTGGTGGTCTTGTGAACTACTTCAAGTTGCTAGCACAACTAAGGTAGTTCTTCCCGAAGTTGAGAGATCATGTCCGTGTGGATATGCATAGAGGCACGGACATTTGAATGTGCAAGAGATCTGGCGGCACTTGGACGAGCGAGATAAACGTAAGGGCACACTCCAAAGGTATACACTGTAGATAGATCTATTAGATAGATGAACTTCGTACGAGTTTTTCTTTCGCATGGATCACTCGAGGGATCTTGTTTCCGCTGCGTTTTGTGTTTATGTCGCCGGGAGATCCCAACATCCTCGTCCGATATTGAATCGGAAACTAACGAATACGCTGGATTTGCGCTGATGGTAAGTCATCAAGGGGAGAGCACTGATAAAGGGAGAGCTACGTCTGAGGAAAGTAGCGATGAAGGGGGAGTCCCTCTTTTCGAAAGTGACCCGGTAAATGAGGTATGTTTTCTCCCTCACAATCAATTATACTCAGGAATAAAAGCAATGCTTAAAGCTAATTATAAGTTAGAAAAAGAAAATCAAGAATTGAAAATGAAATTAACCAATGCATGTTCTTCTAATGTTGTTAATTTAAAAAATTTAGTTGAAAAATTAGAGTTTGTTGAAAGAAAAACAGTTATCTTGATAATCTGAACTGGTATATTAAAAATCACAGGGGCCAACATAGAAAAGTATCCAAGAACTATATTCCTCCAAAATTTTTAATTAACTCCGTAAATAGGAACTTGTTTTGGGTTCCTAAGTCTTTACTAAATTAATTTTCATTCATTATATGTTTTAGTGATAACAATTTTTTTTGTCTTTTTCAAGATATTATTTACTTTCTTTAAAGAATAAATAGTAGTCAAATTTTAAATTGATAAAATTACGTTCATATTTTTTTCTCAATACATGAATATTTTCATTACTTTCTGTGAATTTTTAATATTTTTTCGATTAATTTTTGAATTTTCACAATTTTATGTTCAACATTTAAAATTTAAATATTAAAAATAGATTAAAAAAGGGGAAATTTTCTTAAACTCCCCAAGTTCAAACTCAACTTTGCATGCAGTCCCCATTAAAGTTTTCTTTGTATGCAGTCCCTGATGGGATTGACAAGACAGTTATATGAGTATTATTTGAAGATAGTTGAGTATAAAAGTTAGAAATTTGAGTATGTAAGGTTGCATCTACTACATCAAGAAACTGTGTACTCAATTTTTACTTTTTTATACTCACTTTTCACACTTTTATACTCAATTTTCACTCTTTTATACTCAATTCATCAGGGAGTAAATGCAAAGAATTTATCAAATGGGGAGTGGAAGTAAAAATCAAATGGGGATTGGGGAGTTTTCTACAATTTATCGAAAAAAAATTGTTTTCTTACATCTGATTTTTTTTCAAAAATTCTACTGTTTTTGAATTTTAAATATTTAATCTTCAAAAATTCTACTTTATCAGTATTTGATTTATTTTTGGATATAGAAAATATTTTTTTATGTCAAAAATTTTTGTACAAGCTTAAAACTCTATTTCCCAATTAAACAAAAATTTTCAAAATTTTCTAACATGTTTTCGATTTTCTATGATTTTTTATTAAAATTTTATTTTTAATATTAAATTTCAATAGAAATTTATTTTTATCAAATCCAATTTTCCTAAATCTACTCATCATCTATTGACCTTAATATAATTTTCTCGAATATTTTTGATACAATTTTGAATTTTGAAAATTTAATCTTCAAAATTTTAATCTATGACTATTTACACTTGCATAAAAATTTTCAATTCTTTTCCAAAGATTTTTTTTTCAAAAACAAAAAAAACAAAAATAAAAGAATGCTTACAAATTATTTCATTCATATTTCCTATCTTTATTCCTTTCCCTAGTTTTTGTTGTGCCCCATTGTTTGTTGTGATCAAAGGGGGAGAATAGTTTAAGTTCAGGGGGATGTTCTAGTTTTAATTTGCAAATATTTCTTGTATGCTTAATTATTAGTTAGTGTTATTTCTTTTAGTTTAACTCTAACTGAACTTGAGTTGATGTACATCAAAAAGGGAAAGATTGTTGGTGCCCCAGTTGGTTTTGATATGATCAACCAAGTTAGGCTAGGTCCTGTTATGGTTTTGATCCCTCTATCTAAGTGTGCAGGAGCTTAGTAGCGGAGGAAGTAGAGCGTAAGACGTAGTGGACGAGAAGGATTGCATGGGAAAGTGAGCCATCGGGCTCGGTGCATCCGAGGGATGCGGAAGCTGCGGAAGAGTACATCGGTGGAGCGAGAAGGATGTATGGGACGTCCGAGGGACAAGAAGCCGGGAGGAAGGATGCTTGAGGGGTGAAAGGTCGGAGTCGGGTTTGGGTGAGTCTAACTCCGGTTGGCCAGAAATCACCCAAACAAATCGTCTACCAAAAAGTCAATTTTGTTGACTTTGAACAAGTCAAAATTTTGACTTGGACCATATTTGACCAAAATTGTTGGAGAAGCATGAAGGCTTGATCGAAGACTTTGACCAAGCAACACACGTGGATAGCTTGCATGTACAAAAGCTTCTACCATTTAAAAGATTAACCTTATTTTTTAAAAAGATAAACTTTATAAAAGATAAAATTTATCTTTTAATAAACTGTTAATGATTAAATTTATCTACATTTAATTAAAGGATAATGACTATCCTTTAATCAGACAGAAGCTTCTACCGTTTAAAAAGATTAACCGTATCTTTTAAAATGATAAGCTTTATAAAAGATAAAATTTATCTTTTAATCAACGGTTAATGATTAAATTTATCTATGATCAACGGTAATGATTAATTTCCTTAGTCTATAAATAGACTTAGAAGATAAAGATATTTCAATAGATTAATTGTAATTCTTCTAGCATATATCTTGTGCTACAAAGTTTGTAAAAGGCTTCTCCGCTAGAAGGAGATTTTCATAGTGAGTTTCAACCGTCTTGGATTAGCAACCACCTAGGTTGCAACCAAATAATTTATGTGTCTTAGCCTTTCTACTAGTTGAGTTAGTTTATGCTTTTCTTATTTAATTGTAGCAACTAATATGAAATCTTTGTGAGCCACACAAAAGATTTATTTTTATTTTATAGCGGTAACCCCCCCTTGCCGATCCACCTCCACCCGACAATTTGTTATATATTTGTTTAATTTTGGTGTTGAATAATATTGTAATATCAAATTTTGTTCAATTAAAATTGTGTCGCAGTAAAATATAGTCAATTACTTCGATACTACAAATAAATGAAGTAATATAATACAAAAGATTTCGATAATTTAAATAATGGCATAGTTCAAGAAATTATTTACTTTGCCACTGATCAAAATTATGGTCATTCGTATAAATTACTTTGTTAAATTAAAATTTTTATTGTAGTAAAAGATGTTCTATTATGTCTATACTATAATGAAGTAATACAATAAAAAAATACTTCAACCAAGCTAAATTATGTAGAAGCAAAATTAAATATATAGTGCACCAGAATACAAAAATTATGAAATCATATAAATAATTTACTTCATCAATTAATGTAACTTATGGAGTCATATATGATCAACTACTTTGGTACTTTTACAAAACCGATGAAGTAATAGAGGTTTCTTTTTAACTTCAAAATCGGTCCAATTTCAAACCGATTGTGAACCGGCAAAAGACTTTGATACTTTTGTGGTGAAAAAATACACTGACCCTTTTACTTCATGTGAGTCTACTTCTGTAATCATTTACTTGTTACTTCATTGAAAGTATAACATCAAAATTCACATTGTGTCTTGATTCATGTCATTAATGACATTGATATTGTGATTACTATTAGAGCTTGTTACAATTATATATATATAATAACTATGATCACTTTAGTTATATACCAATGAAGTTAATTGACCAGATTATTTATAGGTTATTCCATATCCATAAAGTTTAATATTAACTAAAGTTATGCTTGTGTGCCATATACAAATCACATGTAGTCCAAGTGAGAGATTATTGGATTTTATCTCTTTTAGATGAGCTTATTTGTAATTTGTATGTGTGAATACGAACTAAGCGCGTTTAGTGATCTAACTACGATTTATTGGGTTTGGGTTATGTAATGTGGGTTTATATGTATAGTGATTCGTAATCCGTACTGTTATTATCTATGGGCTGATAACAAATATAGATTCACTATATATGAGTTTGGTCCTCTTTGGATTAGGCATTTGACAAAACTCTTCATTTCCTATTGATGAGAGTTTTCAGTGTCATTAGCCTTAACTCCCTCGGAAGACTTTGTCTGTTTCTTCATCTTTTATAGGATCTTGAGATCTAGAAGACGACACTAAAGAGAATGACTCTTCCACTACAATCATATTCCATTATAATTGTTTCTATATTTAAATATTGTTATGCCATATTTACGATATTACTAGATCCTTGTATATTTATTATTCAAAATTCTCTTCATTTTATAGAATTCATACGGACTAAGGAAAGGACAATTATGCTATGAAACCATTCAAGACATTATTACACCAATACACTACCCATCGAATTTGACTGTCTAGCAGTTCATCTCCAACTCATAGGCAATATTGTTAATGGAGTGCAACTACTTAATGATGAATTAGTCTACTGCTCAGAGTTGAGCACTTCTGGATCTCATGGATCTTATTCAAGTCTCTCAAAAGAGTAGAAAGACTGCAAGTGCCTTTTGTCAGTGCAAGGTTATTAAGGGATTGATCAAACAACTAATCTAGAAACAATGAGCTATATGGGAATACTAATGATGGTATTAAGCAGTCCCCGTATCAATTATATTAGGCCATGTGAATTCAAACTTTTGATAAGTCCCAAATGGAATGGCATACTGAATGTATCTAGATAAACTAGCAACAATAAGTCAACTGATTCACATTTACAGCTTATTGAGCAATTAACCTTAAACACAAAAGTAAAGAGATACTAACATTGTACAGGAATCAATCTAACATATGAAGGGGTAAGAACCTTTGGAATCACGATTATCTCGCAAATTAAAATGAGGCTAGATTGAAACAATCTCCCTGATGATACAAATTGTCAGAACAATTTTTGTCATCAAGAATCACTACAAGAAATATTACTTTTACCGACGGAATTACTGACGGAATTAAAATTCTGTCGGTATTTTATCGATGGAATGGATATTCCATTGGAATCTACCGACGGACTTAAAATTCCATCAGTAAACTTGGATGTGCAGCCCGTTTTTCCGTCTGCAATTGGATTCATAGACACGTAGAAATTGGAATTACCCATGGAAATATATTTCCGTCAGTAACCCCCGACAGAATTATAATTCTGTCGGTAATTACCGACGGAAAATTTTCCGTTGAAACATTTAGGATTCGCGCTTGAAAATGGTGCCTTATAACTGACCCAAACTCCCGACGGAATACTGGTTTCGTCGGGAATTCCCGACGAAATCCAGATTCCGTCGGAGAGTCCCAACGGAACCGGGGTTCCGTTGGGAATCCCTGTTATAGGGCAAATTAAAGAGGTTACCCCATGGACTACTTCTCGATGGAATCCCGATTCCGTCGAAAATTTCCAACGGAAGGGGATTCCGTCGGGAAGTCCCGATTACTTAGGGCACATGCCCAAACCCTTCTCCTCCCACGCGATTTTCTCTCCCATTTCTCTCCCGATTTCTCTCCTGTGGCTGCGGCGGGGTGAACTCCTCATCGGTACATCCCTTTTCTCATCATTTTTCTTGACTATTGGCACATCGAGTTACTCAATGACGACGACAATGGCGAGAAGCGGCACGCAACGTCGCTCGTCAGTGCTCAGTGGCCACGGTCGCTCACCCGGAGCTGCCGGTTGCCTGGCCAGCTCGGTCGGGGCCTTTGGCCGCTGGGGCCGTTGGCTAGCTTGGCGGCTCGACCGGGGGCGCTGGGGCCTCTGGCCGCCAGGGCCGCTGGCAGCCAAGGATGCCTCAGTCGGGGCTGCCTTGGCCGGGGTTGCCTCAGCTGTGGCCGCCGGTGGCCGTGGCTGCCTCCGGTGTGGCCGCCGGTGGTCAGGGTTGCCTCAGGCGTGGCCGCCGCCGGCCGGGGCTACCTTAGCCGTGGCCGCCGCCGGCCGGGGCTGCCTCAGCTGTGGCCGACGCTACCAGGGCCACCTCGGCCTTGTTGGCACTGCCGTGACCGTGCCCGACACTATCATGGCCGTGTCGGGTGGTGCATTGGTCTGTAGAGTCCTTGGCCGTCGTTGTCTTCACACACATGAATAATTAAGTTAAATTTGTAATAATTTGTTGTTAATTTGATTTATTTTTTACTTTGGTAGGTTACTGCAGTTGCTGCTTTTCTCTGAGATTTGTACTTTATTTCAGGTATATATTTTTATTTTCTAGTCATTTTACATGTTTATAATATATGTTAGAAGATTTAATTATGTTGTTAATTTAGTGTGTAAATTGATAATTTACTTTAGCCAACAATTAAACTTGAATTTCATTATCTTTTACTGTATAATTCATTAAATTTATAAAAAAAATGTTAATATTTCAAATTATATTCTTATTAGGCAACAATATATATGAACAATGTTTGGATGTACAATCGATTAGAAAATGGATTTATCAGAGATGATTTTATTTCTGAACCTGAAAATTTTGTGAACTTTGCTAAGAGTCACCCAAAATGTATGAATGGTGATGAATTACGGTGTCCGTGTAATCACAAGAAATGCAGAAATAGAGCCTTTCATGATGAGGATACTGTGAGAGTTCATATATGTAGAAATGAGTTTGTGCCAAATTACTATAATTGGTATTATCACAGAGAACCCTATGTGTTTGAACCAATTGGACCTTCTACTGGTTCAACTTCTGATAGACATGATGTTGCGTCTGATTCAACAACTAATATTGAAATGCAAACAATGGTTCAGGATACGATGAATGTTGTTCAACATTCTCAAGTAGATGAAATACCAACACATGAATATCACCAATTATATGAAATGTTAAAGGCCAGTGAAAGAGAAGTGTGGGAAGGCATTCCTTCGGGTCATTCCCAACTATCAGCTACTGCAAGATTATTAAATTTGAAAGCAGAATATCATTTTTCGGAAAGATGTTACGATGACATATGTTAATTGATGTCAGAGTTGCTTCATGTTGATAACAGGAAGCAACTCTATTATTAATCTGATAATCCTTTTTCAGATAGGATCAAATTACAAATAGAATGGTCAAGTCATCTCAACCATCGATAGAGGGGGGGAGTCACATACTTAATCCACCGACCAGCTGAATGAGATATATTATGATGTTGTCAGTGAACGGACAAAAAACTCCACCCTCTACGAGCTTGGCTCACAGGTCAAAGTTGCATTCGGTCGTTTAAGGATGCCCAGGGGTCGTGCCACTTCGTCTGCTTCTTCTTCTGAGGTGCAGTCTTTGCGACAAGAAAATGAAGAACTGCACTCTCAAATTACCTCCATGGATCAGAAGATGGATCAGTGGATAGCCACTGAGGCGCAGAGGAGAGAGGAGGAGGAGCAGAGGAGAGCTGAGGAGGAGCAGAGGAGAGTGGGGGAGGATAGGAGGAGGGTGGAGGACGATCAGAGGAGAGCGAAGGAGGATCGGAGGAGGGAGGCCAACCATAAAACTTTGATAGATCATATGTTGGCGGTCATAGCTACTTTCACCCCTCCAACACAAACACAACACGATTTTGAGTCAAAGGAGGCTCAAGACCCAACAGATGATGGCGAGTAGATTTTTTTGAGGTATATTAAACTATAACAAGATATTTATATTTTTTTTGAGAAATTAATATTACTAATAAGGCTGACAGATTTACTTTGGTTTTATTTAGGCTTGTCCTTTATGTATACTATGCATATATGTAGCTATTAAATTTTGAGTAAATCGTACAATTACTTTTATGTACATATAATAAAGCACAAGCTACTTAGTTAATGGAGGTGTGCTTTGTTGCTTCTCATGTATGACATATCTTGAGTTTCGTTCAATTGAAAATAGGATGGTATGGTATTTAGGCCAAAGAAAATCCCTCTAAAGTTCCTATAAACTCTTACTATAGCTAGCATGCAGCAACTTGAAATTAATGTGTAAGCTTTAAATATCTGTATCCTGTTGGTGCAAGATGCATCAGTGATGTCCTCCTCTAGTGTTTCAATGTTTAACAATATGCTTAAGTTAGTGATATATTAGACAAGGTAAGGGTGAGTCAAGAAATCCGTATCAAGATGAAGAAAAGTCTTAGTTAACCTAGGCAATAAGTCCTGATTCGAGAAATTGGGCACTAAGTCCTGATCATGGATTGGGCACTCAGTAATGGCTAAGGGCTGGGCACCGAAGACCTAACCGAGGGTTGGGCAATAAGTCTGGGTCGCGGACTGGGCTCGAAGTCCTGATTCGAGGAGTTGGGCAACAAGTCCTGGCCGAGGGTTGGGCACCGAAGACTTGACCGAGGGTTGGGCATTAAGTCCTGGTTGCGGACTGGGCACGAAGTCCTGATTCGAGGAATTGGGCAATAAGTCCTGGCCGAGGGCTGGGCACCTAAGTCCTGATCCGGAATTATCGGGCAAAAGTCCAATCGGAGGAGCCGATTGGCAAACTTCTCCTAAGAGGAGTAGGCGAAGGCACGTTCCCCGGGAAGGGAACTCGGTTCGACCTAGGGTTTCGCGAGAAATCCAAAGTCAAAATCATTCGTTAAGGCTAAAATTATGTATGTGTTTGTCTTGTGTTTGTTTATCTTGTAGGTACCTAGAATTAGAGGCAAAGCAGGTGAATAAACACACAAAATAGCCTGGGAAAACTGCTCCTGGGTCCCTGAATGAATACAAGCACCCCCATGCATTCAGGCGCCCTGGATATCAGGCGCTTGGATGATCCAGGTGCCCAAGATGCTGTTGGGTGCCCAAGACTGCTGCCTTATTAGCTTCGCGAAGTTCGCGTTCCGGATGAAGTTTTGACCGCCAATGAGGCGCCCAAAGGCTCTTGGGCGCCCAAGATGAAGCTATAAAAGGGGCTTCGACCCCTCAAGTCAGGACATCATTCACAACAACATTCTAAGCATTCAGAGTGAAGAAAAAGCACTAGAGGCGAAGCTCTGCGACCAAGGAGGCTCCAGGAGGAAGTGAGTTGCACTTCGGAGTTCCAGATCGGCTGGGTCTTCGATTTTTGTTTGGTTTGCATTTATTTTTATCCACTTAATTTCTTAATCTTTTGGTTGTAATACTTGCAATGTAAGACGGGTTTCTCCGCCTCTGGAAAGTCCGGAAAGGAGACTATTAGTGGGCGGGCGTTTCCCGTGCTTAGGCCTTGGACGTACTGACCCTGAGGGGGTCGGGAACCACGTAAAAACCTGCGTGCACTCTGAGTTGTGTCTTTCGTTTGTTTCTTTATTTTTCCGCTGTGCTACTAACTCTTTGTCTAGAACGAACAAACAAACGACGAAGGTTTCCGAAAGAATTTTTACGAGTCGATATTCATCCCCCCTCTATCGACGACACCGGTCCTACAAGTGGTATCAGAGCCTTGTAGCTCTTCACCAGACTAACTGCTGACGGAGCAAAGACGCTAGGAGTTGAGGGGGAGCCAAGGGGTGAATCAGATATATTTTTTTAATTATGGCAAATTTTAAGTTCCATATTACCTGTTTCAAGTGCAGGGAGAGAGGACACTATGAAAACCAGTATCCTACTTGTAAGACTCGGTCGTTACCACCGGCGGTAAAGGAGGTACCATCGCTAGGAGTTCGGAGGGACAAGAGCTATATCCAGTGCTTCAGATGTCAAAAACACGGACACTACAAGAATCAATGTCCGACCAAGGTACGAAAAGTTTATTTTGGTAATAATTTTCAAATTCCTGTACAGTCATACAGTAATGTTGATAATTTAGATAAATCTGTTAATTTTTCTGATAAACTAGATCTTTTGCATAATCAACTTAGGTTGTTGAATGACAAATTATTAAACATTGATAATACTAAAATATCAGATATGAATTCCTTAATTGTTAATATCAATGCAATCATTTTTAGAATTAATACCTATATTTTATCTGATAATGCTGATAAGGATAATTATACTTTAATTGATATTTCTGATAATATTGTTGATAATGATGAAATTAAAATTAATAATCCTTTAATTTCTAATATTTTTGAAGATGTTAAGAATGACAATATTAATAACAATAATTTTAAGGATATTATTTTTGATATTTTTGAGAATAAATCTGAAGATAGTCCTGATAATCTAGAAACCTCTGTAGATAATTATGAAGATTTAATTAATGATTTCTTGGATAATACTGATAACTTTGAAATTAATTATGAAACATTAATTAACAACCCTGAAAACTATTCTACCTACTATGAAGATGTAGAAGAATATAACTTTGATGATGAGGATAAGGAGGTAGAAGAATTTCTTAGAATCAAGGCTACACTTAATAAAGTCTACAAAAATTCAAACAAAGCAGAAGTAATAGATAAACTTAAAAAATTAAATAAAAAAGAAATAGTAGATAATTCAGATATTTTTGAATTAATGAAAATGATGCAACTAGACCCACAACTATTATTTAACCTAGAAATTTTAAAATCTAATTGATAACTTAAATCAAATTAAATCTTAACAACCTTAATTAAATCTTAATTAATTTTTATCTTAATTAATTAATTTTAACTTTAATTAATCCTTAATTATTTTAATTTTAATTGATCCTTAATTATTTTAACTTTAATTAATCCTTAATTATTTTAACTTTAATTGATCCTTAATTATTTTAACTTTAATTGATCATTAATTATTTTAACTTTAATTAATACTTAATTATTTTAACTTTAATTAATCCTTAATTATTTTAACTCTAATTAATCCTTAAATTATTTTAACTTTAATTGATCCTTAATTATTTTAACTATAATTAATCCTTAATTAGTTTAACTATAATTAATCCTTAAATTTATTCTTAATTATTTTAACTTTAATTCGTCCTTAATTATTTTAACTTTAATTAATCCTTAATTACTTTAACTTTAATTAATCCTAAATTATTTTAACTTTAATTAATCCATAATTAGTTTAACTTTAATTAATCCTTAAATTAATCCTTAATCAATTTTAACTCTAATCAAGTCTTAATAATGTCAACCTTAATTAATAAATAATTTCATCCGTAATAGATCTCTAATTTGTCATTAATAACTCAATTTCAAACTTAATTCAAACTCAATCCACTAACTAAAATTCCAATTAAATTCCCTTAATTATGAAATTAAATAAAATCTTACCCAACTGCAACAATCAATTTAATAAAATTAAATATGTCAAAATGGGTTGGCATATTCGAAGGTTCACACGATATGTATCAAATCTGGAATTTGATACATTATTAGAAACTTAATTAAAATGTTTTGACTTGTTTGACTCATGCATAAATGCCATATATATGCATCTGCTAATTTTTTTTATATATCTGTCATGTCATTCATGTTTAATTTTCTACATGATTTAGAATGGTCATATAGGAAAAAAACTAGTTGATACTTGCCTAACCTAGTACCAGGATGGGGCGAGATGATAGTACGATAGGGAAGCTTGGCCTAGCTAAGTAGAACTAGCCGAAGCTACCTCGCCACATCCTAGACTAGTTAGACCAGAGTTTTTCAAAGAGTAAAATAAAGGTATTATTTCTTTAAAAAGGCTTTGTCTAAGGAAAGGGTTGATGATCCAATAAGGCTATGGCCAAAGAAGGCCTCTGTGCCTCGCCAAGACCTGGAAGCCGATTATCGAAATCTACTTTTAAATTACAAATTGTTTAAACTCGAATCTAACTCAAGGTCAACCAGTCTATAAATAAATTGAGAAATTATTCAAGCATCTCACAATATACCCATAAGACAACAATGCTTGCTTGTACTGCGACACTTAGAATGGGTGAGATGTTAAGGACTAACTAATTGATAGATGTGTTTCAAAATATTTTCAAAATCTTTAGGATATTTTTCTAAAAATCTATTTTCAAAATAATGATTTAACATAATAATGTTTTTATGGATTTCATGCTTGCCTGATTGCTTATATATAATACATTTTCAAAAATCATATCTTTTTAAAAAATTGTTTAACCTACACACTTAGACACCAACCTTTTTAGGTCAACACTAAAGTCCCTTAAGACACTTAGGTAGAGTCAGACGGTGTCAAGTTCAGGGGGAGTGTTTTTTTTTGAAAATTTATTCAATTAAGAAATTATTCTTTTCGAAAATTCAGATCTTTCAAATACATTATGCTTTAAAAATTATTATCATTTCAAAATATGTTTTCAAAAAATGTCTCAAAAACTTATGATATACTTCAAAATATCTTTTTCGAAAATCATTTCTTTGAAAATTTCAAAATGCATATGCATGTCAAAAGTTTTTTTTTTGCTTATTATATCATTTCAACATGCCTTTCAAAAATTATTTTAAAATACTCTGTTGATTTTGATAACCCCTAAAGATACATAGGAAGTCTTCTTTATGATATACAAGAACTCCTAGGATGTGTCAGATTTAGGGGGAGTCTAAGTCAAAAGAAGTTGATTCTAGTGTCTGGCAACTATTTTTTCAAAAATTATTAGATAATTCTTTTGGTTTGAATCAAACCCTAAGACTCAGAGGAAGATCACTTGTAGTCAACAAGCTTCCTATGGCTGGGTCAAGTTTAGGGGGAGGTCGCTATCCCAAGCATCCGCGGTTCGATCCCCAGCTACGGCGTATTTGTAGGAATTTTTCCTCCAAATGGGGCGCGAACCCTGGGATGCTGGGCTTCTAGACCGCCCACCGTGAGCGCTTTCCGATTTACCCTGGCGGTCGGTGGGAAACTTTCGTGAGGCCGGCCCGGTCGCCCGAGGTTGGAAAAGCCTCGTTAATCATTTTTGCGCCCACGGGCACGACACGGTTGGTAATGACTCACTTGGGTGATCCCTCACTTCTCGGGTTTGATTCCCCCCTTGCAGAGAACACAGTGTGCTGACGGAAGAAATCATCACAGGCTGCTGCGTGGTCGAGTCATCAGGTACCGATATCATCAGTGGTGAAGTCACCACGTGTCTCCGTCCCGCGATTTACCCTCGTTGACCGGTGGGGACTCTCATTGAAGGTTGTGGGGCAAGGCCCGTCAGCCAAGCGGATGAGTCGGGCGCAAGCCTGGATACCCCTTGTAAATAAAAAAAAAGTTTAGTGGGAGGTCAAATTAAAAGAACTATTAAATATTTCAAAAAGTATTATGTTTTCATACACTATATTTTCAAATCATTTTAAAAACATAATATTATCTTTTTATAAAACTCATCTTCAAAATCCATTTAACTTTAAGTACTTTTGAAAATAATTTTACTTGAGTTTGAAAAATTTCCAGGACACTTAGAAAAATTTTCTTGTAGTTAACAAGGTTTCCTAGGATTGTGTTAGACTGGAAAAGAATCCAAGTCAAGAACTTATTTCAAAAATCTTTTTGATTCGATGTGAAATAATTTTTACTTGAGTTTGGAGAATTTCCAGGACACTTAAGAAAATTTCCTTGTAGTTAACAAGGTTTCCTAGGATTGTGTCAGACTAGAAAAGAAACCAAATCAAGAAAATTACTATGTTTTCAAAACAAAAATTTTCTAAAATTGAAAATCCCTAAGACACATAGGAATTCTCTGGTGATCAATAAGATATCTAGGATTGTGTCAGACTTAGGAAAATTCTTATTCTTCTAAATTTGTTGGTGCAATTTAAATACTTAGTTTTTTTTACAAAACAAGTACTTAAAGATTTTCTCAAAAAAAAAGAAAAAAAATTATTTTTTTGGTAAAGTTAAAATTTCAAGTGCGTTAACTTTTCCTGCAAAATATTTTTAACTGCACAATAAAAATATTTTTAAGTGAACAATATTTTCAAAGTACTATTTTTTTTAAAAGTGGAAAATGTTTTTCTAAGTGCAAACTCTTTTGCAAAATATTTCTAAGTGAAAAATATTTTTCTAAGTGCAGACTCTTTTGCAAAATATTTCTAAGTAAAAAATATTTTTCTAAGTGCAAATTCTTTTGCAAAATATTTCTAAGTGAAAAATATTTTTTTAGTGCAAATTCTTTCGCAAAATATTACTAAGTGAAAATATTTTTCTAAGTGCAAAATCTTTTGCAAAATGCAAGGTGTGTTCTTTTTGGTACAAATTTTCAAGAATTGTTGGCGCAAGGTTTTTTTTGTCATTTTTTTGATGTGTGACAAAGGGGGAGAGAGTAGTTTAAGTTAGAATTTTTTTTTTGTTTTCTCCCAAGGATCAAAACTTAATCTTTTTTGTTTTCTCCCAATGATCAAAACTTAACCCACCCTTAAATCCAATCTAACTTAAGATATTGTCAAACATCAAAAAGGGGGAGATTGTTGGTGCAAGATGCATCAGTGATGTCCTCCTCTAGTGTTTCAATGTTTAACAATATGCTTAAGTTAGTGATATATTAGACAAGGTAAGGGTGAGTCAAGAAATCCTTATCAAGATGAAGAGCAGTCCTAGTTAACCTAGGCAATAAGTCCTGATTCGTGGAATTGGGCACTAAGTCCTGATCATGGATTGGACACTAGGTCTTGGCCAAGGGCTGGGCACCGAAGACCTGACCGAGGGTTGGGCAATAAGTCATGGTCGCAGACTGGGCACGAAGTCCTGATTCGAGGAATTGGGTAATAAGTCCTGACCGTGGGCTGGGCACCGAAGACCTGACCGAGGGTTGGACACCTAAGTCCTGATTTGGAAGATTGGGCAAAAGTCCAATCGGAGGAGGCGATTGGAAAACTTCTCCTGAGAGGAGTAGGCGAAGGCACGTTCCCCGGGAAGGGAACTCGGTTCGACCTAGGGTTTCGTGAGAAATCCAAAGTCAGAACCATTTGTTAAGGCTATGATTATATATGTATTTGTCTTGTATTTGTGTATCTTGCAGGTACCTAGAATTAGAGGCAAAGCTAGCGAACAAACACACAAAACAGCCTGGGAAAACTACTCCTGGGCGCCTGAATGAATACAGGCGCCCCATGCATTCAAGCGCCTGGATGATCTAGACGCCCAAGATGCTATTGGGCGCCCAAGACTGCTGCCTTATCAGCTTCACGATGTTCGTGTTCCGGATGAAGTTTTGATCACCAATGAGGCGCCCCAGAGGCTCTTGGGCGCCCGAGATGAAGCTATAAAAGGGGCTTCGACCCCTCAACTCAGGACATCATTCACAACAACATTCTAAGAATTCCGAGCAAAGAAAAAGCACTATAGGCAAAGCTCTGCGACCAAGGAGGCTCCAGGAGGAAGTGCGCTGCACTTTGGAGTTTCAGGTCGGCCGAGTCTTCGATTTTTGTTTGGTTTGCATTTATTTTTATGCACTTAATTTCTTAATCTTTTGGTTGTAATACTTGCACTGTAAGACGGGTTTCTCCACCTTTGGAAAGTCCGGAAAAGAGACCATTAGTGGACGTGCGCTTCCCGTGCTTAGGCCTTGGACGTACTGACCCTGGGGGGAGGTCAGGAACCAAGTAAAAACCTGCGTGCACTCTGAGTTGTGTCTTTCGTTTGTTTCTTTATTTTTCCGCTGTGCTACTAACTCTTTGTCTAGAACGAACAAACAAACGATGAAGGTTTCCGAAAGAATTTTTACGAGTCGATATTCACCCCCCTCTATCGACGACACCGGTCCTACATATCCTGCATAATTGAATGTTACATTTATATTCCCTTATGTTTGTTAGGTTCCATCCAATTCTTTGCTTGTAGTAAATTATACATTCTTTTGATATTGTCAAGAGCAAGTTAGAAGCTTTAAAATTATCCATCAACCTTATTCTCTAATGGTTTTCATGTCATCTTGCATTATGCAAAGCTTAAGGAAATATATGTTGAGACAGGTTTACCTCTCTCTAATTGCCCCCAACAACCTTCTGTTTTGGTATGTTTAAATATTGTGTCAGCAATCTGCATTATGTTGCTTTATGCTTAATCTGTAAACTGCCAATTGCTCAAGGCCTTAACAAAACAACAATCTTTATGCATCACTATTGTTGTTCCATATACGAGCATTCAAATATTTCATTTGTAATAGTTGATATATGGGTAGCTGTCATTTATACGTGCTTATTCATTTACACGCCTAACTCTTTCTATGCAGATTTTTATCATCGGTTCTGGCTATAACTCCTTTTCCTTTTAGCATTAGATTGGCTTTCTTCGAGGTAATCTGACTGCAAGTTTGTTTTTTTTTTTGCATAATTAGTTCACTTACTTCGCTTGTTTCAAGAAATTCTATTACTCCAGGATTGTCTGAGGTTTTTAAAAGAAGCACTTTCCGATGCAACAGCTGATGTCCCAGATGTTTCTCTTCCACAATCTCAATCAACTATTTTGAATGCGTATCGTGAAACATGTTTAATATTCTTTAAGGTTATTTCACAACTAATGTTTCTATTAGCTTGTTAATATGAAAATCCATTTATTCATGACACTGCAGAACTTCACAAATAAAAAATTCCTATTGCAAGTTTTCCAGGCACATTCAGGACAGCTTATTTCTAACTCGCATTTTGAGGAAATGAAGAAATTGCATAGCTCATCTATTCCAAGGATTCCAACTGTTGGACTGTTTGTTCCACCCGTTTCAGAGGGTTTCTCAGATGATATAGACGTAGAGGTGAATGCCTATTTCCATCAAATGTTCTGTGGACAGTTGACTATTGATGCAATGATTCAGATGCTCTGTTACTACTGTAGCTGCTATGAGGAATGGAGAAGTTCTAGGAAGTCACATATTCTTGAAAAGTGACATTGACTTTGTAGACATTGACCTTTTAAAAGATTAGATGACAAACTTGTAAAATAAACTCTTTTAGAAATTTAAAATCATATAAAAAGAAGTGTTGATAAAACTTTCAAACTAGCTATTTGTAATAAATTATTTTTGGTATTGTGATTTTTTATATGATTGTAATATTTGTTTGTGAACCATCAATTATTGTATAAAATGTATTTTGGACCAGATTAAATTAATAAAAATTTGTTAATTTTTTTAAAATTTTCGACGGAATACTGATGGAAATAAGGATTCGTCCGAAATGTATCGACCCGCATCTACGATACATGACCGACGGAAATCGAGTTTCCGTCGGAGATTACCGACGGAAATTGAGTTTCCGCCGGTCATCTCCAACGGAAACTTGATTTCCGTCGGAGAATACCGACGGATATTCGGTTTCCGTCGGAGATTACTGACGGAATATTCCGTCGGTATATTTTAATTACCGACGGATTAATATTTCTGTCGGTAATATTATTCCGACAATTAATATTCCGATATTTTTTCCTCCGTCGTAGTTCCGCCCGAAAGGCTCAATACCGACGGAATTCCGTCGGTAATTTCTGTCAGTAACGGTCAAATTTTTTTGTAGTGAGTCATAACGGTTGCCAAAATGACAATCTAGCAGACACGAAAATAAATTGAACTACTAATAGGGGTACCATGCTGTGATGTTCATACCAGTCCCATGTTATGATGTTCATACCAGTCATACTGACTCTGTGAACACAAACTTCTGACAAGTCCTAAACGAAGCATCTCACAAAATGGAGAAGAACCAATTGCTTCCGGTTAGAAGACTAGTAACAGTTAGAAAGTTAAAATGGAAAGAAAGATACAATGAACTTGTAAAATATGCAGTTTGATGAAAAATGCAAGTTAAATAGGGGAATCAAGATAATCATGATATAGAGAGACACGTGTTTTTTTTTCTATTTGGGTAATTTTCTAAGACTTCTAGTTTTATGCAGTAGCATTTGGCATGGCATGAAGTATACCACTAAATTGTATCATCGTGGTCCGTCAAAACTACACACGAAACCATTCCATTCATAGCGCTCTTAAAATTCTCAAATAAACATTCGAAAGATTTTTCAATATTGTCATGAACCAATGTAATACAGAGCTAGCTTATCTCTCAAATCGAATATCTTATAATTGCTCAATGACTAATCTAGCAATTCAACAACTCATTTGTCAGAATTTATACTAGCATATTAGACCAAATTCAACCACAAACCAACACAGTCATGTATTCAGAAATTTCAAAACAATCCCCTTTCTATTTCAACAGTTCAAAACCAATAACCTTCTAGCTGTTAAGGGACATAACTAAAACATGTCCATAGTTGAAACATGTCAACACAGCCCACAGGTCGGTCATACAAAACCAACCATAGTTGTATATCCAAGAGTTTACAACCCACTAAGAATATAATATTTTCATTCACTAGTAACTACAAGTACAAAACAACAACAATCTTATCTGCCAACAACTTTCAACTTGGCCACTTCAAATATTTAATGTTAGAATATACATCAGCTATGACACTTCCCATTAGATCAACAGAATACAATACAACCCTTCAAACATTTACAACTTAGAGCCTTCTAAATATGTGGTGGTTGTAACTCAAAACTTCTATGAGAATAATTTGTATTCACCCATTTTTCAGATCTTTCTCTTCTAAACTCCAATTACATAAGAGAGAACAAAAATAACCCCTTGAATAATAACATCATGCTACACCTTGTAAGAGAAATGACATCCAAAAAATAAATGCTTTGATGGGGTTGAGCATCCCGGGATTGACACGTGGAATGGAAAAACTACGTGTCAGGGTCCACCAAGCCTGACTGTCAAGATCTGATTTTCGAGACCACCTCGGGAGGGTAGACCCCCGAGACCACTTCGGGAGGGTAGACCCCCGAGACCACCTCGGGAGGCCCGAGATCAAGCCGGGTTGTAGACTCCCGAGACCACCTCAGGAGGGTAGACCCTCGAGGTCACGCCGGGCCATAGGGTCTCGAGACCACCTCGGGGAGACAGACTCCCAAGGTCAGGCCGAGCCATAGGCTCTCGAGGCCACCTCTGGAAGATAGACTCCTGAGGTCAGGTCGAGCCATACACTCCCGAGGCCACCTTGGAAGGGCAGTCCCTCGAGACCACCTCGGGGGGACAGACGCCCGAGGCCATCCCGGGAGAAGATACCCCGAGACCATCTTGGGAGAGTAGAGCCCGAAGAGTAATGCATCCGATAACCCGACTTCAAGTAGACGTTCTTCTTTCCAGATCAAGAAAGTCGTCGGATAATTATTGCCCGCTACACGTGACAATTAAGGCCTTAATAATCGCAGCAACTATTACTTAAAAGTTATCATGTAACCGACGATTGAGGAACGTGGAGGATAACGTGAAGACACGTGTGACAAAGCCCTCAGATATATAAAGTGCTTTGGCATCTAGATAAAGGGGGTAAGCTTTCAGAATTCAACACAAATCTATTTCCTCATTGTCCTCCTGAGATAGCTATGCTTCCTGACTTGAGCGTCGGAGTGGGCTCCGCTAGAAATCCTTCTGGTGTGTTCCCATTAACGCTCGTGTTGATATCGCAGGGCGCGATCATCTTCTCCTCATCGCCATCCTCGTGGGCTGCACCTCGATGACTCGCCGCCGGCATCGACTCTTTTTCGAATCAAGTTTGGCACCGTCTGTGGGAAATTAAATCAAAGCACCAAAAGCAGCACCGTGATGGTAGATCCGGAGGGACAACCCATCGTCTTGATGAAAGAAGAGTTGGATTGCCTTGTCGCCAAGGCCGTCAAAGGAGCGCTCGAATAACATCAAATTGAGCAAGCCGTCTCACGGCCAGCACCTTCGATACAAGGCGAAATCCCAAGAATGTCCGCCTCACACCACCAAAACTGAAGATTTGTCTCGCCACCTGGGGGACAAGCATTGACAACTCCAGCACACCAGTGAGATTCCCTGGGTGATTTGGAGAAAGCCAACTCCATCACCTCCAGCGTCCTAAAGCAGGAAGAAGGACCGAGGAGGATTAAGAGGTTCAAAGTCAGTCCAAAGGCTCCGTCTACCTCTTTCTCCCCGAACATCATAGAAGACCCAATGCCTAAGAAATTCCATGGTCCATGAATTGTTGACTATGATGGGAAGACAGATCTAGAGGACCACGTCAGCAAGTTCGAGAATGCGGCTCTTCTACACCAGTATACGGATGGTGTGAAGTGCCGGATGTTCTTGAATACCTTGTCAGGGGCCGCCCAGAAATGGTTCCAGAGGTTGCCTCAAGGTTCTATAAATTCCATCTTGGAGTTTAGAACTACGTTCCTGCACCATTTCACCAGCAACCGTCGGTATTAGAAGATAGCGTTAAACCTGTTCGCCCTCAAACAAAAGGCAAAAGAACCGCTGAAAGACTACATCCAGCAGTTCAATCGGGTAGCGCAAGATGTGCCAACCGCTATATCAGAGATCCTTGTTAGTGCCTTTACTCAGGGACTCTCCGAAGGCGACTTCTTCCGATCACTGGTGAAGAATCCACCAACCAGCTTCGATGACTTACTGGGGAGCTCTATCAAACATGTCAACGTCGAAGAGGTGCAACACGCTCGTCGTAAAGAACCTGCTAGGGCCCCTCTGTAGATCGCGGTATGGTCCGAGGGAAGGGAACCACCGGCACCAGCCTAGGTGAAGGATCCTCGCTCGGGGAAAGACCACTGGGTTGGTAAGAAGAGGCTAGTGGAAACAGTCGACACAGCCAAACCGGAGCCGCCAAAGAAGTACTGCGACTTCCACGGCAGTACAACACACTCTACAGAGGAGTGTCATGCCTTAAAGAAGAGGTTAGCTCAAGAAGCTGATGACAAACCTTGGAAGCGGTGGAAGAAAGCGGGGTATCGGCAGAGATCCCCGCGGTGAAGTTCTTCTCCTCGCAAGTGACAGTCAGGAGAAGATGGATCGAGGCAGAGATCCCAGTCGTGTTCCAGGGGAACGAATCAGGAGATATCACCCTACCAATCTCTCTCCCCCAAACGAGATCCCAAGAAAGGCAAAGCTCCAGTGCGGGGGCCCCCTACGGGCCATGTGGGAGTGATTTCTGTTAAATCGTGCTCGTCAAGCTAGAGGGGGGGTGAATAGCTTTTTCCCGATTTTTCTTCCTACGATTTTAGCATGCACAAGCGGAAACAAATGAACAAACTAAAAACAAACGCTAACACCAACCTTTACGTGGTTCTGATATGACGCTCCTACTCCACGACTGTCCGTAAGGTGGACGATCCTTCGATCCTTCGGTGGATCACTCCCTGGGTACCCTCCGGCTAGCTCGTATAGCTGCTTGTGGGTGGAGAAACCTCACCACTGTTAGATCGTCTACGTCTTACTAGAGGGGGGGGGGTGGTGAATAGCAATTTCTCGATTTCTTCTCTACCTACGTTGTTAGCGTGCACAAGTGGAAACAATAACAATAAAACAAATAAACGCTAACACCAATCCTTTTACGTGGTTCAGAGATGATGCTCTTACTCCACGGCTGTCTGTAAGGTGGACGATCCCTCGATCCTTCGGCGGATCACTCCCTGGATGCCCTCCGGCTAGCTCGTGTAGCTCCTTGTGGGTGGAGAAACCTCACCACAAACTTGGACAACTTCTGAGCACCAAAGACTACTAACAAGCCCTAATCAAGTTTGTTTCGTCAAGGGTTTTCAGCCCATACCGAGTTCTCTTGAATAGAACTCTAAGTTGAAAAACACCCTACCAGTCGACTGCCCCCAGGGCAGTCGACTTGTGCCACTGAAAATCGACCGTTGCAGCTCAACGTTCAAATTTTCAGCCAACACAACCAGTCACTACTAGTCGATTGCTCCCAGAGCAGTCGACTGGTCCAGGGTTGACTCCCTTCTGTGAGTTTCTGTTCTTGCTGGCAGTCGACTGTTATATTCCCAGTTGGCTGGCCAGCTTATACAAACACTCTTGCTCACTCCGAAGACCCTCCTTCACATGTACCTTCAAGTTTACTCCCTTGGCTTGCCCCTTGTAGTCCTCTTCCATCGGCTATCGTCCCTCGGATGTGTACGCAAACCCTCGGTTTGCCTCCATGCCACCCTTCACGTGTGCCCTTTGAAGTCCACTTCTCGGCTTGCCCTTGGAGTCCTCTTCCCTCGACTCTCGTCCTTTCATGACTCAGCTGACTCTTCACCAGCAGCCTCGACTGTTGCCTTTACGCCTGTAACGACCCGGAAAATTCTCTTAATATTTTCTTAAAATATTAAGCATGTCTAGATAATTTTCCAAGGGACCTAGAAATATTAATACTAACTTTGGCATAGAAAATTCATGTTTTCTCATTTAAATTGAGAAAAAGGGCACTAATGGGCCTTATATGGGTTTTTTAGTACCATAATTATTGGTGGATTTTAGGTGAAAATTAGTATAAATATAAAGGGGTTTTAATAAGAAATATTTACATAATTATGGGGGAATTTTTAAAGGATTTTCGTAAATAATAGAAAATAAAAAGGAAAAATAAAAATAAAAATAAGGTGCATGGGCCAAGGATTGAACCTTGGACCTCTTGTACAACCATGTATGCTTTAACCAACTCATCTAGCAAGGGAATGTTATAAGGGAATGAAGTGGATATTGGTTAAGGCTTAGAAGAAGATGAAGGGTCATGGAGAGACTCTTCATTTACCTCCTTAATGGGTTATAAAGAGGGGGGTTTGGGAGTTACCTCTTCTTTCCATTACTTGGCATTTTCCTCCTCCTCCTTCCCTCATCCTAGCCGAACGCCATAAGGAGGATTCTCCTTGAAAAAACTTCACAAGAGGACCTCATCTCCAAGATCTAAAGGCTTCCCAAGGATACAAGGACAAGAGGGTTCAAGGGTCCAAAGGATTTGCAATTTTCTTTTCTTTCAAGGTTCGAAAAATCAAGAAACCCAAGGTATGACTCCCTCACCTGTGGTATAATAGTTCCTTATGATTTTCCATGATTTTTAGCATGATATAATGGGGGGTTTTTGGATTTGATGTTGAAAGGAAAGAAAACCAAGAACCCTAGGTTTATGGGTTTCGGCCACAAGGATTTTAAGGTCTATAATTATGCTAAAAATCTTTATAATGTTGTCTAATATGCTCTCATGATGTTTAGAGATTAAATATAATTTTTGAGAATTTTTGGGGTACCCTATGATACCCTAGGGTTTCGGCCAACAACAAGACCCCATGGGTGGAGTTGGGTCTAAAACCCCAAGTATGTGTTTGATGTATTAACATGATATAAGAGAGATGGAGGGTGTTTATGTGAATGTTTCACATGGCCTTGAGACCCTAGAGGTTTCGGCCAAGTACCCTAATAGGGTGGTAAGTTAGGAGTTATTTCAAGTAAGAGCCCCAATGGCCTTATGGTAAGGTATGGTTAGTGTTTAACAATTGATTTGGGGTTTTATTGGAAATTTTTCCATACCCCCATGGCAGTAAAGTTTCGGCCAAGAGTAAGATTAGGGCTAAAGGATGAGGGTTGGCCTTAAGTATGGAATCAGAGGGGTTCCTATGGCCTAGTATATGTGTATGAGATGTTGTTTGGGAAGTTATGTGAAGGTTCATGGACCTATGGTTCCTTGGGGTTTTCGGCCAAGGATCTAACCTAGGGCTAGGGTTGAGTTAAACCTACCAAGATTCTTGGGTATAGGTTATTAAGAGGTATGTTTAAGTAAGATGGAAGAATTGTTATGTTAACCAAACCATTAGTTTATATGTTATGAATTACATGATTAGGTCATAAATGTTTAAGACATGTGCCATGATCTATGAATGATATGTATGTATGCCATGTTTTATGAATAATATGTATGTATGCCATGTCGTATGAATGAATTGTATGTATGCCATGCTTTATGAATGATGTGTACATATGCCATGTCTAAGAATGAAAATGATGAATGAAGTTTAACTATGATGAATGAATGAATATGCTAGGAATGATGATGCCTTTAAGGCATAATGATGATGTTAAGTATGATGAATGAATGAATATGCTATGAATGATGATGAATGAGAAAGCATGTGAAAGCATTTTATTTTATTTTATGGGCTTGTACCGGACCTAAGTAAGGTCCACGGTTCTAGACTACCGATGAAGCTGTCCACGATTCGGGACTACCGATGAAGCTGTCCTTACGGTTCGGGACTACCGATGAAGCTGTCCTTACCCTAGTAGGTCGAGATTAGCTACCTCGTATTTACTTAGGGATGCGCGCATATGATGAATGAATGTGGTACAAGCCAGGGCCCAATGAATGTTATGATTATGTTCAAGTATTTAAAAGCATGTTTTTAAAGATTAAGCATCCTTATATATATATATGCAATTGCCACATGCATCCATCCATGTTATGCATTATATTTATGATAAGAATACTATGCAAAGTAAGTTTATGCAAGGTATGTTTATGCAAATGATTTTATGTATGATTATTCTAGTTTATGATGCTCCTAACTTATGATTTTATGCTAGTTTATGATGCCATGATTTTATGCTAGTTTAGGATGCCATGATTTAATTATGTTTATGCTAAGTTAGGATGCCATGATTTTATTTATGTTCATGCTAGTTTAGGATGCCATGGTTTAATTATGTTTATGTTAAGTTAGAATGCCATGATTTTATTTATGTCCATACTAATTTATGATGCCATGATTTATTTATGTTGTGCTAAGTTAGGACGCCATGATTTTATTTAGGTTCATGCTAAGAACGTTTATGAGGTTATGTTTATTATGTTTATGTCTATGCCAAGTATTATGCCATGCTATGAATGTTTTATGGTTATGTTTATGCCATGCTACGAATGTGATTAAGTTATGTTCATGCCATGTCGAATGGATGCTAAGTGATGAAAAGGCTTATGTTCTAAGTAAAGCACTAAGTATGTTAATGTCTTATGTGCTCATGATTAAATGATGAATGGTTTTAGTAAGTAGGAAAGAGTCTTACTAAGCCTGTGTGCTTATAGTCTTATTTTCCTTATACCGCAGATCACGCAAGGGGACAGTAAGGAAGCAGCAGGAGGGCATTACGGCATGTGTGTGATAGTGACTTAGCCAAGGAGCAATATGGTTGCTCGTCTTATGATAGAACTCTACCTTTACTATTAAGTACTTGAATGTGACTCTATGACATGATGCTAAAGTATGACATGATATGATGCTAAGTATGACATGATGCTAAGTATGACATGATATGATGCTAAGTATAAAGTTAATATGTCAAGTTCCCATGTTAGGATGCTAGGAATGATAGTAAGTGCATGTAGGTGTAAGTTTAAAGGTTTCCGCTACATTAGGATGTCTACATGCCCTAAGTATGTTAACGTAACGCCGCTTTATGAAATGAAAAAAAAAGCGGGCGTTACAGGTTGGTATCAGAGCAGTAACCATCTCACTACACACACATCAAGCCCTCTTCCTGCCGCTTCCAAGTAAGTACTTCGTTACATATTTTATGGTGGTAAGTACTTTTAGGATACCTTATGTTCTTTAAATATGCAAGCATGAATGATGTCTTATGATAGATGATGGAATGTATTGCAAATATGAGCAATATTTTATCATATTTTATTTATTTATTTAGAATTTAATATGGGGGTAGGAAAGTGGTTACATACCTTAATCACTAGGGTAGACGAAACCGATTGTGTGTGTGTTTTTCTCTGTATATGTTTGCGAATTGAAAAAGGAAATGGTTTTGTACTGGCTTGGTTGGTTGGGTACTAACTATGTCGTTTTTTCAATTCCAGATATTGCATGAGAATTTCACTGAGAGGTGCCGCGAGCTGATGGTGCGAATAGAGGAAGTTGAGTACAGTCCGACCCTTGGAATTCAAGGCAACATGGGGTTCTTGGATCGACTATTCTGGAAACTGGAGCAGGAAGGGTTTCCAGTCGTGGATGATCACAGGATCGAAGCTCTACTACGCTCATTGCCCAATCGGGCGAGAGCAGTTGCTCATCAGATCTGGGGCCAGCACGGATGTCGTCTCTCCTACACGGAACTATGCAAGCAACTTCTTCGCCATGAGTTCCCGGAAGACCTGGGGGACTCGGAGGAGGATCAGGAGATGTTTGAAGAGGACCCGGAGATGTACGAAGAGGATTCCGAGTCGTCCGAAGAGGATCCTGAGATATACGAGGAAGATCCCGAGCCATTCGAAGAGGATCCTGAGATGCTCGAGATATTTGAGGAAGACCCGATGAGCGAGGACGATTTCGAGGTGTTTGAAGAAGACCCCGAGATGCTTGAATTGTTTGAGGAGGACCCCGGGATGTTTGGAGGAGACCCTGAAGTGGCCGAGGAGGTTCCCGAGATAGAGGAAGAAGATCCGATGGAGACGGTAGAAGATCCTGAGGCAGGTCAAGGAGAGATGAACGAAGGAGTGGCAGTGACTGCTATGATGTTCTTTGTTATGGGTATGATGGCGGGCTATCTAGCTCACTGAGTGAGGATAGTTGTATATAGACTTATAAGACTTGATAAATAAATTTTAGTGATATAATAAATAAGATCTTATCTACCCTATAGTAATCATACGACAAATATGGGTTAATACAATTCATAAACCCGGGTTGAGGACTAATGTTTTGGAAGCATAAGAAGAGACGGTTTACCCCGAATCCCAATAAGTATAGGATTATGATTATGATATACGCGTGCAAGTAAATCATGGAGTTAACCAGGACAATATCACCCACGCTATTAGAGGATAGAGTGGGAAAACAGGATGGTGATCTGAGCCTTCAGAAAATAAAACAGGAGATCCTAGAAGGAAAGGGCGATGATTTTCATATCGCCGAAGGGGGAGTACTCTACCTTAGGAATCGTCTATGTATCCCTAATGATCCGGAGCTTCGAAAGGAGATACTGGCAGAAGCTCACGGAACCCCTTACTCGATGCATCCAGGATCCACCAAGATGTATCAGGATCTGAAGGAGAAGTTTTGGTGGTCCGGTATGAAGAGGGATGTGGCCCAGCATGTCAGTACTTGTATGACTTGCCAGCAAGTGAAAGCAGAACACCAGCGACCCGGAGGAGTTCTGCAGCCACTTCTAATTCCGGAATGGAAATGGGAAGATATCTCAATGGATTTCATTTCAGGACTTCCCCGGACTACAAATGGATATGATGCGATATGGGTCATTGTGGACAGATTGACTAAGTCTGCTCACTTCTTAGCAATCAAGACGACTTATTCGATTGAGCAACTGGCTCAATTATATGTTAAGGAGATAATCAGACTTCATGGAGTTCCCAAGACCATCATCTCAGATAGGGATGGTCGCTTTACTTCGCATTTTTAGGAGTGTATTCAGAAGTCTCTTGGCACTAAGTTACGATTTAGCACCGCCTTTCACCCGCAGACTGACGGGCAAACTGAACGGGTGAATCAAATACTAGAAGATATGTTGAGAGCTTGTGCTCTGGATTTCAAAGGAAGCTGGTGTCGATATCTATGTTTAGCGGAATTCGCATACAACAATAGCTACCAAGCTACCATTGGAATGACACCTTATGAAGCATTGTATGGGAGGAGATGTAGGTCTCCGATCTGTTGGTATGAGGGTGGTGAAAAGAAGGAAATGGGGCTTACAACGGATGTCATAGACAGCACCACCCGAGCTATACAGAATATTCGACAACGGATAGAAACTGCTCAGAGCCAACAGAAGAGTTACGCCGATGTTCGGCGTAGACCACTGGAATTTAATGTTGGAGATTTGGTGTTCCTCAAAGTGGCTCCTATGAAGGGGGTGACCAGATTTGGGAAGAAAGGAAAACTAAATCCACGATATGTAGGGCCGTACCTGATTCTAAAAAGAGTCGGTAAAGTGGCATATGAGCTGGAGCTGCCTCCAGAGATGTCAGCTATCCATAACGTATTCCATGTGTCCCTGCTTAAAAAGTGTATTCCAAATATGGACCAAGTGATCGAGCCGCAGACAGTACAAGTACAAGAGGACCTAAGTTATGAGAGCAGACCTATCCGGATTCTGGATAGGGAAGTCAAGAAGCTGAGGAATAAGGAGGTAACCCTAGTCAAGGTCCTATGGCAAAGTCAATGGTTCGAGGAAGAACTTTCACGAGGTATGGGGGATTGTAACGACCCGGAAAATTCTCTTACTATTTTCTTAAAATATTAAGCATGTCTAGATAATTTTCCAAGGGACCTAGAAATATTAATACGATCTTTGGCATAGAAAATTCATGTTTTCTCATTTAAATTGAGAAAAAGGGCACTAATGGGCCTTATATGGGTTTTCTAGTACCATAATTATTAGTGAATTTTAGGTGAAAATTAGTATAAATATAAAGGGGTTTTAATGAGAAATATTTACATAATTATGGGAGAATTTTTAAAGGATTTTCGAAAATAATAGAAAATAAAAAGGAAAAATAAAAATAAAAATAAGGTGCATGGGCCAAGGATTGAACCTTGGACCTCTTGTACAACCATGTATGCTTTAACTAACTCATCTAGTAAGGGAATGTTATAAGGGAATGAAGTGGATATTGGTTAAGGCTTAGAAGAAGATGAAGGGTCATGGAGAGACTCTTCATTTACCTCCTTAATGGGTTATAAAGAGGGGGGTTTGGGAGTTACCTCTTCTTTCCATTACTTGGCATTTTCCTCCTCCTCCTTCCCTCATCCTAGCCGAACACCATAAGGAGGATTCTCCTTGGAAAAACTTCACAAGAGGGTCTCATCTCCAAGATCTAAAGGCTTCCCAAGGATACAAGGACAAGGGGGTTCAAGGGTCCAAAGGATTTGCAATTTTCTTTTCTTTCAAGGTTCAAAAAATCTAGAAACCCAAGGTAAGACTCCCTCACCTGTGGTATAATAGTTCCTTATGATTTTCCATGATTTTTAGCATGATATATTGGGGGGTTTTTGGATTTGATGTTGAAAGGAAAGAAAACCAAGAACCTAGGTTTATGGGTTTCGGCCACAAGGATTTTAAGGTCTATAATTATGCTAAAAATCTTTATAATGTTGTCTAATATGCTCTCATGATGTTTAGAGATTAAATATAATTTTTGAGAATTTTTGGGGTACCCTAGGATACCCTAGGGTTTCGGCCAACAACAAGACCCCATGGGTGGAGTTGGGTCTAAAACCCCAAGTATGTGTTTGATGTATTAACATGATATAAGAGAGATGGAGGGTGTTTATGTGAATGTTTCACATGGCCTTGAGACCCTAGAGGTTTCGGCCAAGTACCCTAATAGGGTGGTAAGTTAGGAGTTATTTCAAGTAAGGGCCCCAATGGCCTTATGGTAAGATATGGTTAGTGTTTAACAATTGATTTGGGGTTTTATTGGAAATTTTTCCATACCCCCATGGCCTTAAAGTTTCGGCCAAGAGTAAGATTAGGGCTAAATGATGAGGGTTGGCCTTAAGTATGGAATCAAAGGGGTTCCTATGGCCTAGTATATGTGTATGAGATGTTGTTTGGGAAGTTATGTGAAGGTTCATGGACCTAGGGTTCCTTGGGGTTTTCGGCCAAGGATCTAACCTAGGGCTAGGGTTGAGTTAAACCTACCAAGATGCTTGGGTATAGGTTATTAAGAGGTATGTTTAAGTAAGATGGAAGAATTGTTATGTTAACCAAACCATTAGTTTATATGTTATGAATTACATGATTAGGTCATAAATGTTTAAGACATGTGCCATGATCTATGAATGATATGTATGTATGCCATGTTTTATGAATAATATGTATGTATGCCATGTCGTATGAATGAATTGTATGTATGCCATGCTTTATGAATGATGTGTACATATGCCATGTCTAAGAATGAAAATGATGAATGAAGTTTAAGTATGATGAATGAATGAATATGCTAGGAATGATGATGCCTTTAAGGCATAATGATGATGTTAAGTATGATGAATGAATGAATATGCTATGAATGATGATGAATGAGAAAGCATGTGAAAGCATTTTATTTTATTTTATGGGCTTGTACCGGACCTAAGTAAGGTCCACGGTTCTGGACTACCGATGAAGCTGTCCACGGTTCGGGACTACCGATGAAGCTGTCCTTACGGTTCGGGACTACCGATGAAGCTGTCCTTACCCTAGTAGGTCGAGATTAGCTACCTCGTATTTACTTAGGGATGCACGCATATGATGAATGAATGTGGTACAAGCCAGGGCCCAATGAATGTTATGATTATGTTCAAGTATTTAAAAGAATGTTTTTAAAGATTAAGCATCCTTATATATATATATATGCAATTGTCACATGCATCCATCCATGTTATGAATTATATTTATGATAAGAATACTATGCAAAGTAAGTTTATGCAAGGTATGTTTATGCAAATGATTTTATGTATGATTATGCTAGTTTATGATGCTCCTAACTTATGATTTTATGTTAGTTTATGATGCCATGATTTTATGCTAGTTTAGGATGCCATGATTTAATTATGTTTATGCTAAGTTAGAATGCCATGATTTTATGCTAGTTTATGATGTCATGATTTTATGCTAGTTTAGGATGCCATGATTTAATTATGTTTATGCTAAGTTAGGATGCCATGATTTTATTTATGTTCATGCTAGTTTAGGATGCCATGGTTTAATTATGTTTATGTTAAGTTAGAATGTCATGATTTTATTTATGTCCATACTAATTTATGATGCCATGATTTATTTATGTTGTGCTAAGTTAGGACGCCATGATTTTATTTAGGTTCAGGCTAAGAACGTTTATGAGGTTATGTTTATTATGTTTATGTCTATGCCAAGTATTATGCCATGCTATGAATGTTTTATGGTTATGTTTATGTCATGCTACGAATGTGATTAAGTTATGTTCATGCCATGTCGAATGGATGCTAAGTGATGAAAAGGCTTATGTTCTAAGTAAAGCACTAAGTATGTTAATGTCTTATGTGCACATGATTAAATGATGAATGGTTTTAGTGAGTAGGAAAGAGTCTTACTAAGCCTGTGTGCTTATAGTCTTATTTTCCTTATACCGCAGATCACGCAAGGGGACAGTAAGGAAGCAGCAGGAGGGCATTACGGCATGTGTGTGATAGTGACTTGGCCAAGGAGCAATATGGTTGCTCGTCTTATGATAGAACTCTACCTTTACTATTAAGTACTTGAATGTGACTCTATGACATGATGCTAAAGTATGACATGATATGATGCTAAGTATGACATGATGCTAAGTATGACATGATATGATGCTAAGTATAAAGTTAATATGCCAAGTTCCCATGTTAGGATGCTAGGAATGGTAGTAAGTGCATGTAGGTGTAAGTTTAAAGGTTTCCGCTGCATTAGGATGTCTACATGCCCTAAGTATGTTAACGTAACGCCGCTTTATGAAAAGAAAGAAAAAAAAAGCGGGCGTTACAACGCCCTCTTCGTCTTCGGCCCTCGTCCCTCAGATGTGCACACAAGCCTCCAGCTTGCCTCCATGCCATCCTACACGTACACCTCGAAGTCCGCGTCTCTTGGCTCATCGTCCCTGCTATACCATCGTCCCTCAGGTGCGCACACAAGCCTCCAGCTTGCCTCCATGCCACCCTTCACCGTACTGAAGCCGTTCAGCTAGGTCAATATGTGTAACCTACAAACCTGCACACTCACATACACATATCAAATACACAAGGGTAAACCTAACTTAAACTCTTTGCCCAAACATCAAAACACATGGTCACTTCGGACCATAGATCACCCCAACAATCTCCCCCTTTTTGATGTTTAGCAATACGTTTAAGTTAGGAAAACAAATAGCAATAAAAGCAATAACAATGCTAAACAACCATTTGGACTTACGTTGCTAAGACTCCATCTTGGACTTACACCGCCAATGCATATGCAATGCAAACATGGATCCTATCCCAAGGCATCTCCACACCTAACCTTCCCAAGTTAGGATTTTTACAAAAACGGGCTTTTTAAAACCTATCCCAAGGCTCCCCCTACATTGGACTTACAAAGGCTTTTTAAGAACCTCTTCAAGGTTCCCTTTATGCCAAGAATGAAGCAACCATGCTCCCCCTAGACCTAGGATTTCCCGCAAAGGTGTGTTTGGTTTCCCACTTAAACCCAACACTTCTCCCCCTTTGTCATACATCAAAAACTTCCAACAATTTCCCCCTTGTTGGACTCTTTAACCCTTAAATGATTATAAACATAGTGTACTAACCCCACACAAGGTTCCACACTTGTTACACATCAATTGAAAATTTTTCAATGGCTGAAAACCCAAATTAGCCTGTATCAGTCGACTGCCCACAAGGGCAGTCGACTGGCACGCTGAAAAACCCAATTTTAGCTTTCTAAATCCAAATTCAGAAATGCGCCAGAAATTCCACAAATCTTCAAAAATTTCCAAATTTTGTGGAGAAGTTTGTGGTACCCATACCTACTTGGGAAAAATACATTCAAAAATGTATCTATCACCATTCCCAAGTTTGACACAAAACCCAAAACTAGCTAAAAAGTTCAATTGAACATTAACCTAAAGTCCTAGTTTTGGTCTTCCCTTGATGTTACTGCCCATACCAACCTACAATGCATCCCTAGCATTGATTTATATGGTATTTATACATCAAAAATCAATTCTCATGCTTTATGACCCCAATGTCATATTTCCATGCATGAAACTTAAAACCATCATGCCAAATCCCAAGAATTGAGACTCAAGTTCGTCTCCAATTCTTTTGCCACACTTCATGGTCCATCTAGACCTCTAGGAGAACACCTCCCGAGATCCATTCACCATATATCCCAAAGACTCCTAGAGCTCCCCCTTGAGTTCTTAGCCCGAGCCATCTCCCTAGGTGACTCAACAAACACTAGACCACACCGGTGTCCCCCCGGTGACTCTTGGCCTACAAACTTTACCTTCTTAACCTTAGACACCTTGTCCTTGGTTAAGTCCTCCTTTTTCCCTTTAAATGGCACCCCCTTGCCATTTTTGGACTTCCCCTCCTTGCCATAATCATATGCTACCCTAGCATATTTCTTTTTCTTGACATTGGAGACCTTAGATCGGTATCCTAGACCCGATCTATCATGGTTGGGTTTTAGACCACCCAACACCATATCTAGACCCTTAGATCCAACCGTGAATCTTTCTAGGGTCTTCTCTAATTTATCGAGCCTTGCTCTCAAGACTTGATTTTCCCTTTCTAGGCTTTTAACCCTAGAATCTATATGTCCACCTTGGACATTCCTAGACCTACCCATCTTCCTAGGCATGTGTCTCCCCTTCTTGGGATTTTTGCCTTGATCCTTAGGCCTAGTGATCTTAAATTTATCATGATGCATGACCTTTCTAGGATTTTGATATACCTTGTTAACCCTATTCCTATCATTATACTTAAATCCATGATTATGCACAAGCAAGCATTTTTCATTAATTCTAGCATGCATGGATGAACTTAAGTTTGAATTGCATTTCAATTTAAAGTTAGGGATTACCTCCCTTACCCTTGTAGCTCCCCCTTGATGTGAGCTTCTTCTCAAATGCCCCAATTTCTTGAGCTCTCCTTTTCTTGGACATTTGGTGTGATGGTGCCCTAGCTCTCCACATGTGAAGCATCTTATTTTCTTTCTTTTCTCTTGGGCTTCTCCATTCCTACAACCCATGTTAGATTTAAAAGAAATTGAAATGAGTTTAGGATTTACCTCCTTTTTATTACCATTTGGACACTTATCCTTGTAGTGTCCCTTTTCATTGCACCCAAAGCAAATGATGTGGTCTTTTGTTCTTACTTTGGTGGAGGTAGGAGCTTCTTCTTGCTCCGGTATTGATGAGGGTCTCCTCTCCCCCTCAATTCTTGAGTTGACACCTCTTCTTCTTCTCTTGATGAGGCGGATGATCTCTCACTTAATTGTGCCTCTTCGCTTGATGAGGTTGACGATTCTTTTCCTTTTTCTTTGTCTTCTTGGACCATTTGACTTGTCTCCTTGGGCTCTTCCACTAATTGAGCTTGAGTAGGGGTTTCATGAAATTCTTCCAACTTGTTCCATAACTCATGTGCACTTCTACACTCCCCTACACCACTCAAAACATCATTAGGTAAAATATTAACTAATATACTAATTACCTTCTCGTTTGCCCTAGATTATTCTTGTTGCTCTTTAGTCCAAGATCTAGGTCTAAGTCTTTTCCCATGCTTGTCTCTTGGAATTTCAAATAGCTCTTCTATGATCATTATGCACTCCCAATCCATGCCAAACCACGTCTTCATTCGCATCCTCTAATAGTTGAAATCTTCATGATCGTACGGAGGTGGAGTGTAGATATCATCACCCAACTTGTCTTCCATCATTTTTCTCCTCTAGCTTGTGCTCCTTTGACGATTATTCCAACAAGAGCGGTCCTTCGCTCTGATACCACTTGTTAGATCGTCTACGTCTTGCTAGAGGGGGGGGGGAATAGTAATTTCTCGATTTCTTCTCTATCTATGTTGTTAGCGTGTGCAAGCGGAAACAATAACAATAAAACAAACAAACGCTAACACCAAACCTTTTACGTGGTTCGGAGATGATGCTCCTACTCCACGGCTGTCTGTAAGGTGGACGATCCCTCGATCCTTCGGCGGATCACTCCCCGGATGCCCTCCGGCTAGCTCGTGTAGCTCCTTGTGGGTGGAGAAATCTCGCCACAAACTTGGACACACTTCTGAGCACCAAAGACTACTAACAAGCCCTAACCAAGCTTGTTTCATCAAGGGTTCTCAGCCCATACCGAGTTCTCTTAAATAGAACTCTAAGTTGAAAAACACCCTACCAGTCGACTGCCCCCCAAGGTAGTCGACTGGTCCCACTGAAAATCGACCGTTGCAGCTCAACGTTCGAATTTTCAGCCAACACAACCAGTCACTACCAGTCGACTGCTCCCAGAGCAGTCGACTGGTCCAGGGTCGACTCCCTTCAGTCATTTCTGTTCTTGCTGGCAGTCGACTATTATATTCCCAGTCGACTAGCCAGCTTATACAAACACTCTTCCTCACTCTAAAGACCCTCCTTCACGTGTGCCTTCAAGTTCACTCCCTTGGCTTGCCCCTTGAAGTCCTCTTCCACCGGCTATCATCCCTCGGATACGCACGTAAACCCTCGACTTGCCTCCATGCCACCCTTCACGTGTGCCCTTCGAAGTCCACTTCCCGGCTTTCCCTTGGAGTCCTCTTTCCTCGGCTCTCGTCCTTTCATGACTCAGCTGACTCTTCACTAGCAGCCTCGACTGTTGCCATTATGCCCTCTTCGTCTTCGGTCCTCATCCCTCAGATGCGCACACAAGCCTCCAGCTTGCCTCTATGCCATCCTTCACGTATGCCTCGAAGTCTGCGTCCCTCGGCTCATCGTCCCTGCTATACCATCGTCCCTCAGGTGCGCACACAAGCCTCCAGCTTGCCTCCATGCCACCCTTCACCATACTGAAGCCGTCCAGCTAGGTCAATATGTGTAACCTGCAAACCTGCACACTCACATACACATATCAAATACACAAGGGTAAATCTAACTTAAACCCTTTGCCCAAACATCAAAACGCATGGTCACTCCGGACCATAGATTGCCCTAACAACCACAACCTTAAACACACCTCTGAGCTCTTAGACTACTATTTGGCCTTTAACCAAAGCCAAATTCGTCAAGAGTCTCAGCCAAAATGAAGCCCTTTTAAATAGAGGTCACACTTGTTTTGGCCGTCACCAGTTGATTGCCCCCACCCAAATTCGACCGTTGCAAGCCCAACGTTCGAATTCAGCCACTACCAGTCGACTGCCCCCACAACAATCGACTGATTTTTCTGTGGGGTTTACCAGTTGACTGCCAAATCACCAGTCGACTGCTCAGGCACCACACCTAAGGTTTCCCTTCCCAAGTACACTTCTCTCAGCACTCGAACCCTAGGATTTCCCGAGTACATTTCACTCAGCACTCGTACCCTCACGACTCAGTTGACTCTTCACCAGAATTCTCGATCTGTTACCTTCATGCTCTCTTTGTCTTTGGCCCGCGTCCCTCAGATGCACACACAAGCCTCCAGCTTGCCTCCATGCCATCCTTCACGTACGCCTCAAAGTCCGCATCCCTCGGCTCATCGCCCCTGCTATCCATGGTCCCTTGGGTGCACACAAGCCCATGGCTTGCCTCCATGCCACCCTTCACCGTACCTGAAGCCGTCCAACTAAGTCCATGTGTATCCTGCAAGACTTGCACACTCAAATACACATATCAAAATACAAGGGTAAACCTAACTTAAACCCTTTGCCCAAACATCAAAACACATGGTCACTCCGGACCATAGATTGCCCCAACAATTTCTGGAGGTCCTACCGGAGGGGACTCTCATTGGGCGAGGAGGCCCACACCCGTCGGCTGGAGAATTATGCCATTGGAATGAGCAATAGTCAGCGCTAGGGCCCTGTTATCTCTTTCGACCCTGAAGACCTAGAAGACGTGGAAGCCCTCCATGAAGACACACTGGTAATTCTCGCACGCATTGCAACTTAAGAGGTTAAGCACGTATTCATGGATACAGGTAGTTCTGTCAACATCCTGTACAAGGCAGCCCTGGACCAAATGCAAATCGATGAGGATGAGTTGCATCCGGTCTCCACTCCGCTCTTTGGCTTCACTGGATACTGAGTGCAGCCGATAGGGTAAATCTCTCTATCCCTGTCATTGGGAGATGACGTGCTAGAGAGGATGAGAAGGACTCCCTTCATGGTCGTAGATGCTTGCTCGTCCTACAATGCCATCCTGGGGCTCCAGGCTCTCAGCACATTCCAATTGGTGGTCTCAGTCTACCACCAGAAACTCAAGTTTCTGGTAGGTGAGCAGGTGGCCGAGGTCAAAGGTGATCAGCTAGCTTCCCAACAATGCTACAGCGGGGAGGTCAGGACGGAAGCCCGACATAACCCGAGAGCTCATGAGGCATTGCAAATCGACCTTGCCAACCCTCGAGAGGAGGAGGGATCCAAAGACGAACCAGATGGGAGGAGTTACAAGAATTGCGGTCGACCTTACACTGGATCTGAGAAGTCGTTTGGTCAGCTTCTTGTAGAACCATTGGGACGTGTTCACGTGGGCCACCGAAGAGATCAAAGGAGTCCCCCCAGCCTTGGCCACGCATCGCTTGCATATATCTCCCAGAGGCTGACCGGTAAAGCAAAGACAAAGACACTTTACGCTTGAGTAGGACAAGATAATCAGAGAGGAAGTTGCCAAGTTGCTGAAGGCCGGACATATAAGAGAAGTCCAATTTCCTACTTGGTTGGCTAATGTAGTACTTGTCCCTATGCCCGGGAGTAAATGGCGGGTCTGTATCGATTTTAGAGATTTAAATAAAGTCTACCCTAAAGACTACTACCCCTTGCCTCGGATAGATCGGTTGTTAGATTCTACCTCTGGTTGTGAGTTTATTTCGATGCTGGATGCTTAGTAGGTATATCACCAAGTTCCTCTTGTTCTTGAAGACCAAGAAAAGGTCAACTTTGTGACGGCAGATGGTACTTACTGCTACAACGTTATGCCATTTGGGTTGCATTATGCAGGAGCAACCTATCAACACATGATCGACAAGGTCTTCCGGCACCAGATAGGGAGGAACATCGAAGTCTATGTAGATGACACTGGTCAAGACAAACAAGGAGAAAGACATCATAGCCGATGTGGAAGAGACTTTCGCCACCCTGAGGGCCAACAAGCTGAAGCTGAACCCGGCTAAGTGTTTATTCGGGATGAAGAGTGGTCGGTTCTTAGGGTATATGGTGACGGAGAGGGGGATTAAGGCTAATTCAGAAAAAGTGAAGGTCATCCTCGACATGCCATCTCCTCGCAACTTCAAGGACGTACAGCGACTGAATGGCAAAATTACGGCCCTGTCTAGGTTCATCTCCAAATCTGCTGACATGACCTTGCCATTCTTCAAGATTTTGAGGAAGGTAGTCAAGTTTGAATGGGACGACCAGTGCGAGAAAGCTTTCACAAATTTGAAAGCATACTTCGCCGAGCTCCCCATCCTTCACAACCCATTGGAGGGAGAGACGTTGTTCATCTACCTATCTGTGGCTGAACATGCGGTGGGTGATGTTAGCCTAATACTAGTGTCATGAGTGATATTTATAAACTGAAAACCCTTGGCTGACAAAATTAAATGTAGAATAGGGGCCTCAGGTCGTATTTTTCCAAGGACTAGTTGTGAATGTTTGAATCAAGCTTGAATTTGTTTGTCGTTAAATGTTTTGGGTTTTCAAATTGGAATGGGGGTTTTGTTTTGCAAATAAGAATGAGAGTAGAGTTTGAAATGAAATTGGCTAAAGCAGGAATTAATCTAGCAACTTGTAAAACCTAACTTAACGAAAACAAGCAATTCGATATGAAATTATGAAATTGAAGAACTAAACTAGTTTCAAGGACAAGCAACAATAAATCTGTAGCTAAATTGCAGAAATTAAATGGATTTCTCACAATACAAATTAAATGCTTAAAAACAGGGCTGATTTGTAGTTGTGATTTCCTGATCGGTCGGCTGACCGATCAGATACAAGCCTGATCAGACTGGTGACCGATCAGGTGCTGCCTAGATCAGTTGAATGACCGATCAGTAGCTGAAACGCTATGAACTGCGACAATTGAACAACTGAAAAATTACAGAACTGAGTACAGAAATGAAATCTACGACTAATTAACACCAGTTCAAGTTCTTCACCAGGATTTGCTCCTTGCTGTCACACAAGGATCGAGCTCGGAACCCCCTCGCTCGAGAATCGAACAGAAATCAACTCTGTGATCAATTTGCGTAGCTTGGATGCGAAATCTGAAACTTCCTCCGATCCCTTCTTCCTTGATGGTTGGAATGGCAAGTGGTAGCTAGGGACCCTCAAATCAACTCAGAGAACCCCTCTGATTTGCTCCAATTGATGAAGATTGGGAATCATGAAAGAACTGATCGGATGAAGCGAGCTCACGGTGAAACCCTCGCCTGAGCTTCCAGAGATGAATCGATTGCGAACCTCTCGCAGAACTGATCTTGACGAATTGAAATCTGAAGAAGAACTCGATCTGGGTGGCCGCGTGCGATCGGAATTGAAGAACAAAGACGAACGGAAAGCTGGAGACGCGATCTGGCGACGACGCCAGAGCGGAAGAGGGAGTTTCTGTTTTAACTAATTGCATTTGAATTTGAACGGCTGAGATCCTTTTCGTGTCATCCAACGGTCTGATCTCTTCAGATCTGAACCATACTTTCCAGATCTTGATCAAGGGTCATGATCTGCTCCTCCTCAGCTCGGATCACTCAGATCTGCAACGGATGGCTCAAATTGCTCTGATCTTTGAATGGACAATTTAGGCTCCTCTTAAGCTTGATCCAACGGCTGGATGACCTCTGATTAGGACCAAATCTTCAAATCTTAATACGTGGTCTAGATTAACTCTAACTTGAGCTCTGATTGATCAGCAGATGATAGCTGGCTCAGATCTAGCCATTTCTTAATCAGACGACCCACATTGATCCACCTCTTGATCCCCTTGATCAAAGCCAAGTAGGAGCTCAAGTCTGATCCAATCTGATCTAGGTCCATGGTCACTTGAAGCCTACAAAATTAGATTCAAAATTAATGCCAAAATATCTCAAATATAGAAAGAATTGTATCCAAAGACAAAATAGAAAGAATTCATGAAACCTAATGTAAATGCAAACTTAAGCATATGAAAAGTGATCAAAACATGGATTTAAGAACCTAATTGGAGTAACAAAATGATAGTTATCAACTCCCCCACACTTACTCTTGGGCGTCTCACACAAGCTACTAGTAAACTAATGATGTATCCCCTAGATTATTCTCAATCATAGTTAGAAGCAAATGAAAGGAAATTACCTAGGGTTGTCAATTCTCAAAAATCTAAGCTCAATAGACTAATATCTTGTCCTTAAATCAACAACTTAGCATACTTCATCCTTCATAACTCATTGAGATGAACTAAACACACAAAACCTTTCAAAGGGAATTTTAGTGGCTCTCTTCCTAAATTATACATTTCAATGAAAGTGAAGCTCACTCAAACACAACATGTTTCTTGCACTACCATAGGCTTGCTTATTATCTACTCTCCACCATCATTCTTGACTTGATTCCACATCTACAAAGGCTTATTAGAACAAGTTAAAAAAATATGAGATGATAAGAATGAAATAGAAGTTCAATGAATTTTGATACTAAAGAATCATGATAAGGAAAATAAAGAAATATGATATGATAAGAAAATATGGAAAAGTAAGAAAAATGGAAGACTTGGATACTCAAAATTGTTTCCTAATGCACTTTGCCCTCTCATGGTAGCCTCTAATGAATTCCAAGCCAAGGGGAATAAGGATCAGCTGATTTGGATGAGAAAAATACTGAATTTAGTGTGCCAACTCCTTCTGATCGGTCCAGAGACCGATCAAACTCTGCCTGATCGTTCTGGAGATCAGACTGTGCCTCTTCTACTGGACTGGATAGCTCCTGATCGGTCTGAGTGACCGATCAGGCTCCTCCCTGATCGGACTGGTGACCGATCAGGGGCTGATCAGTAGCTGAAACTGTAGAATTCTGAAACTGCTCCGCCTGATTTTTTTTTCCGATCAGTAGCTAATTCTTGACTTCAATGAACTCCTTGTTTCCAACTTCAAATTCAAATATCTAACTCAGCATTTAACTTCCACTTCATTCTCTTTTCTTTTCTTTCTTTTTTTTTATTTTCTTCTGTTTTCTTTTTTTTTAGCTGCACTGTTTTTCCCTCTTTCTTTTGTTTTGTTTTCTTTTTCTTCTTCATCTGCAATTTAGATCCCATAACTTCACAACTTCCAACTTGGAGCTCTTCATAACAATAGAGAACCAAATGCTCCACTTGGTACAATTTTTAGCATGGATACACCACATTCAAATACAATACTAGCTTCTTGAGTAGACTCTCTCTTTTCCCTTTTGGAATTTCCCTCATAGAGCTTAAAACGCCAAATCATAATCAAGAATCTAAGTATTCCACATGTAACTTTCACTCCCCAATTCTTGCAACTCACTCTTGATACACCACTCCATCAACTTGGCACACTTCTTCATTTTAAACTCCATCTTCTTTTCTTCTTCTTCTTTTTTTTTTTCTGTTTTTGCGTTGCATCCCTCATACTTCCTCACCATCTTAAAGTCCATCGAAACATCTTCCCACTATAATTCAACAAAAAGAAACTTCCAAAATTTTTTCAAATTATCACTTCCTACCATAATTTTTCAAAGCTCTAGCCACCTCCCCCACACTTAATCATTTGTCTGTCTCGGGCAAAGTAACATCAAGAAACATCAAAAGAAACCAAGTCCATGGAGAAAATGGTTATGAACAGAAAAATAGAAGAAGGAAAAAGAATAAAGCATGTATCACAAGGATTATTGCAAAAACCAATATGAAAAGGGAAGACAAAGTGATTAACCTTATAAATATGGTCCAATCATAGAAATATAGCCTTGAAAGAACCTAAGCAAGTTCTAGAGTACAATCACATGTGTGTATCTCAAAATAAAGCCAAGTCCTCACTAGGTAAAAAAAAATTCATCTCAATTCATCAATCTAGAGTCCATAACTAAGTAGTACTCAAGCAACTAAGAATTTTCATCTATTGGCTCAAATCCTAAGGTTTAACAACCAAATTTAATTTGCTTTCAAGAGACTCTAAAATGATATAGAGAAAACCTAGAGGAATACATTTATTCCTAATCATGCAAGAAATAAGGTGTCAAAAGGGTAAAATGGTGTCTACAATGATTCTTTATTCATCCTACACTACCTAAGCATTTATTAACAAAAATTCATTGTAAAAGAAAGATTTGCTTCTAGAAACATAAAAATGATATATATACAATGAACTAAAGTGAAAGAAAGAAAAACTCCCCTTAAGTTGGGTAGATAGCATCTTTGATGTCCAATCCATCCACCTCTAGCTCCTTTAATTCTTCAAAGTATTTCTTGAGCTGGTGGCCATTGACCTTCCAAACAAAACCATTAGCCTCATCCTTGATTTCAACAACACATAAGGAAAAATGTTAGTTACAAGAAATGGGCCTTCCCATCTTGACCTCAACTTACCTTTAATCAATTTGAGCCTTGACTTGTACAATAGAACCTTGTCACCAATTTGGAATTCTTTCCTCACTATATGTTTGTCATGAAAGATCTTGATCTTTTCCTTATAAATCCTTGAGTTTTCAAATGCTTCTAGTCTTATCTCCTCAAGTTCTTGAAGTTGAAGCTTCCTTTCTTCTCCCACTTTAGTAGCATCATAGTTGCAAGCCTTCACAACCCAATACGCTTTGTGCTCTATCTCCACGGGTAAATGACAAGCTTTTCCATATACTAATCGGTAGGGAGACATTCCAATTGGTGTCTTGTATGCCGTTCTATAGGCCCATAGTGCATCATCAAGTCTCTTACTCCCATCTTTCCTATTAAGCCCAACGGTCTTCTCCAAAATTACTTTGATCTCTCTATTTGAAATTTAGCTTGTCCATTTGTTTGGGGATGGTAGGAGGTAGAAACTTTGTGCACAACCCCGTATTTGCTAAATAGAGCTTTCATGTGTTTGTTGCAAAAATGAGATCCTTGGTCACTTATTATAGCCCTTGGAATTCCAAACCTGCAAAATATATGTGACCTGACAAAACTACAACAACACAAGAATCATCAGTCCTGGAGGGAATGACCTCCACCCATTTAGAAACATAATTTACAGCAAGCAAAATATACAAATATCTACAAGATGCAGGAAAAGGTCCCATAAAGTCTATTCTCCAATCATCAAAAATTTCACAAAAAAGCATAGTCTGTTGGGGCATCTCATTTCTAGCTCCTATGTTCCCAGTTCTCTGACATCTATCACAATTCTTATAAAATAGATATGTATCATGAAATAAGGTAGACCAATACAAACCACACTCTAAAACCTTCCTAGCTGTCCTTTGTGGTCCAAAATGTCCCCCACAGGCTGATGAATGACAAAATGTAAGGACTGAATAAAATTCATGGTTAGGTATGCATCTTCTAATAATTTGATCATTACAAAACTTCCATAAATACGGGTCATCCCACACATAGAATTTAGCATCACTTTTAAGTTTATCTTTTTGAGCCTTAGAAAATTGTGTAGGAAAAACATGAGCTACTAAAAAGTTAACAAGATCTGCATACCAGGGCGACTCACCATGTATCACAAGAAGGTGCTCATCTCTAAAGTCATCATCAATGGTGGTAGGGGATCCATCTCCCTCAATTCTGCTCAAGTAATCTGCAACTAGGTTCTCTTTGCCACTCCTATCACGGATTTCCAAGTCAAATTCTTGGAGTAGAAGCATCCATCTGATTAATCTAGGCTTAGCATCTAGCTTTTTCAAAAGGTACTTCAGAGCCGCATGATCAAAAACAATAATAACATGTGAGCACAACAAATAAGATCTAAATCTTGTTGAGGCAATCTGTGGTCCGGAGTGACCAAGTGTTTTGATGTTTTGGCAAAGGGTTTAAGTTAGGTTTACCCTTGTGATCTTATATGTGTATGTTGAGTGTGCAGGTTGTACAGGTTACACATATGGACTTGACTGGACGGCCTCAGTACAGTGAAGGATGGCATGAAGGCAAGCTAGAGGCTTGCGTGAACATTCGAGGGACCTTGGAGAGCAGGGACGATAAGCTGATGGGTGTGGACTTCGAGGCATACGTGAAGGATGGCATGGAGGCAAGCTGGAGGCTTGCGTGCATCCGACGGACGAGAGCCGAAGATGAAGAGGGCGCGAATGCAACAGTCGAGGCTGTGGAGGAGGAGTCAGTCGAGTTGTGAGGGTTCGAGTGCGGAGTGAATGTACTCGGGAAGGGTTTCAGCTTGGGACCAGTCGACTGCTCTGGGAGCAGTCGACTGGTAGGTGGCTGATGAGTTGGCTGAGAATTCGAACGTTGGGGTGCAACGGTCGAATTTCAGTGGCACCAGTCGACTGCCCTGGGAGCAGTCGACTGGTGGTGAGGGTTTCAGCCTGAGTCCTATTTAAAGAGGACTTCGTGATGGCTGAGATTTTTGACGAAACAAGCTTGGTTAAGGCTTGTTAGTAGTCTCTTGAGTCCAGATCGTGTCAAGGTGCTGTGGCGAGGTTTCTCCACCCATAAGAAGCGACAAGGACTAGCCGGAGGTTATCCAGGGAGTGATCCACCGACGGATTCTTGGATTAGACACCCGTCCGGGGTGGATACCAAGTAAATTTCTATTGTTAGCATTGTTTATTGTCTTTTGCATATTATTGTTTCCGCTACGCTAACAACCTTGTAGAGATTCAACCGAAAAAGTGCTATTCACCCCCCTCTAGCAGACCAAGTCGATTCATCAATTGGTATCAGAGCGAAGGACCGCTCTCGTTGGACTAACCGCCGAGGGAGCACACGCTAGAGGAAAATGGAAGGGGAAGGTCCGCTAGGATGGGATATCCGGATTCCACCTTCGTATGACCGCCACGATTTCGCGTATTGGAAAGGTAAAATGTCATATTTTCTAATGACTAATATTGAGGATTGGATGTGTATAGAAATAGGCTTCGATTCTCCCAAGGACAAAAAGGGAAGGATTCTTAAGAAGAAGAAGTGGACCGAGGAGCAAATTCATCAATCCGAAATCAAAATGTTAATCAATTTAGTACCTAATGACATTTTGGATAGGCTTGGTGAGTATAGGGATGCTAAGGAATTGTGGAGTAAGCTAGTAGTGTTCCATGAAAATCCTACACGAGTCCAACTAATAGAATATCCCGATGAAGTGAGCTCCATGGTTCAAGAAGAGGAGAAAATTGAGTCATCTACATCTTCAAGTGAGGGAGAGAGTGAAAGATCATCAACCTCCTCAAGAGAAGAAGAGGAGGTATCAATTTCGAGAATTGAGGGGAAGGAGAGACCCTCAACCGTAATGGATCAAGAGGAGGCATCCACATCATCAAAAGTTGAAGAAGAAGCTCCAACCTCCACCAAAGCAAGAGCCAAGGACCATATCACATGCTTTGGGTGTAATGAAAAGGGGCACTACAAGGACAAGTGCCCGAAAGGTAAAAAGGAGGTAAAATCTACACTCATTTCAAGTTCTTTTAAATCTAACATGAGTTGTAGGAATGGAGGAGCCCAAGAAAAGAAAAAGAAATTCCGATGCTTCACGTGTGGAGAGCTAGGGCACTACCACACTAAGTACCCTAGAAAAGGAGAATTAAAGAAAATGGAGCATTTGAGAAGATGGGAGAAGGAGGAAAAGAAGAAGCAAAGATCACATCAAGGAGGGACTACAAGGGTAAGGGAGGTAATCCCTAACTCTAGATTTAAATGCAACTCAAATTCTAGTTCCTCCATGAATGTTAAAAATAGGACAAATCATCCCTCCATGCATGCTAGTTTTAATGAAAAATACTTAATGGTGCATAACTTTGGATTTAGATATAATGATAGGACTAGGAGTAACAAGGTGGACCAAAAATCTAAGAAAAGCATGCATCATGATAGACCTAAGACCTTTGTATCTAAGGATAATGACACTAATCCCAAGAAGGGAAGGAATGTGCCTAGAAAGGAGGATAGGTCTAGGAATGTCCAAGGTGGACATATGGGCTCTAGGGTTAGAACTCTAAAGAGGGAAAATCAAGCCTTGAGGGCAAGACTTGATACATTAGAAAAGGCCCTAGAAAGATTCACGGTTGGATCTAAGGGCTTAGACATGGTGTTGGGTAGTTTAAAACCCAACTATGATAGATCGGATTTGGGATACGAGTCTAAGACTTCCAAGGCCAACAAAAAGAAATATGCTGGGAAACATATGATCATGGAAAGAAGGAGAAGTCCAAGGATGATAAGGGAGTGCCATCCAAAGGGAAAATGAGTGACTTAACCAAGGACAAGGTGTCCAAGGTTAAGAAGGTCCATTTTATAGGCCAAGAATCACCGGAGGCTCACCGATGTGGTCTAGTATGGGTTAAGTCACCTAGGGAGGTGGCTAGGGCTCAGAGCTCAAGGGGGAGCTCTAGAAGCCTTTGGGGTCCATGGTAAATGGATCTCAAAAGTTTCTCTCCTAGGAAATTAGGTGAATTGTGTCAAAAAGGGTTGGAAGACTTGGCTAAGTCTTAATCCTAGGTTTTGGCACATTAGATGGAGTTTTAGGGAGAGAATGGTGAAAATAAGGTAAAATTAGGTTTTAATGGGCAAATATAATGTAATTCACTGATAAAAATGAATTGTGACCAAGTATTAGAAGATACATAAAGGAAAAACGACAATTAGAAGTTTTGGGTTGAGTTTATATGATACATTTTAGAGAAAGTTGAGTTTCATGCCAATCTTGGGATCCGGAGTACATTTGTTTGGAAATGAATTTTTCCCAAGTAGACATTGGTCTCACAAATCTCTCCACGAAATTTCATAATTTTTGGAGATTTGTAGAATTATTTAGGGATTTCTGAAATTGGGCTGAAAAACTTGAAAATCAGGTATCAGTCGACTGCCCCAGGGCCAGTCGACTGGTCTCAATCCCAGAAACTCTCTATGAGTTTTGGCAGTCGACTGCCATATGGGCAGTCGACTGATCAGTGAGAGTTTGCAAAAAGGGGATATTGGGTAGTGAGAAATTGCAAAATTGGATTATGGGCTATGGTTTGGATTTAAAATTCATATTTATGTTGTCATATTCTTGAATGGAGTGTTATCTCATGGTTTATTGGTGATTGTATGAAATGAGAGGATATGGATATTATAGATAATTCAAGGAAGATTGATAAGAGATAAGAAGGAGATTTCTTTTATGTTGAGGATATTAAAAGGAAAGAGTTAAGGACAATTCCTTGTGACCATTGATATTGGGTAGAGTTGACAAACACATGGAATTATTGATAGATTTGAAAATTGATACAAAATGCCAAACTTTTGAGAAAATTAGAAGTCGTACCAAAAAGTCAAGCACATTTGTGGTTTTCATGAAATCATATTTTTCTAGGAAAAGGTATATCCTAGTAAGTGTGTTTGCAAACCTTTAGAGTTTTCCGAATTTTGTTGAGTTCTTTATGGCACTAGGGATAAGGTTGCTTGAGAGCAATTCTTTATGCACTCTTCCCTTGTTCAATGTATCACTGACTTAAGCATATTGTCAAATATTGAAACACTTAGAGGAGGACATCACTGATGCATCTTGCACCAACAATCTCCCCCTTTTTGATGATTGATAATATCTTAAGTTAGATTGGTTGAAAGGGCTAAATTATGATCTTTGAAAAACTGATCTAAGTTTTGAAAATAAGTTTTGATCTTTTGAGAGAAAAAGAAAAAACTTTCTAACTTAAGCATACTTTCCCCGTTTTTGAAAAACATTTTGATTTTCATTTTTGATCCTTCTGGAAGACGACAAAAATTTTCTAACTTAAGCTCACTCTCCCCTTTGTCATACATCAAAAATGACAAAAACATCCTTGCACCAACAATGAAACAAAACTTTACTTAAGTTGCACCAAGAAAAATTCTGCTTTGAAAAAGTATTGTGCAATTTGGAAAAAAATATTTGTCATTGTAGGAAAATATTTGGAACTTTTGAAAAATTCTTGCCTTAGAAACATTTTCATTTAGAAAAGATTTTTCAAAATATTGCAAACATATACCTTGAAAAATGTTGTGAAAACAATCTTGAAAGATATTTTACACTTAACACACTTTCACTTTGAAAAACAAAAAACTGTTCTTTGAAACATGTTAGTATTTAAAAAAAATATCTGTACTTTGAAAAATATTTTGATCATTTTCAAAAATGCAAGTACTTTTGAGACATATTGAGCTTTTTGAAAACAATCCAAGTACTTTTGAATAATATTGTGCATTTTTGGAAAATATAAGTAACTTTGAAAGGTATTATGCAATTTTGAAAAATATTTAGGGTGCGTTTGGTTTGTATTTTTCAGTCTATTTTTCATTTTCATTTTCTGTAGAAAATGCAGTTTTCTGGAAAACATGCTTGGTTTATATTTTCCAGCTTTGTTTTCCAGAAAAAAACATAGCGTTTTCTGGAAAACTAGAGAATGAAATAAAGTCATTTTCCAGAAAACGAGAAAATGTGGTTTCTGGAAAATGAAAATGGAAAATGGAACAAACCAAACGCCCCCTTAAGTATTTTTGAAAGATATTATGTATTTTTTAAAAAATAAAATATTATGCACCTTTTGAAAAAATATAATTACTTTTTGAAAAATATCATGCATTTTTGAAGAATATTTGAGAACATAATATTTTACTTGATTTGGTTTCCTTTCCAGTCTGACACAATCCTAGGAAACCTTGTTAACTACAAGGTCATTTCCTTATGTGTCCTGAAAATTCTCCAAACTCAAGTAAATATTATTTTCCAAAGGAATTTTATAAACAATTTTTTTTTGAAATGATAGTATCATATTTTCATAAAATAAAAGAGGGTAGTATTGGAAAAAATTCCTTATGTTTTCAAAAGGATTTAAAAATACAGTGTATGAAAACATATTATTTTGAAATGTTTAATAACTCTCTCAGTTTTGACCTCCCCCTAAGCTTGACCCAGTCCTAGGAAGCTTGTTGATCACAAGTACTCTTCCTCTGAGTCTTTAGGGTTTGGTTTTAGACCAAAAGAATTATCTAATGATTTCAAAAATAATGGCCAAAATTTTGAGAAATACTTGTCAAAGAATTTTTTTTTGACTTAGACTCCCCCTAAATTTAACACATCCTAGGAGTCCTTGTAGATCATGAGGTAGACTTTCCTCTGTGTCTTTAAGGTTTATCAAAATCACAACAATAGTTTGACTGACATTTTGAGAAGATAATTTTTAAAGCTAAGCTTTTTTGAAAACATAAGTGATAGTAATTAAAGCATAGTTTTGAAAAACATTTTATAAAAGATAGTAATGTTTAAAGCACAAATTTTGAAATTAATAAAACACTCCCTCTGTATCCAATACCGTTTGACTCTATCTATGTGCCTTAAGGGACTTTAGTGTTTGACCTAAGAGGCTTGTGTCTAATTGTGTAGGTCAAATAATTTTTCAAAAAGATATAATTTGAAAATCTATCATATATAATCAATCAGGCAAGCATGAAATCCATAAAAACATTATTATGTTAAATTACTATTTTGAACATATATTTTTAGAAAAATATTCTAAGAATTTTAGAAAACAAATGTTTAAAAGGATTTTTCAATTTATTAGTCCTTAACATCTCACCATTCTAGATGTCTCAATACAATCAAGCAAGGTTGCCTTATAGGTGCATTGTGAGATGCTTGAATTATTTTTCTTAATTTATTATTAAATTAAAGATTTAATCGAAACTTGTGTTAGATTCAAATTTATCAAATAGTAAAGTGAATTTGATTTTCGATAATCGGCTTCCAGGTCTTGGCGAGGCACAGAGACCTTCTTTGGTCGTAGCCTTATTGGAGCAATAACCCTTTCCTCGACAAAGCCTTTTATCGAAAATTCATTTTCAAATTTACTTTTTGAAAAATTTTGGTCTAACTAGTTTAGGTTTTGGATCGGTAGCTTCGGCTAGTTCCACCAGACTAGACAGACCAAGTAGGATACACCTTACCTTACTTGACCTTATTAGAAGGGCTTCCCTAACGTACTATCATCTCACCTCCACCTAATACTAGGTTGTTCAAGTTTCAACTAGTCTTTTTCTTATAACCGTTCTAAATTATGCATAAAATTAAACATGAATGACATGACATATATTTTAAAAAAATAGCAGATGCATGACATGACAGTTATGCATGAGTCAAACAAGTCAAGGCATTTAATTAAGTTTCTAAAAAGTATCAAATTCCCGATTTGATACATGTCGTGTGAACCCGAATATGCCAACCTATTTTGACATATTTGTTGTTATTTAGTTGGGGGTTTGAGTTGGGTAGGATTTTATTTGGTTGTAGTTTAAGTTATTTACGAGTTAGAATTAATTGAAACAAATTTGAAGTTAAATTAATTAATTAATGTTAAATTAATTAGGAATTAATTAGAGTTAAATTGATTAGGAATTATTTAAAGTTAAATTAATTAGGAATTAATTCAAGTTTAAATTAGTTAGGGATTAATATAATTTTAAATTAGTTAGGGATTAATATAAGTTTAAATTAGTTAGGGATTAATTAAAGTTAAGTTAAGGATTAATTAAAATTATGTTAATTAAGGATTAATTAAAATTATGTTAATTAAGGATTAATTAAAATTATGTTAATTAAGGATTAATTAAAATTAAGTTAATTAAGGATTAATTAAAATTGAATGAATTAGGATTTAATTAAGGTTAAATTAATAAGGTAAAAATTAATTTAAGGTTACATAAAGAATTAAATTAAAAATAAAAATTAAAATTAAAGTTTTAACTTGATTTAAGTTTCAAAATTTCTGGGTTGGTTAAAAGTTGTGGGTTTAATTTATCACTTTCATTATTTCAAAAATATCTGATTCATTTACTATTTCGTCTTTATTTATCTTTTCAAGTTTTTCTAATAATTCTGATTTATTTGAGTCTTTGTGAACTTTATTAACTATAGCTTTGATCTCAGAAAATTCAATTTCCTCCTTATCCTCATCATCAAAATCACATCCTTCAATATCATAGTAGGTGGAGTAATTTGGGCCACTAATTAATGGTTCAGGATTATCCAGGGAAATAATTAGATTATTATCTAAAAAGATTTCATCTCCAATATCCTTAGTAAAATTATTTTTATCCTCAGAAAATTCTTCAAAAATAATTTCAATATTATCCTTAAGATTTTCAGAAATAATTTCTAGATTATCACCAAGATTTTCAGAGTTAACTTCAGGATTAATATTATCAGAATTAACATTATCAGAATTTTCAGAATTATCAGAATTAAAATTATTAGAATTTTCAGAATTATCCGAATTGTCAGAATTTAAATTATTAGAATTTTCAAAATTAAATTTTAGAATTAATTTAGAATTATTAGAATTTTCAGAATTACAATTAATCTCAGTGTTTACTGTAGAAATTATCGAATTGACATTAAGGATTACAAAGTTAATTTTTGATATTTTAGCATTATCTACATTTTCTAATTGGGCATGCAAAATGTTAATGTGATTATGCAGTAAATTTAATTTTTCAGAAAACTTATCTAACTTATCATACGATTGTGCAGGAATTTAAAATTTTTTTGGAATGTAAATTTTGTGTACCTTTGCCGGACATTTATTTTTGTAATGTCCGTACTTTTCGCATTTGAAACACTGCATGTAGCTCTTGTCACTCCGGACTCCGGGCGCTAATGCCTCCTTTGCTTTCGGTGGTGTAGTTCAAGTCTTACGAGTAGGACACTGATTTTTATAGTGCCCTCTCTCCCTGCACTTGAAACACGTAATATGAAACTTAAAATTTGACATTAAAAATAAAATATACTTGATTCACCCATGGGCTCCCCCTCAACTCCTGGCGTCTTTGCTTCGTCGGCGATTAATCCAGTGAAGAGCGATCTGGCTCTGATACCACTTGTTGGACCGGTGCCGTCGATAGAGGGGGGGGGGGGTGAATATCGACCGTAAAAGCTTCTCGCGGAAATTCATCTTTCGTAGACTTTCGTTTTAGACTCAGAGTTAGTGCAGCGGAAAATAGATAGAACAAAAATAAAGACAACACAAAATGCACACGGGATTTACTTGGTTCCCAACCCCGAGGGTCAGTACATCCAAGGCCTAAGCACGGGAACGCCCGCCCACTAATGGTCTCCTTTCTGGATATTCTGGAGGCAGAGAAACCCGTCTTATAGTGCACAATTACAATCACAATGATAGATAAAAATAATTGCGGAAAATAAATTCAAACCAACAAGAGTTGAAGACCCGGCCAATCTGGAACTCCGAAGTGTCGCGTACTTCCTCCCGGAGCTTCCTTGTTCGCAGAGCCTCATCGTTAGCTCTTTGTCGTCAGTCAGAAAGCTCAGAATGAATCTTGGAAGTTGTGTATTGAGCTGAGGGGTCGAAGCCCCTTTTATAGCCTTCATTGGGGCGCCTGTGATCAATGGGGTGCCTCACAGGGCTTGGTCAAAGATTATCTCCGCGCTGAATTCGCAGTAGCAGATAACCCTTCTGACCAGGGCACCTATGTTGAAGGAGGCGCCTCATTGATTGAGGCACCCTGGTTCATTGAGGCACCTGCATCAATGAGGCGCCCTGTTTGATGGGGGCGCCTAGCAGCCTTCTTTCCAGCCCTATTGTGTGTTTGTTTGTCTGCTTTGTCTTCAACTTTAGGTAGCTGCAAGATACATAAATACAAGCAAACACATATATATCCTTAGCCTTAATGGTTTGGTTCTGACTTCGGATTTCCGTGAAACCCTAGGTCGAACCGACGCTTAAGTTCCCACCCTCGGGAATGCGCCTTCAACCTACTCCTCTCAGGAGACGGTTGCCACCCAGTCCATTCGGGTGGACTTTTGCTTAGCTTTCGAGACTCTCGGATCTCAAGATGTCCGAACCTCGACCCGTCTCTACTTCTATCCTTAGACATCGCTCAGCTAAGTTGCTCAATCCCTCGGACCAAGACTATTGGAACTTGGATGGCTAGAGAGGGGGGGTGAATTTAGTCAGACACAATTTCTTGCACTTTTAGGTTTCTCTACAGTTAGGGTTAGTAGCACAGTGGAAGAAATACAAAACAGAGTATAACTGCAGAAATGAAAAGCAAACCAAAAACGCTAACAAGGATCATTTACAAGGTTCGGGGATAACTTGCCCCTACTCCTTGGCGTGCCCTTAAGGCGGGCGATCCCTTAATCGTCGGCAGATCAAGCCCCGGAAAATCCGGATATCTAATAGCACCTCCTTCTCGGTGGAGTAACCTCTCCACAGCGTTTCAACAGATGAAGATATTAAGCACAATGAAACACAAAGGAAGCTTACAGAGTACTTAGGATAGTAAGAACCCAAGCGAGCTCCTCACCGAGCTCCACTCAACCCAGATCTCACGCAAGAACTACCTGCTCTTCGTGTCTTCTTGCTGATGGACTCGCCAAGCTCCTTGTTTCTTCCAAGTGCTCAAGTATCAATATGTTGCTCAAGATTCACAATTGCTTGCTCAAAGAGATGGATCAAAGTTGTTGCAAGAGAACAAGTGTTGCAGCCAAAGAAGGAGTTCTCTTCGAGTTCTATCTCAGCTCCTTCTCCACTTCGCAGTTTAACCTACTTTGCATCGCCAGCATCGCCAGGTCACAGACGCTCCTCTGGAGCTCACCAGCTGCTCACCTGCAACAGGCCAGCTACCCCTGACCTCCTCTGAACTCACTGAATCCCCTCCAGTAGAGTCCCAGGTCATCAGCTTCTCACCCGTTGCAGTTCGCGCCAGAGGACGGTATATCCTGCGGAAGCAAACCGCCAAACCTGCTGTTAATAAAGCCTCAGTTTGACTCTCCCTGAGTAAACCTGATTTACTTGCACACTTAGCAGCTCATTAGCTCAGCAGATCAATAGAGAATTAACAATCAGAAGTTAAGAGCAGAGATCAGTAGCGAATCAGCAGAGACACAGAACGTGATCAGAACTCTGACAGCGCTTTTGAATTAAAGCTGTCAACTACTGATCGGTCACCGGACCGATCAGAGTGACTCCTGATCGGTCACCAGACCGATCAGGATGGGTCCAGACCGATCAGGCTCCAGCCTGATCGGTCCCCAGTGAGAAATTAGAAATCGCGACTTCTTCGTGATCGATCACCAGACCGATCCAAGTCTTTCCAGTTTCGCAGTCCAAACCTCCTGATCGGTCCCCAGACCGATCAGGGTGTGGCCTGATCGGACTGGTGACCGATCAGGCCACTCTCTGACTGATCAGGCACCAGCCTGATCGGTTATAGTGAGAAGCTCGTGACAATTGATCGTTCACCAGAACGATTTGAATAGTATCCTTGATCGGTCACCAGACCGATCAGTAGCCCAACAAGGTCACTGTATGCTCCCTGATCTGTCACCAGACCGATCAGGAGTCGATCAGTAAGGATCCCAATCTCACTGTATGCTCCCTGATCGGTCACCAGACCGGTCCACGAGGGAACTCCATGCCAACTTCCCTGATCGATCACCAGACCGATCCAGGCAAGGTCAAATCTCCTCTAAGTCACGAGAACAAGCTTCCAACCCTTCTCTGACTCGTTCTTAGTCCCCCGGACCAAGACTCCGTGCGCAGTTTCACTCACCGGGACTTCAACCTAGCCCTCCAAGCTAGGACCTGGCCCTCCAAGACAGGGTTTCATCCAACCTAGCCCTCCAAGCTAGGACCTGGCCCTCCAAGCCAGGGTTTCATCCAACCTAGCCCTCCAAGCTAGGACCTGGCCCTCCAAGCTAGGACCTGACCCTCCAAGCTAGGACCTGGCCCTCCAAGCTAGCCCTCCAAGCTAGCCCTCCAGCCAAGGTTTCATCCAACCTAGCCCTCCAAGCTAGGACCTGGCCCTCCAAGCTAGGGTTTCATCCAACCTAGCCCTCCAATCTAGGACCTGGCCCTCCAAGCCAAGGGCATCCAACCTAGCCCTCCAAGCTAGGACCTGACCCTCCAAGCCAGGGTTTCATCCAACCTAGCCCTCCAAGCTAGGACCTGGCCTTCCAGGCTAGGACCTGACCCTCCAAGCCAAGGTTTCATCCAACCTAGCCCTCCAAGCTAGGACCTGGCCCTCCAAGCCAGGGTTTCATCCAACCTAGCCCTCCAGGCTAGGACCTGACCCTCTAAGCCAGGATTTCAATCCACCTAGCTTCTCAAGCTAGGACCTGACCCTCCAAGCCAGGATTTCAATCACCTAGCTTCCCAAGCTAGGATTTCATCCAACTCTGTGCCCAGTCCCCGACCAGGACTTAATCTCAATCATCTCATTAACCTAAACTAAAATTGGTGTCAACACCAAAACAACAATCAGGGTCAGACTACATCAACAATCTCCCCCTTTTTGTTGTTTGACAACTCGATTTTAAGTTTAGGAATTTGAAATCCATAGTCTCAAATTTCACTATCGAAGGAGAATCAGAATCCTCCCCCTACAACAGTTAAGCTTGTAATTATCCCAAATTTCACTATCGTAGGAGAATCAGGATCCTCCCCCTACAACAGTTAAGCTTGTAATTATCCCAAACATAACTAACCACTCTCTCCCCCCTTTGTCAAACACCGAAAAGGGTGTAGACTGGTAGTTGAGTTTAAACAAACTCCCGCTCAGACCTAGGGGATCTCCCAAAACAACAAGGATAAGATTTAATTTGAAAGCATATGAAACCATGTGATAAAGATAAGGCAGGCTATAGCAATCACATGCAACATATGAATCAAGGAATAGAGTAAAAACCAGAACTAGTAATAAACATGAAGTAGCAAATCATACATAGAAATCAGGCATAAAGACAGATGCATCACACAGCATTAGAATATAGTCAAGTACATCACCCAGTAAGATCAAAGTCGGATGCATAGCAATGCATCAAATTATAGTCAAAGACATCATCAAGTCATAATAGTCATAACACAAATCATGATAGCTAGATCAGAGTATAGTTATAATCAATCCTCAGCAGGATCGTCGTCAGATGAATCATCAATAGAGATGAAACTCCCTGGTGCAGTGCTGCTGGAGGGCGCAGCTCTAGGAAACGTATGCTGGCGCCACTCGTCGTACCATGTCTGCTAACGCGTGAAGTCTACGATCGATAGACCGAAACTCCAAGCGGACCTCCTGTCGCCAGAGCTCGGAGATATGAAACTCGGTTGCATCGTCTGCTTTAGCTCAGCCACCTGCCAGCGAAGATCGGGATCTGGCTCATAGTGGCCCTCTGCAGCAGCGGGAGGCTCCTGATGAAAGACCGGAGCTGCGGGTATCTGAAAATGGGCTGCCCTAGGCAACTCCCCCACTCCTCTCCTATCCTTCCACCACAGCCCCTACGGTCCGACGATAATGCCAGACTGGGCCAACGCACGTTGGCCAAGTCGGCAGTCCTGCCGAACCATCGGCATTAGCTGCCCTGTGACACGTCGATATCGACCGAATGAAGCCAGGCAGTAATGATATGTCCGAAAGGCATATAAACCGTCTGACAATCGATCTGACTGTAGGTGATGATAGAGAAGTAGATGGTAGTCAGTATGTCAAAGTCTAACCGCCGATGCATCCCATAGAGCATCAAGCAGTGAAATGAGCGAATCTCGGTCAGGGGTTTTGAAGTAATAGGTACAGACAGTTAGTGATAATTTTAAAAAGAATATAATCAACGGGGGAAAGGCGGAGAGCAGCAAACGTGGGGAAATCACCGGCGGGCTCACCGGGACCCCCGGCCTGGGATGACCAAAAAAGTACTTGTAGATAGAGTCAGGAGTGACTCCATCGAAGGGAACCGGTAGAGGATCCGGAAGATAAGGATAGAGTGGAAAATCATTTTCCGAACGTCGACAATCAAGGAAGGCAGTGAAAGCTGATAAATCAAAATTAAGGTTGATACCGGCAACACGGGTCCTATACCCTGAACCCTCTCCACTGACCATGTTATTATAAAATTCGGAGACTAAATCAAAATTTATCAACCGCTCAAGGAAGAGAATGGATTGAAGTTCATAATGCTCAACGATCTGTCGTACTGATGGACAGTGTTCGTAAAGAAATGCTCGGTCCACAATTCGACAAGGTGGAGCTTGAAGGTGCAACTGTGAAAGAAGAATTCGAAATGAACATTTTGAAATCGTGAATCACAGGGAGGTTGAGGTCTATCAGACGAAGAGGGAACCCTGGATCGGGAGGTACCCTCGGCCGGTTCTTTACCCTTGGGAAATTTCCTAATGTTGGATAAATAGGACAACATTTAATTGAATAATGATTATAAGAAAGTAAGATCATGACACAGATTGGAAATGATTAGGTTTAATCAGTAGGGTTAAGGATCATGGCAAGGTCACGCACACAATCACACAAAGAATCAACACGGTTAGCTTCTATAAATCGTGACGGATGAAGTAATCAAAACAAAAAACTTACTTAGGGGCCATGAGGTTGATTGACTTCAGAAGAGCACATCTCAAGTCGAGAGAAAGGCCTCGCTGAGAATGAAGCGACGTAGAGGACGTGCGCAGGAAGAAGTCACGAGCTCACACACCGCTACTATCCCGACAAATCGCAGGAAACTTGAGCAGGACAACTCGAGCGCCAACCCATGAACTCATAGCAGGAGAAGATCGCACGCGCAAGAGGAAGAAGATGAGGGGTTTCAGCGCTAGGGTTTGGGAAGTAAGGTGGATATGTGATTAAATGGGTTGGTGGACCGATCACCAACCAAACTTTAATGCGATCGAACGGATCACCGTTCGATCCAGGAGCGCCCAGACCGATCAGGCTCCAACCTGATCGGTCGAGTGACCGATCAGGCAAGCCCCTGATAGTTTGTCGATCGATCAGGGAGCGAATAGTAGGTTCGTGAGTTTTCTGTGACCCTCCTGATCGGTCGGTGGACCGATCACCACAGGGGGCCAGATCGGTCAGTGGACCGATCCAGGTCAACACAGTGAGATTCCGATGATTAATCAAGAAAATGCTTGATCGGTCCTTTGGACCGATCAGACCTACTCCTGATCGGTCCGGTGATCGATCACTCCACCTCCTGATCGGTCTAGTGATCGATCAGGTATCAGGAATTTTCTGATACGATTCTAAAACTCTAGTTTCAGACTTTCCTTCGAGTTCTAATACGATAAAATGGATGATTTTAGATCCTGGAGGGGTTTCCTTGACTATAATTGATCCCTTAACAAGGATCAAAGGTCCTTATGGTTTTAACAAATCAATTTGCTCCACCCAAGTGAAGTCAAGATCAATCAAAACATTCATCCAATGATCAAACAAGTTTGTATCAATATATAAAGTCTCCAATCAAGTTTCCTTGATTGGAATGTCCAAGTATGATCATGGAGCCAAGTACACATATGTTATGCATTGGTTTTCCCCATACTTGGACAACTTAATGATCATTATCTCGTCAACCTAATTCCTCAAGGGATGCATTAACATTTTGAGTAATTAGGTTGATCCTAGCATCTCACCCCATTTCTAGCAAGCAAAAACATTTTGTTGAACCTTATAGTTTGTGTGAGATGTCCTCAAGTTGCCCAATTATTGTTCCCTACAATTTGAATTGATCATGAAGGGTTTTGAATGCTTGTTAATCCTATGAAGCACGACACATTCCCAACTCCCTTCGCAAGAAACTAAACTCATTCTCGGGGAGTGGTTTAGTGAAAATGCCCGCTAGGTTCGATTTGGACTCTACATGTGAGAGTACAATATCTCCTCTAGCAACATGATCTCTAATGAAGTGGTGACGTACTTCAATATGGTTGGTTCTAGAATGATGGACTAGATTCTTTGTTAGGTTTATGGTGCTTATGTTGTCACACAACACTTGCACACCCTTATAGGTTAATTCATAGTCCTCTAGAGTATGAATCATCCACAACAATTGTGATACACTCTCTCCCATGGTTATATATTCTGCCTCGGTCGTGGAGAGAGCAACACAATGTTGCTTCCGACTTGACCAACTAACTAATGATGATCCTAAGAATTGACAACCCCCACTTGTGCTTTTTCGATCCAACTTGCACCCAGCATAGTCGGAATCGGTGTAGCCAATTAGGTCAAATGACTCAGTACGGGGGTATGATAAGTACCATTTTATTGATTATTTCAGATTCCAAAATCCATGTTTGACCCATGTTTTTCTTGCTTAATTGTGAAATTACCCTAGGTTTTAGAACTTGCTTTTATTTTGGACTTAATTGCAAATCTGTACATATTTGGATTATTTGGCCACTAAATTTTTGATCTATTTTTTGTAGGCATGAAAGGATCATGGACCTAGGGCATACTGGGTCAAACTTGAGTCGGAAGTGGACCCGGATCGAGTTATCAAGCTACGGATTAATCTGGGCCGTCCGATTCAAAAGTGGCTAGATCTGAGCCATTTGGGACCATCTGAGGCAATCTGAGCTAGGGTTAGGGTTAATCAAGAACTCTGATCCAGATCTGAAGGTTTCATCCAATTCAGAGATCATTCGACCGTTGGATCGAGCTCAGAGGGATCTAGAGCGTCCATTCAAAGATCAGGTTAATCTGAGCCATCCGATGCAAATCTGGAGGATCCGAGCTACCACGAGGCAGATCCTGACCCCTGATCAACATCATCAAAGTTTGGATTAAATCAGAGCAAGATCAGTCGTTGGATTGAGTTAAGAAATCTGAGCCGTCCATTGTTAAGTATTTAATCAAAAATTCCCTCAGATTCTTCCTCATCGCGTCTTCACCGTTTCTTCGTGTTCTTCAGTAGTTCATCATCGTTTCTTCAAGTTCTTCATCTAAGGAGGCGTGACCACCTCAATCTCAACTTTGGATCATCATCTGAATCATTGGAGGATAGTTTTGTTGAAGATTTCAGCTCAATTTGCGCCGGAACAGGGTTGTTTGAGGGTTTCGGCAGCTCTGCGATTCAATCACTTGGATCTCATCCACGAACCACTTCCGATCATCTGAGCCATTTGTAGGGGTTCTCAGGTGAGCTCAGAGGATCTTCAAATCATCATCGCCATTCTATCCATTGAGATCGAAGGGATTCGGATTGGATTTCCCCAGCTGATGCAGTTTGAGCAGAGTTGATCAAGCAAAGCTGTTTTCCAGTGGTTTACGGAGCCGAAGGGGTTCTTGGCTTGCCCTTGCGTGACGAACAAGGAGATTTTGAGCTCAGGGAGGATTGAGGATTAGTTCCGTAGTTAATTTTCATTGAATTAGTCTGTAATTTCAATTCTAAAAACTGTTTTGTTTCTGAATTTTGTTTCAGCTGCTGTAGTTTACCTTTCTTGGCTTGATTCTGCTTAATTAGTGGTTCGAATCTGTTCTTCCAGTAGTTAGCTAGCTTGTTTAGTTAATACTTCACTTAATTTCATTTTCTTTGCAATTTCATGCTTGCGTATCAGTTGTAGCTTGTGTATCAGCCTTTTTCTGCCCATTCCAGCTTAATTCTGAATTTTTCAGTTTATTTAGAATTCAATTCGTTTCTGGTTTTAGTTCCTGAGATTTAAGTCAACATTTTGGTAGCTAATGAGTTGATTTGAGTTTGATCAGCATTTAATTTCAATTCCGCATTCCGCTCAGATTTTCCCTTTGCGTATCAAGTTGTGTCCTGCGTATCAGTGTATTTTCAGCAGTTTCAGTTCAGCATTTTTGAGAGTGTATCAGGTTCAGCATCAGCACCGATTTGGAGCACGTTTAACATACCTTGTAGTGTACTTTAGTGCTCGAATTCAGCATGCATTGTTAGTTTCAGCTCATTGATCAGTCACTGCATTTCTGCAGTAACCTGCTTAAGTCTATCCTTCACTGTTGCATTTCTGCATCATTACTTCTGCATATCAGTCTTTTTTTTCCATATCTGAATTTTGTCTCAAGTAGGTGCTAATTCTTCTCCTGCATTTACACATTGAAGATGGGTTCTTTTACAAAGATTTAGCATCAATTTTTGCGTTTAGTATCAGCAGGTTTGTGTCAAATTCCATTTCTGCATCCCAGTTTCAATTCTGTACCCAATTCATTTCTGCAATTTTTAGTTGTAGTTGCTGAAGTTTGTATCAAGAAAGCTTTGCATTTGAATTCCATTGCATTTGAAATTAGTTGCTTGCTTGATTTGCATCCAAGTGGAGTTTAAGTTGCCATTTCAGTCCATTAGTTGGATTTATTCCTGCACGTTTTATTTCTTCATTGGAGTTATATCTTTCATTCATTTGTTCAACATCAATTGCTTCACATCAGTTGTTTGTTTGATTTTGCTTTAAAACCAGACTTGTTTCCCAAATTGGTTAATTAGATTTTTCCATTGATTGAGTGTTGATTACCATCACTTGTTTAGTTTATTAGTTAAGTTCCTTTCTTTCCATAGCATTTTCATTTCTATTCGCAATCCAAACCCACGTCTTATTTGAAACCCAAAAACATCAACGACACATAAACTCAAGCGCGAATCAAACAACTTCAACTAGCCCTAGGAAAAACACGACCTGTGGCCCCTTTACTACGTTTTCATCTTTGATTGCAAAAAGGGTTTCCAGCATTTATAAATATCTAAATTTGAGACCCACTTTCGTGACACCTAGTTAGCGGCCATCAGGGTACCAAAGACCAATTCCAATTGTGCCTTAAGGTATCTCAAAATTCTTTTAACAGCAATTAGATGAGATTCCTTGGCACAGACTTGATACCTAACACACATACCCATAGCAAAAAGTATATCAGGTCGACTAGCTGTGAGGTATAGCAAACTACCTATCATGCTCCGATATTGAGTTAGGTCAACAGGCTTACCACTCTCATTATTGTCTAACCATGTGTTTGTAGCCATGGGAGTGGTTACCTCTTTCGAATCACTCATGTTAAATTTTCGGAGCATCTCTTGAGTGTACTTTGATTGGTGCACATGGATTCCGTCTCGAGTTTGCTTGATTTCGAGTCCAAGGAAGAAAGTCAACTCTCCCACTAGACTCATTTCAAATTCACTCTCCATGTGTCCAATAAATTCATTTAAATATCCCTTATTGTTTGAGCCACAAATTATGTCATCGACATACACATGGGCTACAAATATATTATCACCATCTCTTCGTAGAAATAGTGTAGGGTCTATTTGTCCTCTCACAAAACCTTTTTCAATTAGAAATGTCGATAATCGCTCATACCAAGCTCGGGATGCTTGTTTAAGCCCGTAGAGCGCCTTCTTAAGCTTGAACACATGGTTTGGGAATTCGGTACTCTCAAACCTCGAAGTTTGTTCGACATAGACCTCTTCTCGTATAAAACCATTTAGAAAGGCCGATTTGACATCCATTTGATAAAGTTTGAAACCACGATGTGTTGCAAATGCAAGCATCAATCGGATGGACTCTAATCGTGCCACGCGAGCATAGGTCTCATCGTAATCAAGGCTTCGACTTGACTGTAGCCCTTGGCTACTAAGTGTGCCTTGTTTCTTATGATTTCTCCCTTATGGTTCAATTTATTTTTGAAGACCCATTTGGTTCCAATAATGGTGGTCTTCTTAGGTCTAGGGAATAAGTCCCATACTTGACTTCTTTCGAATTGACCTAGTTCATCTTGTATGGCAATGATCCAATCGGGATCATTTAATGCCTCGTCAATTTTTCTAGGTTCAATTTCGGAAATTAGGGCAACTTCATTAGCCTCATTCCTAAAGAATGATCTAGTCCTAACCCCATAGTGGATATCTCCAACAATTTGGTCTTGGGGATGACTAGAGGCTAACCTGGTTTGCCTTAGTGTTGGTGGTGCTTCTTGGATGGTGTCACTAGACACAGGCTTGTTGGAGCAATCGACCCTAAGATGGTCCGGAGTGACCATGGGTTTTGATGTTTGGGCAAAGGGTTTAAGTTAGGTTTACCCTTGTATTTGATATGCGTATGTTGAGTGTGCAGGTTGTACAGGTTACGCATATGGACCTGACTGGACGGTCTCAGTACGGTGAAGGATGGCATGGAAGCCAGCTGGAGGCTGGTGTGCGCATCTGAGGAACCATGGAGTGCAGGGATGATGAGCTGATGGGCGCGGACTTCGAGGCGTACGTGAAGGGTGGCATGGAGGCAAGCTGGAGGCTTGCGTGCACATCCGAGGGACGAGGGCCGAAGATGAAGAGGGCGCGAAGGCAACAGTCGAGGCTGCGGATGAGGAGTCAGTCGAGTCGTGAGGGTACGAGTGCAGTGTGATTGTACTCGGGAAATCCTAGGGTTTGAGTACGGAGTGAAATGTACTCAGGAAGGGTAACCTTAGGTGGGTGAGTAGACCAGTTGACTGGCCTGGTGGCAGTCGACTGATGGAACTCACAGAAAGGTCTCAGCCTTGGGACCAGTCGACTGCCCTGGGGGCAGTCGACTGGTAGCGGCTGGTGAGTTGGCTAAAATTCGAACGTTGGGGGTTGCAACGGTCGGATTTAGCTGGCACCAGTCGACTGCCCTGGGGGCAGTCGACTGGTAGCGAGAAATCAGCCCCGAGTCCTATTTAAAGAGGACTTCGTGGTGGCTGAGTCTCTTGACGAATCTTGCTTGGCTAAGGCAAGGTAGTAGTCTTGTGTGCTCAGGAAAGTGTTTGGTGATTGTGGAGAGGTTTCTCCACCCACAAGGAGCAACACGTTCTAGCCGGAGGTTATCCGGGGATTGATCCACCGACGGATTGTTGGATTAGTCACCCGACCGGGGTGGATACCAACTAAAATCGTCGTGTTAGCATTGGTTAGTGATTTTATTATTGTTTTACTATTATTTCCGCTGTGCAAACTACCGTGTAGGAACAAGAATTCGGCGAAACGCTATTCACCCCCCCTCTAGCGTATCGGAACGATCCTAACAATTGGTATCAGAGCGAAGGACCGCTCTTGATCGGACTAACCGCCGAGAGAGTACACGCTAGAGGAGAAGAACGATGGAAGACAAACTTGGGGACAACATCTACACTCCGCCGGCCTACGACCATGAAGACTTCGGGTATTGGAAGTCACGGATGGAGATGTGGTTCGCGATGGAGTGGGAACAAATGATTGCGCTTGAAGAGCCATATGAGACTCCAAAGGATAAGCACGGGAAGAGGCTTAGGCCTAGATATTGGAGTCAAGAACAACAAGATCTTTCTAGAGCAAACGAAAAGGTAATTAGTGTTTTAAGCAATGTTTTGCCTAATAATATTTTGAGTTGTGTAGGAAAATACGAAAATGCGCACGACCTATGGAAAAAGATAAAAGAATATCATGAAAATTCTACACAAATTCAAAAGCCCGAAGAAGTAAGTTCAAGTGGAGAAGAGGAAAAAGAAAAAGAATCATCTACATCATCAAGTGAAATGGAAGAAGTGTCAACTTCTTCAAGTGAGGAGGAGGAGCTAAGTGAAAGATTATCAACCTCCTCAAGAGAAGAAGAAGAGGCATCAACTTCAAGAATTGAGGGGGAGGAGAGACCCTCATCTACACATGATCAAGAGGAAGCTTCCACATCATCCGAGGTTGAAGAAGAAGAAGTCAACCTAGTCTCCACCTCCACTCCACCTCCACCAAAGCCAAGAGAAAGGACCACATTACATGCTGTGGGTGTAATGAAAAGGGGCACTACAAGGACAAGTGCCCGAAAGGTAAAAAGGAGGTAAAATCTACACTTATTTCAAGTTCTTTAAACTCTAACATAAAGTGTAGGATTGGAGAAACCCAAGAGAAGAAGAGGAGGATTCGATGCTTCACGTGTGGTGAGCTAGGGCACTACCACACCAAGTGCCCAAGGAAGAAAGAGCTAAAGAAAATGGAGCACCTAAGGAGATGGGAAAAAGAAGAAAGAAAGAAGAGAAGAAGCCCACATCAAGGAGGGACTACAAGGGTAAGGGAGGTAATTCCTAACCCGAGATTAAATTGTCATTCATATTTAAGTTCCTCCATGAATGCTAAGAATCATGCCAATTACCCATCCATGAATATTAGAAATAATGCAAATCATTCATCCATGCATGCTAGATTTCATGAAAATTGTCTTTTTGTGCATAACCATGGTTTTAAATATCATGATAGGAATAAGGATAACAAGGTAGATACATATCCTAAGAAAAGCATGCATCATGGTAAATCTAAGACCTGTGTATCCAAGGCTAAAGGCATTAACCCCAAGGGAGGGAAACAAATGCCTAAGAAAATGGGTAGTTCTAGGAATGTCCAAAGTGGGCATATGGACTACAAGGTTAAAGGTCTAGAGAGGGAAAATCAAGCCTTGAGGGCAAGGCTTGATACATTAGAAAAAGCCCTAGAAAGATTCACGGTTGGATCTAAGGGCTTAGACATGGTGTTGGGTAGTATAAAACCCAACTATGATAGGTCGGAATTGGGGTACCGATCTAAGACCTCCAAGAGCAATGGAAAGAAGTATGCTTGGGAAAGCATACAATCTTAGTAAGGAGGGAAGGTCCAAGGATAGCAAGGGGATGCCATCCAAAGGTAGAAAGGGTGACTTAACCAAGGACAAGGTGTCCAAGGTTAAGAAAGCTCACTTTGAAGGCCAAGAGTCACCGGTGGCACACCGGTGTGGCTTAGTGTGGATCGAGTCACCTAGGGAGGTGGCTAAGGCTAAGAGCTCAAGGGGAGCTCTAGGAGCCTTTGGGGTCCATGGTAAATGGATCTCAAAAGTTTCTCCCTTAGAAAATTAGGTGAAATGTGCCAAAAAGGGTTGGAAGACTTGGGTAAGTCTTAATCTTAGATTTTGGCACATCAAAAGGAGAATTTAGGGAGAAAAGGTGAAAAAGGAGCTATAATTCACAAAATTGAGGTTTAATGGTGGAATACCATGTATTTCAGTAGTAGAAATGAATTGTGATCAAGGATAAGAAGAAACACTTAAGAGAAGTGAGAATTAGAACTCTTAGGATGAGCTCATTTGATACTTTTTAGAAGAAGTAGGATTTTGTGTCAATCTTGGGATTTGGAGTACATTTATTTGGAAACATATTTTTCCCAAGTAGATATTGGCTTCACAAATCTCCCCACAAAATTTCATATTTTTTGGAGATTTGTTGAATTTTTAAGACATTTCTGAAGGTCAAACTAAAAACCTGAAAATCAGGTGGCAGGCGACTGCCCTCAGCCCAGAAATTCTCTGGAATGTTTGGCAGTCGACTGCCCATTTGGTACATGAGAGTAGGCATAAAAAGGGGGAGTTTCGACAATGAGAAGCTACAAGATTGTTATGGGATATGATGTAGGGTTAAAACTCTTGGTTATGACTTCATAGTCCTTGAATAAAGTGTTATCCCATGATTTGATAAGAATTTATTGGATTTTATGGAAATCAAGAAGGATTGATAAGGTTCCCTAGGTATCTAAGATTTAGAGACTAAACAGGGAACATTGAGGACAATTCCATGTGTCGAATTATGATGGGTAGATTTGACAAACACATGGAATTAGAAACGAATTTGAAAATTGATACTTAATGCAAAATCCTTAAGAAACTTAGATGTGTACCAAAAGTCAAGCACACTTGATATTTCCATGATATCATATTTTTCTAGGATAGGGTATATCCTAGCAAGTGTGCTTGCAAACTTTAGAGTTTTTAGACTTTTGTTGAGTTCTTTTTGGCACTTTGGGAAAGATTACCTCGGGCAATGCTATAAGAGTGTCAAAGGGGGAAGAACTCGGGTGTTGGGTTGTGTATGACTCAACGTGGTGTCTAGGAGGTTAAGTTGGGTAGAACTTGACCTGGGAAAAATAAAAATTGGGAGAAGGCATGGGTAAAGGGGAAGGCTGCCTCCTAGTTGCCTTGATTTTCATTTTGAAAATTTTTGGGTTTTGTGTCAAACTTGGGAATGGTGATAGATACATGGGTAGATGTATTTTTCCCAAGTAGGTATGGGTAAGACAAAGTTCTCCACGAAATTTGAGAATTTTTGGAGATTTGTGAAATTTCTGGCGCATTTCTGAAAATGCCAGAAAAGACTGAAATCAGAGTATCAGTCGACTGCCCGTTTGGGCAGTCGACTGCCAGAGGCTGATTTGGGTATCAGCAGCTGGTTTGGGGTCCAAATGACAAGGAACAAGTGTGTGGGGGTCTAGTACACTGTGTTTAGGGTCATTGGGAATTTAAAGAACCAATAATTGGGTAATTATTGGGTTCTTTTTGATGTATGGCAAAGGGGGAGAAATATTGTGTTTAAGTGGGAAACCAATACCTTTGCTAGAAAGAAACCCTAGGTTTAGGAGAGCTAAGCTTCTTGGCGTAAGGGGAACCTTGGAGAGGTTCTTTAAAAAAAAACCTTTGTAAGTCCAGTGTAAGGGGGAGCTTGGGAGAAGCTTTAAAAAGCCGGTTTGGTAGAAAATCCTAACTTGGAGGGTTAGGTGGGAAAAATCCTAACTTGGAGGGTTAGGTGGGAAAGTCCTAGCTTGGAGGGCTAGGTGTTGGAAAATCCTAACTTGGAGGGTTAGGTGGTAAAAGTCCTAACTCGGAGGGCTAGGTGTGGGAAAATCCTAACTTGGAGGGTTAGGTGGGAAAGTCCTAGCTTGGAGGGCTAGGTGTTGGAAAATCCTAACTTGGAAGGTTAGGTGGTAAAAGTCCTAACTCGGAGGGCTAGGTGTGGGAAAATCCTAACTTGGAGGGTTAGGTGGTGAAAATCCTAGCTTGGAGGGTTAGGTGTGGGATGCCTTGAGATATGATCCAGTTATGCATTGCATATGCATTCATTTAGCATGATTTTTGCTATTTACTACTATCTTGCTTTCCTAACTTAAACGGATTGCCAAACATCAAAAAGGGGGAGATTGTTGGAGCAATCGGCCCTAAGATGGTCCGGAGTGACCATGGGTTTTGATGTTTGGGCAAAGGGTTTAAGTTAGGTTTACCCTTGTATTTGATATGCGTATGTTGAGTGTGCAGGTTGTACAGGTTACGCATATGGACCTGACTGGACGACCTCAGTACGGTGAAGGATGGCATGGAAGCCAGCTGGAGGCTGGCGTGCGCATCTGAGGGACCATGGAGTGCAGGTGTAAAACACGGTGATTCGAAAATCCGGACCACAAAATTTTTCAGGATTTTTCCGGATTGAGTCTAGGGTTTCCGGCCCTACGGGAGGAGCCCAAAGGGTTTTATTGAAAAAAAAACTTAAAACTTATCAAGGGTTTCATAAAAGAAAACCTCAAATAAGTTGGCTTATGTAGATTTACCTAAAGTTAAGGGGTTAAGCTGATAAACTATTTAACCTAAAGACTGTTAGTGATATGAGAGAAGTGTCCTAAGGCAATCGCCTTATGATTGTAAACATTCATTTTAATAAATGATAATTCACTATTTGAGTATACATGTTTGTGTATTTGATTGGGATCTTAAACTCATCTACTGAATGTCCGCAATACAATTCACAGCATAAGAGAATTTGTGATGGGATCACAACTAGTGATTATCTCTAAATGTGCAATTGTGAAGTATTGAAAATATCCCGAGTCGATGAATTGATAAAAATGGACATTATCAATTCTGTTGAGACTAGCATGAGTTATTCTCTAATCAGCTGATTCTCACTGGCTGGTGACATTGGGATGTCCGGAGATAAACATGGATGCTAGTTAAGGGAACTAGTTCATTGGAGTGACTAGCTGTAAAACTTCATATGGTAATCTATATAGATATGTCAATGAAGTTCTTACTGCAGCATAAGTGCGATATTCCTTTGACTTGCGGTGTTCAAGTCATCTTGGTCATGGAGACTTATGCTTTAACATCTTAAGCAAGCATCTCCTAGGAGGTGTGGACCCAGGATGATTGGGTATAAGCCGAAGTGCCCGAAGATGTTTGAGCAGCCTACAAAGGATTCACCACTCCTTGCGAGGAGATGTATACCCAGGCCTATCGTCGGATTGTTACTCAAAGCCTCTGGCCAGAGCATATCATGTTTAGAGTGCGAGTCTCTTAAATACATGAGAGTAATTAGAAATCCAAAGGACGAGAAAGACACTACTTGAGCTAGGTGTGACGTAGTCAGCCTAGTGGGGACTGACACAAATAGACCGTGTCCTGAATCAAGTGGGTATAAGATGGTGAAGGGAATGGGGCACGATTCATTAGAGCTGCTGAAGGGTTTCAGAATTACTTCTGAGGTCAAACCGTTGATCTTTCGATTAATTGGGGGTCATGATGTACTACTAGGTGCCACTCATGATCGTTCTATAATTAGTTGATTATAGACGGCCAACATAAATCGAAAGCCTATTTAGTCACACGCACTACGAGTAATCCGAGGGATTTAAAACGAGTTGAAAATTAGATTTTCCGATTAAGAGAAATAAGTCGAATCTGAGTTAATCAGAGGCGCAACGGAAACTTAAAATGGCTAAGTCTTTTGAAGGCTTATCGGGCGAATTAAATGAGTTTAATTCGCGATCGGTTCGGTTTGGTTTGGCCGGCCAAAGAGGGTGCTAAATCCCTTTGGTTTGGCCGGCCACAATAAGGGGAAGAAACCAATTTATTTGGTTTAATTAATAAAATAAATCTAGCGCGATTTGTTTTATAAATTATGGATAAATAAATTTGTGTAGAGAAATTTATATAAATAAATTTATAGAAATTTATTCTTTTATGAAAATTAAAATGATCTATGGAATGGTTTATTTTAATTTTATAAAATCAATTATGAATTGATTTTTTCATAATAAGAATGTTTATAAATTTCTTATAAAATTTATTCCATAATAAAAGGAAAGAAGGTATTTGTTTTATTATAAAGTTAGTTATAATAAAACTTGGCTTAAACGGAATAATTAATAAGAGAATTTATAGGATAAATTTCTTATGAAAATTCCGTTAAGAGGGAGACTTGGCAAGGGAGAGGTTACTATATAAAGGAACGAAGGCTAGGCTTTAATTCCTTAATCAATAGAGTAATCAAGAGATTAATTCTCTCCCTCTCTCTCTCTTATTCTCTTCTCCTTCTCCTTCCCTCCTAGGGCCGGCGCCCCTTGCCACTCTTAGGGCCGGCGCCCCTTGTCCAACCTAGGGCCGGCGCAACCTCACCCTTCCAAGGGTTGGCGTGAGCAAGGATCACCAAGAAGGAGCCGAACAAGAAGAAGAAGAAGCGGATCGCAACTCCTCTCTTCCCGGAATTTGGATTTCGTTTCTTGTTGGTTAGTTTCCATTCTTTTCTCTTGTTCTTCTAGTTGTGCCTTTAGAGAATCTAGTAGTTCTCGTCGGCACAAAACTCATGACTTTCCGAAGTCATCCCGAAGAGAACTCGGCGTGGACGCGAATAGAGGCGGAGCTTCCAAGGGACGCTACGGTTGGATCTCGTCCCTTACTTCGAGTTACGCGAGGTATTGAAGTAATTTAGTTTACTTTTCCGCAAAGTTTTAATTTATGATCATGTCCACACATCATAAGGTTGCATGCTAGATACGAGGTTAAAATAATTTAAGAAATTATTTTATGCTAATTCTTCCGCTGCACGTAAAAATTTAAAATTTTACGAACCCGTATCCTTGTCAACATGCACCCGGTCCCAACAGTGGTATCAAAGCCGGTTAGTGTTCGACATAATTATATAATTGTTTTGCGGAAAACTGTCATAATCTCAATTTTGGAAAAATTTTCAATTATGGAAATTTTCCAATTATTATAAATCTTGGATTTAGGAATTTCAAAGTTTGGAAATCCTCATGAAATTTCGCAAACGTTTGAAATATTCTAGTTTCTGAAATTTTATGATAATTGTGAAAACTTCCCATCTTTGGAAACTTTCCAATTTTGGAAATTTTCTATTTTAGAAATTTTCCAATTTTGGAAATATGTAAGTTTTCTTTGTACTAGAAACTTACAATTATTCTGAAAACCTATTATGAAATCTCGCAATTTTAGGCATTTTCTTTCAAGAAAGTCTAGACAAATTTATGGACAATTAATTGACAATTAAATTTGAATTGGTTTTTAAATTGACAACAAAATTCTTTATTTTGGATTGAGCCTCGGGGAGCCGTCCAATTTAAAGTTAGTTGTTGTAATTTAATTTCCCAATTTTTAAATGAAATTGTCACGTTTAATGTGGTTATGCTTCCGAAGCGGACCAAATTGGATTTACGACAAATTACTTTTCTTTGGGTATCTGAGCCTCGGGGAGCCACCCTTAGAAAACGATTTGTTGTAATTAATTAAATCCATGAATAAAATATGATTTAAGAGGTGATGCTCTTACGTATTGTTGTCTCCAAAATTAATTAGGAAAATGGTTTCCTATAGAGTTTTCTTAAATGAGATTTTCATAAAAATAATATGTGGTTGAATTAAGGACTCATGTCTCTTAATTTAATAAGATTTGATTTAGAGAAATCAAAGTCTTAAACATATTATTTCCGAAATTGATTATGACAATTTAGGAAATTGTTTCCCAAAACAATTCCTTCAATAAAGTATGAAATTAGAATTAGGAAATCCGGTTCCTAATTCAATTAATGAGACTTGATAAATTAAGTCACATACATACTTTATTAAGAAAATCGTTAGTCATGACATAATTATATGTCATGAATGTGCTTAGAAAAGAAAGGATGAGACCCAAAACCCCTTACAAAATATTAAGGCCAACACCTTCCATTAATATGGTTAGAATCGGAGTTTTGTTTCTCGTTTGGGTTGATGGACACATCCATGCCCGGCTTGAACCTCAACATGTTCAAACCATGGAATTAGTTTATGAATAATATAGTTGGAGTCAGAGGTCAATCCTTAGTTTTGGTTGTTGGACACATCCAAGCCTAACTAAACGGTTGAATGAGCTCCAATCATGTTAAAACTATTTCTTGATTAATGGGTCAGCCTTAAGCTTGGAACATCGATTTGTTGTGCCACAGCCAAGGTCGATGTAAAGAGAGGTGCAGTTGGGTGCTATGTATATTGTTGCATACTTGTTAACGAGTTAACAACCCAATGATTTATGCAAACATTCAATTAGTTGATAGCATAAAGTGATAGTTACATATATGTGATATGTAATCGGTATAATTACCTACCTTCATAGCTAAGAAAAACTTGATGGCCACAGCCATGGTGGTTCTTATCTATGGTTGGATATCAACCTATTTGGAGATGTTCCTACGATCTCCCGAATTGATAAAAAGGGTTATTCAATTTGAAAAATAAATAGGATTTTTGTTAATGTATGTTGATACATTTTTTTAATCATTCTTCTCACATAAGCTCAATTTGTATTTCTAGGTTAATCACTCGATCATGTCTTCTCAAAATTTACGTTCCATTTTGGACACCAATAAACTGACTGGGCCGAACTTCATGGACTGGTTTCGAAGCCTGAGGATAGTCCTCAAGGCACAAAAGCTTGCTTATGTCCTTGAAGATCAACTTCCCGACCGTCCTCCAGAAATGCAACTCCAGACCAATTGTTGGCCTATCAGAAACATGTGACCGATTCTGAACTTGCGAGTTGCATCATGCTAGCCTCTATGGTACCTGAGCTGCAAAAGCAGCATGAACATATGGATGCTTATACCATCATCTTCCATCTTCATGAGTTGTTTGAAGAGCAGGCGAGATCCGAAAGGTTCGAAGTCTCCAGACTCCTCTTCACCTCTAGGATGTAGGAAGGTCACTGGCGAAGAAACTGCAAAGTTTATCTTGAGTCCTTGAAGAAGAAGGCATCTGATGCCCCATCCTCTTCAGGTATCTTCGTTATTGAATGTCACTCTATTTCCTCAAATACCTGGGTACTTGATACTGGGTGTAGCTCACATATATGTAATGACATACAGGGGCTAAGGAATAGAAGAAGACTCGTCAAAGGAGAAGCGAATTTGCGAGTTGGAAATGGAGCAAAGATTGCTGCTGTTGCCATCAGAACATATTTGCTAAAGCTCCCCACTGGACATGTCTTAGTTTTGGATAATTATTATTTTGTTCCTTCGTTAATAAAGAACATTGTATCTATTTCATGTTTGAATGAAAAGGGTTATCATTTAACTTTTAGTAACAATTGTTGTTACATAACTTTAAATGGCGTTCTTTATGGGAATGAAACTTTGTGCAATGGTATCTACACGTTAGATTTATCCGGTGACGTTTTCAATATCGAAGTTAGCAACAAACGTGCTCGAATAGATAATCGAATAGACTCCTACACATGGCATTGTCGTCTTGGCCATGTAAGTAAGAAACGCATGACCAAATTGCACCGATGTGGAATTCTGGAATCATTTGAACCCGGTTCATTTGATATATACGAATCGTGCTTAAAAGGCAAGATGACCAAATTACCCTTTCCGGAAAAGGTAATCCAGTGGGAGAATTGCTTGGTCTAATACATACTGATGTATGTGGACCAATGTCAACTCTTGCACAAGGAGGCTATAGCTACTTCATCACCTTTATCGATGATCACTCACGATTCGGGTACATGTTCTTGATGAAACACAAATCTGAAGCTTTTGAGAAATTCAAAGAGTTCAGAAATGAAGTAGAGAAACAGCTTGGCAAAAGTATTAAGACACTTCATCCGATCGAGGTGGTGAATACTTAAGTCAAGAGTTTCAATATTATCTTAGGGACAATGGGATATTGTCCCAATGGACTCCGCCGTATACACCACAGCATAATGGTGTATCTGAGAGGCGCAATCGAACCTTGATGGACATGGTTAGGTCGATGATGAATCATGCAACTCTTCCAAAATCCTTTTGGGGCTATGCACTTAAGACAACTGTTTACTTGCTAAACAGAGTCCCGACCAAGGTAGTCTCTACTACTCCATATGAGATATGGAATAGTAAGAAACCTCACTTAACTCACCTTAAGATATGGTGTTGTCCTGCTTATGTGAAGCGGACTATATCAGACAAATTGGATGCTAAGTCTGATAAATGTCTATTTATTGGATACCCTAAGGAAACGAAGGGTTACCAATTCTATCATCCCTTGGATCAAAAGGTGTTTGTTTCAAGGCATGCTGTATTTCTGGAAAAAGAATTTCTTTTACAAGAAAACAGTGGGAGTGGCATTGAACTTGATGAAGTTCAAGAAACTCCAATAGACATTACAGAGACACCTAGTCTAGACCCACAACCAATAACTCATAATGATGAGCTATCAGTTGAACCTAAAACAACACCACCTCTTCGTAGGTCTGATAGGACACGCAATATTCCAAAGAGATACAGATTTCTCATAAGCGAATCGAATGACGTGTTGCTCATAAGCGATGACGAACCTATCAGTTATGAAGATGTTCTGAAAAATTCAGAAAGGGACAAATGACTTGAAGCCATGAAGTCGGAAATGGATTCCATGTACGAAAATCAAGTATGTGACTTGGTTAACCCACCTGAAGGGATTAAGCCCATAGGGTGCAAGTGGGCTTTCAAGAAGAAAACCGACATGGAAGGTAATGTTGTTACCTTTAAGGCTAGATTAGTGGCAAAAGGATATCGTCAAAAACATGGAATTGATTATGACGAAACCTATTCGCCAGTAGCTATGCTTAAATCCATTCGGATGCTCCTAGCCATAGCAGCTCATTATGATTATGAGATATGGCAAATGGATGTGAAAACATCTTTCCTTAATGGAAACCTGCTTGAGGATGTATACATGATACAACCTGAAGGTTTCACATCGGTTGATAAAACCAAAGTATGCAAGCTTCGACGATCCATATATGGACTGAAGCAAGCATCCAGGAGCTGGAACATCCGTTTTGATGAGACAATCAAAGAGTTTGATTTCTCACAAAATCCTGACGAACCTTGTGTGTACAAGAAGGTTAGTGGGAGTGCAGTCGTATTCCTAGTATTATATGTCGATGACATATTACTTATAGGAAACGATATATCAGTCTTACAGACAGTTAAAATTTGGTTGTCCAAAACTTTCTCCATGAAAGACCTGGGAGAAGCAATATATCCTTGGGATTAGAATCTATAGAGATAGATCAACACGATTGCTTGGTCTTTCGCAGTCTACATATATAGACTGAGTGCTAAAAGGGTTTAGCATGTCGGAATCCAAGAAAGGTTACCTTCCCATCAGGCATGGGATCAACCTTTCAAAGTGTTTGTGTCCGCGCACAGAAGATGAGAGGATTTGCATGAATAAGATTCCTTATGCATTCGCGATAAGATCTATCATGTATGCTATGTTATGTACAAGGCCCGATGTATCGTATGCTCTGAGCGTCACGAGCAGATACCAGTCTGATCCAGGAATGGATCATTGGGCGGCTGTCAAAACAATCCTTAAGTACTTAAGAAGAACTAAGGATGTGTTCCTAATATATGGAGAAGGAGATATGGTAATACGTTGGTATACAGATGCCAGTTTCCAGACAGATAAGGATGACTCCAAATCTTAGTCTGGATACGTATTTATCTTGAATAGAGGCGCAATAAGTTGGAAGAGTTCCAAACAAGACACCGTAGCGGATTATACCACGGAAGCAGTCTGGATCAAGAAGTTTGTCTCAAAACTTGGTGAGGTTCCAACCATTGATGAAGCAATACCGGTTATTGCGACAACAATGGAGCTATTGCACAAGCAAAGAAACCAAGGTCTCATCAGCGATCCAAACACGTGCTTCGCCGCTATCATCTGATCAGAGAGATTATAAGTAGGAATGACATACAAATTGAGAAAATTCCCACTGAAAGGAATTTAGCGGATCCTTTAACTAAGGCCTTGCCTCAGAACAAGTTTGAGGGTCATGTTAGAGCCTGTGGTATTGGATACCGTAGCGATTGGCATTAGGCCAAGTGGGAGTTTGTTAGTGATATGAGAGAAGTGTCCTAAGGCAATCGCCTTATGATTGTAAACATTCATTTTAATAAATGATAATTCACTATTTGAGTATACATGTTTGTGAATTTGATTGGGATCTTAAACTCATCTACTGAATGTCCGCAATACAATTCACAGCATAAGAGAATTTGTGATGGGATCACAACTAGTGATTATCTCTAAATGTGCAATTGTGAAGTATTGAAAATATCCCTAGTCGATGAATTGATAAAAATGGACATTATCAATTCTGTTGAGACTAGCATGGGTTATTCTCTAATCAGCTGATTCTCACTGGCTGGTGACATTGGGATGTCCGGAGATAAACATGGATGCTAGTTAAGGGAACTAGTTCATTGGAGTGACTAGCTGTAAAACTTCATATGGTAATCTATATAGATATGTCATTGAAGTTCTTACTGCAGCTTAAGTGCGATATTCCTTTGACTTGCGGTGTTCAAGTCATCTTGGTCATGGAGACTTATACTTTAACATCTTAAGCAAGCATCTCCTAGGAGGTGTGGACCCAGGATGATTGGGTATAAGCCGAAGTGCCCGAAGATGTTTGAGCAGCCTACAAAGGATTCACCACTTCTTGCGAGGAGATGTATACCCAGGCCTATCGTCGGATTGTTACTCAAAGCCTCTGGCCAGAGCATATCATGTTTAGAGTGCGATTCTCTTAAATACATGAGAGTAATTAGAAATCCAAAGGACGAGAAAGACACTACTTGGGCTAGGTGTGACGTAGTCAGCCTAGTGGGGACTGACACAAATAGACCGTGTCCTGAACCAAGTGGGTATAAGATGGTGAAGGGAATGGGGCACGATTCATTAGAGCTGCTGAAGGGTTTCAGAATTACTTCTGAGGTCAAACCGTTGATCTTTCGATTAATTGGGGGTCATGATGTACTACTAGGTGCCACTCATGATCGTTCTATAATTAGTTGATTATAGACGGCCAACATAAATCGAAAGCCTATTTAGTCACACGCACTACAAGTAATCCGAGGGATTTAAAACGAGTTGAAAATTAGATTTTCCGATCAAGAGAAATAAGTCGAATCTGAGTTAATCAGAGGCGCAATGGAAACTTAAAATGGCTAAGTCTTTTGAAGGCTTATCGGGCGAATTAAATGAATTTAATTCGCGATCGGTTCGGTTTGGTTTGGCCGGCCAAAGAGGGTGCTAAATCCCTTTGGTTTGGCCGGCCACAACAAGGGGAAGAAACCAATTTATTTGGTTTAATTAATAAAATAAATCTAGTACGATTTGTTTTATAAATTATGGATAAATAAATTTGTGTAGAGAAATTTATATAAATAAATTTATAGAAATTTATTCTTTTATGAAAATTAAAATGATCCATGGAATGATTTATTTTAATTTTATAAAATCAATTATGAATTGATTTTTTCATAATAAGAAAGTTTATAAATTTCTTATAAAATTTATTCCATAATAAAAGGAGAGAAGGTATTTGTTTTATTATAAAGTTAGTTATAATAAAACTTGGCTTAAACGGAATAATTAATAAGAGAATTTATAGGATAAATTTCTTATAAAAATTCCGTTAAGAGGGAGACTTGGCAAGGGGAGAGGTTACTATATAAAGGAACGAAGGCTAGGCTTTAATTCCTTAATCAATAGAGTAATCAAGAGATTAATTCTCTCCCTCTCTCTCTCTTATTCTCTTCTCCTTCTCCTTCCCTCCTAGGGCCGACGCCCCTTGCCACTCTTAGGGCCGGCGCCCCTTGTCCAACCTAGGGCCGGCGCAACCTCACCCTTCCAAGGGTTGGCGTGAGCAAGGATCACCAAGAAGGAGCCGAACAAGAAGAAGAAGAAGCGGATCGCAACTCCTCTCTTCCCGGAATTTGGATTCCGTTTCTTGTTGGTTAGTTTCCATTCTTTTCTCTTGTTCTTCTAGTTGTGCCTTTAGATAATCTAGTAGTTCTCGTGGGCACAAAACTCGTGACTTTGCGAAGTCATCCCGAAGAGAACTCGGCGTGGACGCGAATAGAGGCGGAGCTTCCAAGGGATGCTACGGTTGGATCTCGTCCCTTACTTCGAGTTACGCGAGGTATTGAAGTAAATTAGTTTACTTTTCCGCAAAGTTTTAATTTATGATCATGTCCACACATCATAAGGTTGCATGCTAGATACGAGGTTAAAATAATTTAAGAAATTATTTTATGCTAATTCTTCCGCTGCACGTAAAAATTTAAAATTTTACGAACCCGTATCCTTGTCAACATGCACCCGGTCCCAACAGAGACTTGATGTATATTACACTAAATTTAGAAGGGTTAAACTATAAAAAAAATCCTTACCCTAAGGGTAATGTTTGAATTCCGAATAATCGAGGGACTTTCCTACAAAAAGTCCACACATATATATATTCTTTTCCTCTGCCTTCGCCCGCAGCCAACACGCGCAGCTGACTCCCTTCTTCTTCTCCTCATCGCGAACCCTAGCTCGATGCCGATCTCAAGCTTTTCTCTACCTCTCTCATGAAGCTTTCTCTCCACGCTCTCCAGATCATGACGGCGACGACATCAATCACGCTCAGTCAAGCTCCGACGACCCTCACCTCTCCATCTCGCATTGGGCATGAGCATGAGGCATTACCGTGTCCTCTTCTCAGGCGTACCCTAGCACTATGTCATTCTGATTGGCTCTAGATTTCAACCATGACCCGCCACCTCTTCTTCTTCCCTGATGCAGCCAACCACCATTCAAGGGTTGCCTTCTCCACACGACGGCTTGGCCTTGGTCATCAAGGGCTGATTTGGGGAGGAGATCCTTGCCGTGATTATCGATCTGTGGTTGTCTCCCAAATCCGAGCAAGATGTTGCGCACGACATCAACCCAGGTAAGATCTAATTTGTTTCAGTATCAATTTTTGGAATGGATTAGGTTCTAGTGTGATAATCTGTTCTCGATTTGGGTTGTTCTGATCAGTAGAACTTGTAGTGGATTCATAGAGATTCTGATTATTGTTTTACTGCCATTGGTGAGTATCACATGAGGAATTTTTAAGGAGAACTTACTCTAAATTTGGAATTGGAAGTTTTGTGTGTCCTCCTCTAGTTTAGAACCTAATCTAGGTTGAGGTTTGAATCGAGTTTTCTTTTGGATTTACTATAATTTCACCTTGTTGATTTGTTGCCATGATGTTGTGAGCTTCATTAGATTGATGATATTCTTGGTTAAACGAGCAGTAGGTTGTGCCAATTTGATACCGTGAGGTGTTGGATGTGGGTGTGTTTGTGTTCTTGATCTTGGATTGAATATGTACTGAATCTGTTTTAGGTTTGTAATCTTGTTATTGTTCTATTTTTGGGAACCACAACTCTGTTTTAGTTCGGATTCAGTGTGTGATGTTCTAGATTTTGATGGAAGTAGGCTATTGTTGAGGAATCAATGGGTGTAAGAGCAATATGTTATCTTTTCATGAGATGTTGGTTTTCTTATTGTTCTTGGTGATGTTGCGTGTCTGATCATGGGTTTTAGAGATTGAGTTCTATGGTGTTGCTTTTACAACCATGAGTCTTGTTTGAGTATGTTATGACTATGTAAGATGTCTAGCTTAAGTTTAATAGTCCTTACCGTGAGTTGACATCGTTTTTCCAATTTGAAGGGTGATGTTCTAGAATTAGAACCATTGAGATCACGAGTCACCATAATGTGTTGGGTGAGTTGTTGGTTAGGTTATGGATTAGGATTAATTTGAGATTTAAATCTAATAACCTAAACTTGATAATTTGGGTTCGGAAACCTAACTTGAATTTAATCTTGGTAGATTGGGGCAATTAAGGGCTAATCATTTAATTATTATTAATTAAATGAAACGGAATAGTTAGGACAATCCTAATTAATTGAGATAACTCGTTTATCTATAAATATATATTATTGTAGTTAAACATTATGCCTTTGATATACAGGACGTTGATTTGGCTATCGTTACTAATTATCGGACGGAAGGTTCTTTCTGATACGAGCAGCTCTCTATTAAGGCGGGTACCCTTTGACTTATCTTTTAGATATTGTCATATTGCTATACATGGTTTGTTATAGATAACAGTAGGTTTTATGCTATATTTGCCTTAGTATACCTGTATTTGATACATGTTACTTGTCCTTGAGGTTATCTCCCGTTTAGATTCATACAGTCTCGATAGTTGCCATGTATATATATATGTGCATAGATGTAGTGATATGTTCCCTCTTGCATTTTGACATGGATAGATCACTGGTTACTTTTTCAGTATACCTAGTAGTTTACTTGTATCCCATGAAATAGGATTCAGACCTATACCTAGCACACTGAGGTGTTAGTTGAGTACTTGGTGAGTGTTATATGTATTTGGATCATGCACCATCCTTGAATTATTGCATGCTGACGATCATTGGCTCCTATGTAGTCTGAGCCCATAGTCAGTTACATGAGGATATGCACACACATCCACTCAGGGGTAGTGGCTACCATAGGGTGTGTGCATTTGCCCTGTATTGCTCCGTTCGGCCACGATTTGGGGGGTGGTTCCGGGCGTGGTAGCAGCCAGGGATCCCTTCTCGTCCTGAGACACGAGAAGATGAGAGCTAGACTCCCCCATTGCTTGGGGTAGGAGAGAGACCTCCGCCAGCATCCTGTCCACTCGGTCACTCAGGAGCAGTGATAGCAGGGTGCGTACAGTTGTCATAGCTCTACCCTTTCGGACGTTCATTTATGACAGGTGGATGATGATCTGACTGGTGTCAGGGGTGACACATGTCATTGCACCATGTGCATATTTTGCATCGTACATTGTTTGCTGCATTTGATTTCTGTACTTGATTGACATGCATATACTGGAGATTTATCTACTTTGGATATATGTTATACTTGTTCCATAGGGATTGATTTCACCCATTTACAGGAGAGATGGATTCGGGTATGTACCTGTATTTAGTATCTTCAGTATACCCTGTCCGATTGATTACATGAGACTGTATTAGCGTAGACCCTTATTGTTATTGTAATGCACTATGCATATCTGTTGGGTATTCGCTGAGTTTATGGACTCACACCGTTGCCATATATTTTTATTTTCAGGATGAAATACTTGGAGTCACCAGAAGTGCCCAGCAGCCAGTCCCTACCCATCGCGCCGACAGGGTTTTGTTTTTGTACTTGGCGATGTATTTATTTCATATTTCTTTTAGGACTTTGTATATGTCTTGTGAGGGTTGTAGTGTGCCCTAAGGGGTTTATGTATTGGTTGATTTGTCGTAAGTTAGACCGGTCCGCAGTCAGGTATGATTTACTTAGTTGTCTTGCGCTTTTGTATTGTGTTTATATATTTTGGAGGCTTGAGGCCAAATATATATACTGCGTGGGATGTTTGTATGTGTAAATTGTCCGTCGGACAGGGGAGGTGCTGTCCGATTTTCTATTGGATCAGCAACTCCTAGGTCTCGGGGCATGACAATTTATTTTGGTATCAGAGCTCAGGTTGTCGGATACCTTAAGGACTTGTGGATTTTCGGTGTCTATCTGATATTAGAGCGTAGGTTTGCGATGCCTACTTGTTTTACGAGTCTTGTCGGATTTATTCGGAGTAGTTTTCTCGATGTGGTTGTTTGGGACTTGGCGTGATGGGACTTCTTCTGGCGACAGGTACTTCTTCTGATCTCTTGTATCCCTTATCCTAGTTAGGATGGGTAGAAATTCTCTAGTATTATTGGATCTTGCTACCATTCCTGTATATTTAGGTATGGTTAGAAATTCTTTCATGTCATTGGATCAGGTTGTTATTCCTGTATATTTATGTATAGTTAGAAATTCTCTCATGTTATGAGACCATGTTACCATTCCTGTATTTAGATATGGTTAGAAATTCTCTTATGTCATGGGATTATGTTATTATTTCTGTATATTTAGTTATGGTTAGAAATTCTTCCATGTTATTGGATCAAATTACTATTCTTGTATCCGCCTAGTAAGTACCTTTTTGAAGTTGGTTAGATCTGATGACTTAAAGTCAATCAGTTTATAGTAATCATGGTCAGGATCAACCTGAAGGCCATTAGTTGGATTGTTGCGGACTTGTTTAAATGCGGAGAATGTTGATTCTTGTGTGACACCGACATACAGGTTGGGAGACAAGGGTCAAATCTGTCAACAAGATATTGGAGGTTGAGGATTTTTGATTTTTCCTGAACCTTATTATTCATAGTACTTGTACTAGCTACTATTAGCTGAGGGAGGACTAGGGATGTCTACTGTAATTGACTTGATCAATGTTAGATCCATTCACTTTAGCTCACGGAGTTGCATGCTTTTTATGTTACGTATATCTGGATAGATAATCTGGATGGTCATGTCATGAGTACAATGTAGTAGGGTAGCATTAGCTACATATTATTACGATTAGTAGAGGATTAATACATTCTGTTCCTTGGGGGCTTTGACCATGGAACACTTGTACTTGATTGTTGACCTAGAAAGTACATGTTGATAGGTGATTTGGGTTAATATGGAAAAGTGTGGAGCTAGTTGTTTGATACTTACAGGTTACCGCTTGTACTTGGTCTGAATAACCAAGAAGGTATCTACGGACTTATGATTTGCGCGGAGGCAAATCACTTACAAGACTAGGTCACCTCTAGTTAGATATTATCGTGGACGACCTGTTGGAAAATAAAGGAATTGCTTTAGGAGTATGTTGAGATACTCCTGAGAGATAGCATGTCTCTATCTCCTTGTTATGGAGTAGGACCATATAGGGTTGTGACCATGGAGTGGAGGAATTGGACTGTATTAGATTATGAGTCGACGGTCGGTGTGACTCGCTAGTTGCTACGCTATGCTATGAGGGATCTTGACTCATAGATTGAGTGTATATGGTTGGATAATCTCGATGGTGCAACGGGATCTACGACCCTTTAGGGTACGGAGGATGTGGAGACAGTTGTATCCTTACCTTTCGGTGAGATATCAGACATTAATCAGGAGGTCAAAGATGTCCACTGGTTTTCGGTTATTATACCCCATCGTGGACCTATTAGTTCACCGGATGATAAGGTTGTTATCACCGTGGACTATCTCGTTGGTGTTGAGAGGAATCGAGATTGACGAGTCTCTATGATGTGTTGTGCTTTGAGGATTCTATGGGTGGATATTGCGAAACCTAATTTTGCTAGATATGCAGCTTTTGGACGGATCATTGGTAGAAATAGGATCCTTTTGGGATTTATTATTTAGAATTTTGTTATTGATAGTAGCAAATGGTACGACATTAGCGCAATCTTTAAATTATATGTTATCTTCTGATGGTCTATGTGATATTTGGAGGATGTTATTGACTTGGGATACTTGGGTGATACTCATGGATTTGACGTTTTACGTTCGTGGATCGAAGTATAGACATGGCGCCAGTGATCTTAGGATTGAGTGCCCTTGATAGTTGTGATGATTGAATGGTTGTTCTGGTGTACTTGGTTATCGGATGATAACCTCTAGATTTATAACTCCAGTTGCTCCGTAATAGTGTAACCATAGGGTATCAGCCGAAGTGGTTACTCAGGATGAGTACAAACATGTTTTGATGCTAGTGTGTGTCGTATGAAGAATGGTGAAAATTTGGGGACCAAATTTTTATTAGTGGGGGAGAATGTAAAACACGGCGATTCGAAAATCCGGACCACAAAATTTTTCGGGATTTTTCCGGATTGAGTCTAGGGTTTCCGGCCCTACGGGAGGAGCCCAAAGGGCTTTATTGAAAAAAAAACTTAAAATTTATCAAGGGTTTCATAAAAGAAAACCTCAAATAAGTTGGCTTATGTAGATTTACCTAAACTTAAGGGGTTAAGCTGATAAACTATTTAACCTAGAGACTTGATGTATATTACACTAAATTTAGAAGGGTTAAACTATAAAAAAAATCCTTACCCTAAGGGTAATGTTTGAATTCCTGATAATAGAGGGACTTTCCAACAAAAAGTGCCACACATATATATATATTCTTTTCCTCTGCCTTCGCCCGCAGCTAACACGCGCAGTCGACTCCCTTCTTCTTCTCCTCATCGCGAACCCTAGCCCGATGCCGATCTCAAGCTTTTCTCTACCTCTCTCATGAAGCTTTCTCTCCACGCCCGCCAGATCATGACGCCGACGGCATCAATCACGCGCAGTCAAGCTCCGACGACCCTCACCTCTCCCTCTCGCATTGGGCATGAGCATGAGGCATGACCGTGTCCTCTTCTCAGGCGTGCCCTAGAACTATGTCATTCTGATTGGCTCCAGATTTCATCCATGACCCGCCACCTCTTCTTCTTCCCTGATCCGGCCAACCACCATTCAAGGGTTGCCTTCTCCACACGACGGCTTGGCCTTGGTCATCAAGGGCTGATTTGGGGAGGAGATCCTTGCCGTGATTATCGATCTGTGGTTGTCTCCCAAATCCGAGCAAGATGTTGCGCACGACATCAACCCAGGTATGATCTAATTTGTTTCAGTATCAATTTTTGGAATGGATTAGGTTCTAGTGTGATAATCTGTTCTCGATTTGGGTTGTTCTGATCAGTAGAACTTGTAGTGGATTCATAGAGATTCTGATTATTGTTTTACTGCCATTGGTGAGTATCACATGAGGAATTTTTAAGGAGAACTTACTCTAAATTTGGAATTGGAAGTTTTGTGTGTCCTCCTCTAGTTTAGAACCTAATCTAGGTTGAGGTTTGAATCGAGTTTTCTTTTGGATTTGCTATAATTTCACCTTGTTGATTTGTTGCCATGATGTTGTGAGCTTCATTAGATTGATGATATTCTTGATTAAACGAGCAGTAGGTTGTGCCAATTTGATACCGTGAGGTGTTGGATGTGGGTGTGTTTGTGTTCTTGATCTTGGATTGAATATGTACTGAATCTGTTTTAGGTTTGTAATCTTGTTATTGTTCTATTTTTGGGAACCACAACTCTGTTCTAGTTCGGATTCAGTGTGTGATGTTCTAGATTTTGATGGAAGTAGGCTATTGTTGAGGAATCAATGGGTGTAAGAGCAATATGTTATCTTTTCATGAGATGTTGGTTTTCTTATTGTTCTTGGTGATGTTGCGTGTCTGATCATGGGATTTAGAGATTGAGTTCTATGGTGTTGCTTTTACAACCGTGAGTCTTGTTTGAGTATGTTATGACTATGGAAGATGTCTAGCTTAAGTTTAATAGTCCTTACCGTGAGTTGACATCGTTTTTCCAATTTGAAGGGCGATGTTCTAGAATTAGAACCATTGAGATCACGAGTCACCATAATGTGTTGGGTGAGTTGTTGGTTAGGTTATGGATTAGGATTAATTTGAGATTTAAATCTAATAACCTAAACTTGATAATTTGGGTTCGGAAACCTAACTTGAATTTAATCTTGGTAGATTGGGGCAATTAAGGGCTAATCATTTAATTAGTATTAATTAAATGAAACGGAATAGTTAGGACGATCCTAATTAATTGAGATAACTCGTTTAGCTATAAATATATATTATTGTAGTTAAACATTATGCCTTTGATATACAGGACGTTGATTTGGCTATCGTTACTGATTATCAGACGGAAGGTTCTTTCTGATACGAGCAGCTATCTATTGAGGCGGGTACCCTTTGACTTATCTTTTAGATATTGTCATATTGCTATGCATGGTTTGTTATAGATAACAGTAAGTTATATGCTATATTTGCCTTAGTATACCTGTATTTGATACATGTTACTTGTCCTTGAGGTTATCTCCCATTTAGATTCATACAGTCTCGATAGTTGCCATGTATATATATATGTGCATAGATGTAGTGATATGTTCCCTCTTGCATTTTGACATGGATAGATCACTGGTTACTTTTTCAGTATACCTAGTAGATTACTTGTATCCGATGATATAGGATTCAGACCTATACCTAGCACACTGAGGTGTTAGTTGAGGACTTGGTGAGTGTTATATGTATTTGGATCATGCACCATCCTTGCATTATTGCATGCTGACGATCATCGGCTCCTATGTAGTCTGAGCTCATCGTCAGTTACATTAGGATATGCACACACATCCACTGAGGGGTAGTGGCTACCATAGGGTGTGTGCATTTGCCCTGTATTGCTCCGTTCGGCCACGATTTGGAGGGTGGTTCCGGGCGTGGTAGCAGCCAGGGATCCCTTCTCGTCCTGAGATACGAGAAGATGAGAGCTAGACTCCCCCATTGCTTGGGGTAGGAGAGAGACCTCCGCCAGCATCCTGTCCACTCGGTCACTCAGGAGCAGTGATAGCAGGGTGCGTACAGTTGTCATAGCTCTACCCTTTCGGACGTTCATTTATGACAGGCGGACGATGAGCTGACTGGTGTCATGTGTGACACATGTCATTGCACCATGTGCATATTTTGCATCGTGCATTGTTTGCTGCATTTGATTTCTGCACTTGATTGACATGCATATACTGGAGATTTGTCTACTTTGGATATATGTTATACTTGTTCCATAGGGATTGATTTCACCCCTTTGCAGGAGAGATGGATTCGGGTATGTACCTGTATTTAGTATCTTCAGTATACCCTTTCCGATTGATTACATGAGACTGTATTAGCATAGACCCTTATTGTTATTGTAATGCACTATGCATATCTGTTGGGTATTCGCTGAGTTTATGGACTCACACTGTTGCCATATATTTTTATTTTCAGGCTGAAATACTTGGAGTCACCAGAAGAGCCCAGCAGCCAGTCCCTACCCATCGCGCCAGGGTTTTGTTTTTGTACTTGGCGATATATTTATTTTATATTTCTTTTAGGACTTTGTATATGTCTTGTGAGGGTTGTAGTGTGCCCTAAGGGGTTTATGTATTGGTTGATTTGTCGGTAGTCGGACCGGTCCGCAGTCAGGTATGATTTACTTAGTTGTCTTGCGCTTTTGTGTTGTGTTTATATATTTTGGAGGCCTGAGGCCAAATATATATACTGCGTGGGATGTTTGTATATGTAAATTGTCCGCCGGACAGGGGAGGTGCTGTCCGATTTTCTATTGGACCAGCGGCTCCTAGGTCTCGGGTGTGACTGCAGGGACGATGAGCTGATGGGAATGGACTTCGAGGCATACGTGAAGGGTGGAATGGAGGCAAGCTGGAGGCTTGCGTGCGCATCCGAGGGACGAGGGCCGAAGATGAAGAGGGCGCGAAGACAACAGTCGAGGCTGCGGATGAGGAGTCAGTCGAGTCGTGAGGGTACGAGTGCAGTGTGATTGTACTCGGGAAATCCTAGGGTTTGAGTACGGAGTGAAATGTACTCAGGAAGGGTAACCTTAGGTGGGTGAGTAGACCAGTCGACTGGCCTGGTGGCAGTCGACTGATGGAACTCACAGAAAGGTCTCAACCTTGGGACCAGTCGACTGCCCTGGGGCAGTCGACTTGTAGCGGCTGGTGAGTTGGCTAAAATTTGAACGTTGGGGGTTGCAATGGTCGGATTTAGCTGGCACCAGTCGACTGCCCTGGGGCAGTCAACTGGTAGCGAGAAATCATCCCCGAGTCCTATTTAAAGAGGACTTCGTGGTGGCTGAGTCTCTTGACGAATCTTGCTTGGCTAAGGCAAGGTAGTAGTCTTGTGTGCTCAGGAAAGTATTTGGTGATTGTGGAGAGGTTTCTCCACCCACAAGGAGCAACACGTTCTAGCCGGAGGTTATCCGGGGATTGATCCACCGACGGATTGTTGGATTAGTCACCCGACCGGGGTGGATACCAACTAAAATCGTCATGTTAGCATTGGTTAGTAATTTTATTATTGTTTTACTATTATTTCCGCTGTGCAAACTACCGTGTAGGAACAAGAATTCGGCGAAACGTTATTCACCCCCCCTCTCGCGTATCGGAACATTCCTAACAAGGCTTAGCCTCAGGATCCGGATGATCTATGGGTTGTCTAGGCTCACCGTCATCTGACTCATCACCACCATCTACAACACTTGGACTTCCGTTCAAACCTAGTTTCCTAAGTTCGAATTGAACTCCTTCTACATCTTCTGATTGATCATTCGCTTTTGGAATTTCTTCAAAAACAACATCAGAAGACTCTTCAACTAATCTAGACTTCTTGTTGTAGACTCGGTAAGCTTTGCTAACGAGGGAGTACCCGACCAGTATCCCTTCATCAGCTTTTACTGTGAACTTCCCAAGATGGTCCTTGGTGTTTAGAATAAACACCTTACAACCAAACACCCTAAGGTGTTTAACTGTAGATGGTTTCCCAAACCAGAGTTCATGAGGAGTCTTCCCTAGAAATCTATGTATGAGGACTCGGTTTTGCATGTAGCAAGCTGTGTTCACAACTTCAGCCCATAAGTAACTCGGTAAGGAGTACTCATTGAGCATGCTTCGTGCAGCCTCTTGTAAGACCCGATTCTTCCTCTCCACAACACCATTTTGTTGTGGTGCTCTAGGAGTAGAGAACTCGTGTCTATACCCTCTCTCTTGACAAAACTCTAAAAATATTTGATTTTGGAATTCGCCTCCATGATCACTCCTAATTGTTTTAATTGTTGATGATTTTTCATTTTCAACTCTTCTACAAAATGAAATAAAAACATCTAAGGTTTGGTTCTTATATTTTAGAAAATAGATCCATGTATATCTAGTAAAATCATCAATGATCACAAAACAATATCTACTACATTCAAGGATATAATAGTGCTACAATCAAACAAGTCTATGTGAAGTAAATCCAAAGCGGTAGAAGTACTTACAATGCTTTTACCTTTATGTGCAGATTTTGTTTGCTTACCCATTTGACACGCATCACAAAGTTTGTCCTTTTCATACTTGATGCTTGGTAAGCCACGAACTAGTCCCTTGTTGGCCAATTTCGGATATTCTTCATGCTCACGTGTGCTAGTCTCCGGTGCCAAAGGATGGACTCATCTTCTCTTGACATGAAACACTTAACAAAAGCATTAGTAGCACTTTTAAAGGAAACTTGGTAAATGTTATCCATCCTTATGCCTACTAGTACCGTGTCAAAGGTGTCATGTTGTCTAACTAGACATTGACTTGATTGAAAATCAATTGTGTAACCCGCATCACACAATTGACTGACACTTAGGAGATTAAATGTCATCCCCTTGACTAGATGGACATTCTTAATCCTAAGACATTTGGATATTTGAATGTCTCCTATTCCTATGACCTTAAGACTACCATTGTTACTGTAACGACCCAGAAAATTCTCTTAATATTTTCTTAAAATATTAAGCATGCCTAGATAATTTTCTAAGGGATCTAGAAATATTAATGCGAACTTTGGCCACGGAAATCCATGTTTTCTCATTTAAATTGGGAAAAAGGGCACTAATGGGCCTTATATGGGCTTTTAGTACCATAATTATTAGTGAATTTTAGGTAAAAATTTATAGAAATATAAAGGAATTTTAATGAGAAATATTTACATAATTATGGGGGATTTTTTAAAGGATTTTCGAAATTTATAGGAAATAAATAAAATAAAATAGAAAAATTAGTGCATGGACCAAGGATTGAACCTTAGACCTCTTGTACAACCATGTATGCTTTAACCAACTCACCTAGCAAGGGATTTATATGAGGAAATGAAGTGAATATAGGTTAAGGCTTAGAAGAAGATGAAGGGTCATGAAGAGACTCTTCATTTGCCTCCTTGATGGGTTATAAAGAGGGGGTTTGGGAGTTACTTCTTCCTTCCATCAATTGCATTTTCTTCCTCCCTCCTCCCTCATCCTAACCGAACACCACAACGGTGGTTCTCCCTTGGAAAAGCTCCACAAGAAGGTCTCATCACCAAGATCTAAGGATTTTCCAAGGATACAAAGGCAAGGGGGTTCAAGTGTCCAAAGAAATTGCAATTTTCTTCTCTTTTAAGGTCTAAAAATCAAGATCCACCAAGGTAAGACTCCCTCACCTGTGGTATAATAGTTCTTTAGGATTTTCATGATTTTTAGCATAATATAAGGTGTGATTTTGGGTTTGGATGTTGAGAAAAATCATGTTCTAGACCCTTATGATTTTCGGCCACCAAGTTTTTGGGGTTCATGATGATGTTAAAAATCTTGATTATGCTTTATAATGTGTTCTCATGATGTTTATAGAATAATCATAATTTATGGGAATTTTTGGGGTACCCTAAGACCCCTTAGAGTTGGGTACCATTATAGGGATTTTCATGGCTAGAGTGGGATTTAACCCTTCACTCATGTATCTTGTGTACCCATATGGTACAAAGGGAGGTAGAAGGGATTTATGTGAAATTTTTACAAGGTTTTGTGACCTTATGGGGTTCGGCCAAGAAGGGCCTAGGGCCAAGGGTTAGGACTTACCTCAAGTAAGGGCCTTAATGACCCTATGGTATGGTATGGTGAATGTTTAATGGTTGATTGGGGATGTTAATGGAATTTTTCCATGCACCCATGTCTTAATGGGTTTCGGCCAGCCCTAGGAAGGAGACCTAAAGGTTAGGGTTAACCCTAATCATGAGCCCTAATGGCTCCCTATGGTCTTATAAGCAATGTATGGTTGTTCCTTTACCTTATGCTATCTTATATGTTTATGGAATTGATGGAACTCCTCCCATAAGTTTCGGCCAAGCAATGTATCTAGGGTTTGGGGTGGAGTTAGGGTTCGAAGAGTGATGGTTTATGCTTATTATGAAGTATATATATAGGTTCAAGCATGTGGTAGAAATCATGTTACCTATAACCCTAACCTTAAGCACCATGTTTTATGTTGTATGTTGGATGCCATGCTTATTAGGTTTATTATGAATGTATTATGTTTTATGCCATGTATTTGAATGGTAGGTAGAAGGTTATGAGAATCCTACTTATGCATGCTTGAGATAGATACCATGTTTAGGCAAGAAATGCAATGTTTACCTTATGTATCATGATTATACAAGCTCCAGGTAGTAGGATAAATATCTATGAAAAACATGTCATGTTCGATGCAATGCTTACCTTCTATGTTATGATCATATAAGTACTAGGAATAGGAATGATGTTTAGGTATGCATGCCATGCTTTATGTATGAAGATGTATGCCATGTTGTATGAATAATGATGCATGCCATGTTGTATGAATAATAATGCATGCTATGTCGTATGAATAAAGATGCATGCCATGTTTATGAAAGAAGATGCATACCATGTTTATGAATGAAGATAATGCTCATGCCTTCCAGGCATCATAATGCTATGCAATAAGTATGAACAATGAAAGGACAAGCATGTGTTAAGTCATGCTTTATGTAACATGGTTATGCTATGAACGTCTTATGAATGATGAAACATGTAAAGTATTTTACTTTATGAATGGGCTTGTACCGGACCGAAGTATGGGTCCAAGGGATGGGCACCTTAAGAACGCCCCGGTTCTGGACTACCGATTATGCTGTCCACGGTTCTGGCACTACCGGAGCTGTGCAACAGGGATGGGCTCCTTAACAACGCCTCGGTTCGGGGACTACCGACTATGCTATCCTTACCCTAGTAGGTCGGGGCTCGCTACCTCGGACTTGCTAGGGATGCGCGCTATGATGTATGTATGTGGTACAAGCCGGGGACCCCAATGATATGATGATTATGTTTAAACATTCAAAAGTATGTTTTTAAAAGTTAAGCATCCTTATGTATAAGCATTTCACTCATGCATTCATTCATGATATGCATTATGCTATGTTAATAAGATTTTATGCTTACTCTTCATGTTAAGAAAGATGCATGAGAACAATTGAGCTATGTCATAATTATGTTAAGAAGATGCTCATATGCTATGATAGGAAGTATGCTTATGTTTATGCCATACAGGTTGGTTTATGCCATGCTAGAAATGTTTATCATGTTATGTTTATATCATGTATTATGCCATGCTAGAAATGTTTATTATGTTATGTTTATATCATGTATTATGCCATGCTAGAAATGTTTATCATGTTATGTTTATACCATGTATTATGCCATGCTAGAAATGTTCATTATGATATGTTTATACCATGTCTCATATGCCATGATAGGAATGTTCACTTATGTTTATGTTCATGCCATGTCAAGTATATGATAAGTGATTCAAGTTGTTATGTTCTAAGTAGATCACCAAGTATGTTAATGTTTCATGTGCTCATTATGAAATGACGAATGGTTTTGTGAGTAGGAAAGAGTCTTACTAAGCCTGTGTGCTTATAGTCTTATTTCCTTATACCGCAGATCATTCAAGGGGACAATGAGGAAGCAGCAGGAAGGGCAAGAACGCATGTGTGTGATAGTGACTTGGCCCAGGGAACCCTATGTTTATCGTTTATGCTAGAACTTTATTTTAGTCACTTATATGCTTGAATGCTTGAATAATGACTTATGGAACTCTATGATGTGATGTTAAGTATGACATGATATGATGTTTAAGTATGAAGTCAATATGCCGAGTTTCCATGTCATTATGTTAAGAATGGTAGTAGGGCATGTACGTGTAAGTCTTAAAGTTATTCCGCTGCCTTATGATGTCTACATGCCCTAAGTATGATAACGTAACGCCGCTTATGGAAAGGGAAAAAAAGCGGGCGTTACAGTTACCAAAGGAAACATTATCTCTACTTTTTCTTTGAAGGGTAGTAAATAGGGATCTATCACCGGTCATGTGTTTGGAGCACCCACTATCAACGAACCAAGTTGATATATGCTCCCCCTCAATCACAACCTACACAATTCGAAAAATAGAAGAGTTAGGTACCCAAATCTTGGGACCTAAAGCACCTACTAAGCAAGACTTAGGCACCCATGCCTTGACTACTTTCCTTTGAACCCTAGGTGTCTTAGATTGTCTAACATCAGTCCTAGACATTAAGGACACAAATGATGGTTCTTTGGATCGGTAACCAATATCGGCCCTATTGTAGACTGCCCTTTGGGCATTTAAAATCATATCTAATGTCTTTGAGCTTGTTGAGAATTTCTCAAGAACACTCTTGAGTCTCTCAACTTCACTCTTCAATGATTTGTTTTCATCCTCTAACATTTCTACATGTAAATCATCAACATCCTCATCCTTAGAGGATTTCAATTGTTCAACCTCAATTTTCAAAGATTTAATTTTTCCTTTTGACTTCTTTAACAATTCGGTTAAGCATGAAATGGTTCTATAACATTTACCCAATTCGGGAGAGATTACCTCTTCATCATCCGAAGATGATAAAGCAGCGTTTGAGGAGTCGGTGGATTCATCACTGCTCTCTTCTCCTTCAAGAGCCATGAGTGCTACATGGCGTGTACTCTTCTCATCCTTCTCCTCTTCGGATGAACTAGAGGAGGGTTCATCCCATGTGGCCTTCAAGGCCTTCTTATTCTTCTTGGATTTATCCTCCTTCTTCTTGAGCTTTGGGCAGTCCTTTTTGAAGTTCCCTTTCTTGCTACACTCATAACAAGTAATATTAGATTTATCAATTTTAACTTCACTAGGGTTACCTTTACCCTTGAAGCGCCGGCTCTTCCTCTTCATCCTTCTAACAATGTTGGTCATCTTGGATGAAGAAGACCCGCTGCCATCCTCCTCGGACTCGGACTCGGACTCGGACTCGAATTCGGATGAAGATGAAGAAACCTCCTTCTCCTTCTTCTTCTTGTTGGTCTTTTCCCCTGCAACTAGGGCAATCCCCTTCTCCTTGGGGCCTTTGTTAGCCATTTCATGAAGCTCCATTTCACAAAATAGATCATTTAATTTTACAATTGACAAATCCTTAGAAACCTTGTAGGCATCCACCATGGATGACCACAAGGCATTCCTTGGAAAAACTTTTAACACATACCTCACAAGGTCGCGGTTCTCGACCTTTTCGTCAATGGAGTGGAGACCATTCAATACCTCTTTGAATCTACTATGAAGTTCACTTACCGTTTCACTCTCCTTCATGGAGAGATTTTGTAGTTGGTTGAGGAACAAGTCCCTCTTGGCTATTCTCGAATTTCGGGTACCCTCATGGAGTTCGATGAGCTTATTCCACAAATCCTTTGCGCTTGTAAAGGGACCAACCTTGATTAGTTGATCTTTGTTCATTCTACATTGCAAAGTCACCACCGGCTTTGCATCGGCTTCTCCTTTTCGTGTTTGCTCAGCCGACCATCATGAAGACTCCAATCCTTTTCCCTCTGCGTCTCTTGGAGGAATGAAGCCTTCCTTCACGGAGAACCACATTCCAATGTTGGTCTTGAGATAGTACTCCATCAAAGAAGGGAGGTCGAGTGGTGCTAAATCCTCCTCTCAAAGCCATTGTTGATAGCTCTCGGATGTTAAACCGCTTGAACAGAGCTCCAAGCTCTGATACCACTTGTTGGAACTTGGATGACTAGAGAGGGGGGGTGAGTGTAGCCAGACACAATTTCTTGCACTTTTAGGTTTCTCTGCAGTTAGGGTTAGTAGCACAGCGGAAGAAATACAAAACAGAGTATAACTGCAGAAATGAAAAGCAAACCAAAAACGCTAACAATGATCGTTTACAAGGTTCGGGGATAACTTGCCCCTACTCCTTGGCGTGCCCTTAAGGTGGGCGATCTCTTGATCGTCGGCAGATCAAGCCCCAGAAAATCCGGATATCAAATAGCACCTCCTTCTCGGTGGAGTAACCTCTCCACAGTGTTTCAACAGGATGATGATATTAAGCACAATGAAACACAAAGAAAGCTTACAGAGCATTTAGGACAGTAAGAACCCAAGCGAGCTCCTCACCAAGCTCCACTCAGCCCAGATCTCACGCAAGAACTACCTGCTCTTCATGTCTTCTTGCTGATGGATTCGCCAAGCTCCTTGTTTCTTCCAAGTGCTCAAGTATCAGTATGTTGCTCAAGATTCACAGTTGCTTGCTCAAAGAGATGGATCAAAGTTGTCGCAAGAGCACAAGTGTTGCAGCCAAAGAAGGAGTTCTCTTCGAGTTCTATCTCAGCTCCTTCTCCACTTCGCAACTTAACCTGCTTTGCATCGCCAGCATCGCCAGGTCACAGATGCTCCTCTGGAGCTCGCCAGTTGCTCACCTGCAATAGGCCAGCTACCCCTGACCTCCTCTGAACTCACTGAATCCCCTCCAGTCGAGCTCCAGGTCATCAGCTTCTCAGCCGTTGCAGTTCGCGCCAGAGGACGTTATATCCTACGGAAGCAAACAGCCAAACTTGCTGTTGATAAAGCCTCAGTTTGACTCTCCCTGAGTAAACCTGATTTACCTGCACACTTAGCATCTCATTAGCTCAGCAGATCAATAGAGAATCAACAATCAGAAGTTAAGAGCAGAGATCAGTAGCGAATCAGCAGAGACACAGAACGCGATCAGAACTCTAACAACACATTTGAATTAAAGCTGTCAACTACTGATCGGTCACCAAACCGATCAGAGTGACTCCTGATCGGTCACCAGACCAATCAGGATGGGTCCAGACCGATTAGGCTCCCCAATGAGAAATCAGAAATCGCGACTTCTTCGTGATCGATCACTAGACCGATCCAAGTCTTTCCAGCTTTGAAGTCCAAACCTCCTAATCAGTCCCCAGACCGATCAGGGTGTGGCCTGATCGGACTGGTGACCGATCAGGCCACTCTCCGACCGATCAGGCTCCAGCCTGATCGGTTATAGTGAGAAGCTTGTGACAATTGATCGTTCACCAGAACGATCTGAATAGTATCCCTGATCGGTCACCAGACAAATCAGGAGTCGGTCAGTAGCCCAACAAGGTCACTGTATGCTCCCTGATCGGTCACCAGACCGATCAGGAGTCGATCAGTAAGGTTCCCAATCTCATTGTATGCTCCCTGATCGGTCACCAGACCGATCAGACATAGCTGGATCGGTTACCAGACCGATCCACGAGGGAACTCCGTGCTAACTTCCCTGATCGATCACCAGACCGATCTAGGCAAGGTCAAATCTCCTCTAAGTCACGAGAACAAGCTTCTAGCCCTTCTCTGACTCGTTCTTAGTCCCCCGGACCAAGACTCCGTGCCCAGTTTCATTCACCGGGACTTCAACCTAGCCCTCCAAGCTAGGACCTGGCCCTCCAAGCTAGGGTTTCATCCAACCTAGCCCTCCAAGCTAGGACCTGGCCCTCCATGCCAGGGTTTCATCCAACCTAGCCCTCCAAGCTAGGACCTGGCCCTCCAAGCCAGGGTTTCATCCAACCTAGCCCTCCAGGCTAGGACCTGGCCCTCCAAGCCAGGATTTTATCCAACCTTGCCCTCCAAGCTAGGACTTGGCCCACCTAGCCCTCCAAGCTAGGACCTGGCCCACCTTGCCCTCCAAGCCAGGGTTTCTTCCAACCTAGCCCTCCAGGCTAGGACCTGGCCCTCCAAGTTAGGGTTTCATCCAACCTAGCCCTCCATGCTAGGACCTGACCCTATAAGCCAGGATTTCAATCCACCTAGCTTCTCAAGCTAGGACCTGGCCCTCCAAGCCAGGATTTCAATCACCTAGCTTCCCAAGCTAGGATTTCATCCAACTCCGTGCCCAGTCCCCGACCAGGTCTTAATCTCAATCATCTCATTAACCTAAACTAAAATCGGTGTCAACACCAAAATAACAATCAGGGTCAGACTACATCAACAAAGACTTCATGCCCAAACCCTAGGTCCAGGACTTAGGTGCCCAGCCCTCCGCCAGGACTTAGTGCCCAATTTCACGAACCAGGACTTAGTGCCCAACACTCGGTCAGGTCTTAGGTGCCCAGCCCTCGGCCAGGACTTAGTGCCCAATTCCTCGAACCAGGACTTAGTGCCCAACCCTCGGTCAGGTCTTAGGTGCTCAGCCCTCGGCCAGGTCTTAGTGCCAAATTCCACGAACTAGGACTTAGTGCCCAACCCTCGGTCAGGTCTTAGGTGCCCAGCCCTCGGCTAGGACTTAGTGCCTAGGTTAACTAGGACTTTGGTTCACTTTATTACTCCTCTCTTGACTCACCCTTCCCTTGTTCAATATATCAATGACTTAAGCATATTGTCAAACATTAAAAAACTTAGAGGAGGACATCATTGATGTATCTTACACCAACATTGTGGATGCCCGAGGTGAGTAGGTCTAGTCGTGGTGTTGCGGATGCCCAACCAGGAGTTGCAAAAGCCCTATTATCTCGTGGTGTTGCAGATGCCCGAGGTGAGTAGGCCTGGTCATGGTGCACATGCTCGACCAAGAGCTGAAAAAACCCTACTATCTCATGGTGTTGCGGATACTAGAGGTGTGTAGGCCTGGTCATGGTGCTGTGGATGCCCGACCAGGAGATGCAAAAACTCTACTACCTCATGGTGTTGTGAATGCCCAAGGTGAGTAGTCTTGGTCATGGTGTTGCAGATGCCCGACCAGGAGATAAAAAAATCCTACTACTTCGTGGTGCTATGGATGCCCGAGGTGAGCCCAACGAGGAGCTACAAAAACCCTATTACCTCGTGGTGCTATGGATGCCCGAGTTGAGTAGGTCTGGTTGTGGTGCTTTGGATGCCTGACCAGGAGCTGAAAAAATCCTACTACCTCGTGGTGTTGTGGATGCTCGAGGTGAGTAGGCCTAGTCGTGGTGCTGTGGATTCCCAACCAGGAGTTGAAAAAACCCTACTACCTCATGGTGATGCGGATGCCCGAGGTGAGTAGGTATGGTCATGGTGCTGCGGATGCCGGACCAGGAGTTGCAAACCCTACTAACTCGTGGTGTTGTGGATGCTCGAGGTGAATAGGCCTGGTCGTGGTGCTGCGGATGCTCGACCAGGAGCTGCAAAAACCCTAATACCTCTGGTGCTACGGTTACCCGTGGTGAGTATGCCTGGTTGTGTGGCCAATTATATCCGATCAGAGGCTACTAACCTAAACTATGACCCCGAGGAATGTTGAGGCAATCTGTGGTCGGAGTGACCAAATGTTTTGATGTTTGGGCAAAGGGTTTAAGTTAGGTTTACCCTTGTTATCTCATATGTGTATGTTGAGTGTGTAGGTTGTACAGGTTACACATATGGACTTGACTGGACGGCCTCGGTACGGTGAAGGGTGGCATGGAGGCAAGCTGGAGGCTTGCGTGCGCATCCGAGGGACCTTGGAGAGCAGGGACGATGAGCTGATGGGCACGACATCGAGGCATGCATAAATGATGGCATGGAGGCAACCTGGAGGCTTGCGTGCATCCGAGGGACGGGAGCCGAAGATGAAGAGGGCGCGAAGGCAATAGTCGAGGCTGCGGATGACGAGTCAGTTGAGTCGTGAGGGTACGAGTGCTGTGTGATTGTACTCGGGAAATCCTTGGGTTTGAGTGCGGAGTTAAATGTACTCAAGAAGGGTAACCTTAGATGGGTGAGTAGACCAGTCGACTGGCCTGGGGGCAGTCGACTGAGGGAACTCACAGAAGGTTTCTGGCCGAGGACCAGTGTTAGTGATATGAGAAAAATGTCCTAAGGCAATCGCCTTATGATTGTAATCATTTATTTTAATAAATGAATATTCACTATTTGAGTATACATGTTTATGTATTTGATTGAGATCTTAAACTCATTTACTGAATACCCGCAATACAATTCACAGCATGAGAGAATTTGTGATGAATTCACAACTAGTGATTATCTCTACATGTGCAACTGTGAAGTATTTAAATTGTCCCTAGTCGATGAATTGATAAATACGGACACTATCAAATCTGTTGAGACTAGCATGGGTTATTCTCTAATCAGCTGATTCTCACTGGTTGGTGACATTGGGATGTCCGGAGATAAACATGACTGCTAGTTAAGGGAACTAGTTCATTAGAGTGACTGGCTGTAAAACTTCATATGATAGTCTACATATAGATATGTCAATGAAGTTCTTACTGTAGCTTAAGTGCGATGTTCCTTTGACTTGCGATGTTCAAGTCATCTTGGTCATGGAGACTTATACTTTGACATCTTAAGCAAGCATCTCCAAGGAGGTGTGGACCCAGGATGATTGGGTATAAGCCGATGTGCCCGAAGATATTTGAACAACCTACAAAGGAATCATCACTCCTTGCGAGGAGATGTATACCCAGGCCTATCATCAGATTGTTACTCGAAGCCTCTGGCCAGAGCATGACATGTTTAGAGTATGAATCTCTTAAATACGTGAGAGTAATTAGAATCCGTAGGACGAGAAAACGTTACGTGGGCTAGGTGTGACGTAGTCAGCCTAGTGGGGACTGACACACATAGACCATGTCCTGAACCAAGTGGGTATAAGATGGTGAAGGGAATGGGGCACGATTCATTATAGCTGCTGAAGGGTTTTAGAATTGTTTGTGAGGTCAACCGTTGATCTTTCGATTAATTGGGGATAATGATTTACTACTAGGTGTCACTCATGATCGTTCTATAATTGATTAATTATAGACGGCCAACATAAATCGAAAGCCTATTTAGTCACACACACTACGAGTAATCCGAGGGATTTAAAACGAGTTGAAAATTGGATTTTCCAATCAAGAGAGATTAGGTTTGGTTAAGCCAAACGATAAGTCGAATCTGAATTTTTCAGAGATGCATCGAAAGCGTAAAATGACTAAGTCTTTTGAAGACTTAATAGATGAATTAAATAAGTTTAATTCATTGGGGCGAGGCTTGGATGGGCCGGCCAAAGAGGGTCTCCATCCTCTTTGCTTGGTCGGCCACAACAAAGGGAGAGAACCAAGTTTTTGGTTCGATTTATAAAATAAACCAAGTGTGGTTTGTTTTATAAAATTATGGATGATATAAATTTTTATATAATAAACCAAGGTTTGGTTTATTTTTCATGGAAATTAAAATGAACCATGGATTGGTTTATTTTATTTTATAAAATCAATCATGGATTGATTTACCATGATAAGAAAATTTATTCCATAAGAAAAAAAGGAGACTTGGTTGATTTTATCATGAATTAAAATATGATAAAACTTGGCATGATGGAATAAGTCTCTTTTTTGAGAGGCTTGATGGTTGAGAGGCCACTATATAAAGGACCCAAGGCAAGGCTTGGAAAATAATCGAAGTATTCTTGCCTGAGCTCTCTCCCTCTCCTCCCTTCTTCCTCTTGGCCGGCCATAAGGTTCTTCTCCCTTCTTTTTGCCATGAGCACAAGGAGAAGCACCGAGGCGACGAAGTTCTTCCGTTGGGACGATCTTCCTCTCCAGCCATCATCACCTTGGGATTGGGCGCAAGTCATCTTCCTCCTTCTCGCCGGAATTGTGATTCCGGCCAACCTTGGTAGTGAGTTTTTCGATGTGATTACTTCTCTCTTGGTTTTTCTTGTCGCGTTCTCGGAGAATCTAGTAGTTCTCGAAAATACGAAACTCGTGGCTTTGCGAAGTCATCCCAAAGATACTCGGCGTGGACGCGAATAGAGGCAGAGCTTCCAAGGGACGCTTACAGTTGGATCTCGTCCCTTCCTTCGAGTTACGCGAGGTAATACGTAAATTAGTTTATGTTTCAGCAAAATTATAAATATATGATCATGTCTATACAAGATAAAGTTGCATGCTTAGATGTGTGGTTAAATAATTTGAGAAATTATTTATGCTAAATCTTCCGCTGCACGTAATTAATTACAAAATTATGAACCCGCATCCATGTTAACATGCACCCGGTCTCAACAGTGGTATCAGAGCCGAGGTTTGTGTTCGACATAATTATATAATTGTTTTTGCGGAAAACTTTGTCATGATCTCAATTTTAGAAAATTTTCCAATTATGGTAAATTTTCGATTTAGGAATTTCAAAGTTTGGAAATCATCATGAAATTTCGCAAACTTTTGAAATATCCCTGTTTTTGAAATTTTATGATAATTGTGAAAACTTTCCATTTTTGGAAACTTTCCAATTTTGGAAATTTCCATTTTGGAAATTTTCCAATTTTGGAAAAAGGTAAGTTTTCTTTGTACCAGAAACTTACAATTATTCTGAAAACCTTTTATTTTGAAAACTTTCCATTTATAGAAAGCTTACAATTTTGGGCACTTTCTTTCAAGAAAGTCTAGACAAATTATGGGAATATTAATTGACATTTAAATTCATAATTGGAAATTAAATTATTTACAAAATTCTTTATTTTGGATTGAGCCTCGGGGAGCCGTCCAATTTAAAGTTAGTTGTTATAATTAAATTTCCTAAATTGAATTTAAACTGTCAAATTCTTATTTTGGATTGAGCCTCGGGGAGCCGTCCAAATTAAGTTATTGATATTAATTTTCCATAAATAAAATATGTGATCAAATCTTGGAAATTTTTGAGGTGATTCTCAAACGATAATTTCCTTATTTGATTTATGAGGTGATGCTCTTACATATTATTGTCTCCAAAATTAATTAGGAAAATTATTTCCTATAGAGTATATTTTCTTAAATAAAATTTTCATGAAAATAATATGTGGTTGAATTAAGGGAATCTGTCTGTTAATTTAATAAGATTTGATTTAGAGAAATCAAAGTCTTAAACATATTAATTCCGAAATTGATTATGATAATTTAGGAAATTGTTTCCCAAAAATAATTCCTTGAATAAAGTATGAAATTAGAATTAGAAAATTCGTTTCCTAATTCAATTAATGAGACTTGATAAATTAAGTTACATACATACTTTATTAAGGAAATCGTTAGAACATGACATAATTATATGTCATGAATGTGCATAAAAGAAAAGGATGAGACCCAAAACCCCTTACAAAATATTAAGGCCAACACCTTCCAAAACCCCTTACAAAATATTAAGGCCAACACATCAAGACTTCTTCCTGCAGCTTCCAAGTAAGAAATTCTATACTTGCCTTATTTCATGTTTATATTGATAATTGAATTATGCATGTATGATGCATGATATGTATGATTTTACCTTGGATAAAACTAGGAAGATACCTTATGATGACAATGATTTAAAATGATATGTATGACGGAAGCATGATCTTACCTTGGATAAAACTGGGAAGATACCTTATCATGCCTTGTAATGACAATGATTTAAGATGTATATGAATGGAAACCTAAGGTAGTACCTTACCGTACCTTATAATGAAAAAGATACAAATGCATGTATATACATGAAAATGATCTTATACTATCTCATTGTTGTAAAATGTTTAAATAGCAGAGCAAGAAGACTACATAAAATTTAAGATGTAAGAACATCTAGAAAGAGATATTAGTAGAATAAAAATATTTTCTTGTACGTGATATACCTAAGTGATAGATAATAGGAGAAAATGACAGTAACTTTATACTAGCCTATGTGTTATTTCGTGAAGATAGCATGGCTAGAAGAAGTACCAGAACATACGAAACTGCACCCCAGCCTGACCTGACGCACATAGTCGCAGAACTTCAGCGTCAGATCGCCGAACAACAGCAGACCATCGACACCCTGATGACTCAACAGGGAAACACTACCACTCCACCACCAAACCAGATTGCGATATTTGTAACACCCCCGACAAGACCTGCCACCGGAATGCGACCGGAAGCCTATTTAATCTAGTGGCAGAGGCTGAAGCCGGAGTCCTTCTCGGGTGCTTGCGAGCCATGGGATGCACAGACCTGGTTTAAGACCATGGAGAGTACTATGGAGCTGCTAGATTGGCCGGAGCATGAGAAGATAAAATGTGCGTCGTTCTGCCTCTCTAGCGATGCTAGAATGTGGTGGGAGAGGGTCAAGGCTAAGAGACCCGTAAACCGGATGAAGTGGACAGACTTTGAGACGGAATTCTTCGAGGAGTTCTTCCACATGCGGGTCACCAACAAACATTATGATGAATTCACGAAATTCCGACAAGGTGACCTATCTGTCAGCGAAGCCGTCAAGAGGTTCACCCGACTGGCTCGCCTATGTCCTGAGTTGGTTAGCACAGAGAAAGAAAAGGTCTGCCTTATGCTGAAGATGTTACGACCGGAGATAGCTCTGAACGTGGCCGGCGGAGTTAACCGACCGCAGACCGCCGAGGAGCTGTTTAGCAGTGCTTTGATCACCGACCGCTATCTAAACAACATAAATCAGCAAAGGAAGACGCCAACTGAAAGCAAGAGCCAAGCCCCCTCAAGAGGTCAGAAGCCTCAGGACGCGGGTACTAGGTGGAAGGGGGACCGCAATGATAAGAAAATGTGGAACAATTCTAACGGCGGCCCAGCAAATAAGAAGCTCAAGTACATCCCGTGCGCAAAATGTGGAAACACGCATCCTGGAGAATGCCGCATGGGTACAAACAAGTGCTTCACATGCGGACAAGAGGGACACAAGGCCTTCGCCTGTCCTGCCAAGGCCCCGACACCTTCTCAGCAGTAGATGCAGTATCAGAATGCTCCTGCACAGCTGCACTATATGCAAGCCGCACTAGAAGGCCCTCAATTAAGTCAAGGTCGATTGGAGGCCCCGCCTGTTACTACAAACACAAGGATATTTTCTCTTACAAAGGAAGATGTGGCAAATGCTTCCACCGTTGTCACAGGTCAGATAATTATTTACAGTCAGCATGCTACTGTTTTATTTGATACTAGGGCAACGCATTCCTATATTTCCATGATACATGCTAAGAAGATAGATATAACCTTACAAGTTCTAGATAGCAAGTTTTTAACAACCCTGCCTTCGAGAGAAACAATGGCATCCACCCGAGTTATTTTAAGTTCGAGGATGAACTTTTCAAAAGGGAGGGTGGATTGTAACGCCCCAAATTTTCCACTCTAGCGTAGTAATAATGGAACATGTGGCCAAGAATAATATTATGAATTTAGGGGGAAAAGTTGCGAATAAAGAAATGTTAGACATTATCTTGACACGTAGTGGATGTGTGATAATTATGCTTAGGTATTATATTTAATGTTATGCTTAAGTATCCTACACATGTATGAATGAATAATGATATGCATATGCATGTGTATGAATTAAATAAGTAGCATTCTCTAGGTGGGCTTTGGTTATGCGGGCTTGGAAAAAGAAAAAAATAATAAAAGGAAGAGAAAGCAAAAAGAAGAGTAGGTGCCAAGGATTGAACCTTGGACCTCAAAGAAAAGCCAAGCCTTAAGAATGCATATGTAACCAATTCACCTAGCAAGGGAGTGCTATTAGAATAGGATGGGAAATTGTAGATAAGTGGGAAAGAAGATGAAGAGATACAAAAAAATTGAAGAGACACCATTAAAGAGGTGCTTGCCTCTTTACTCACCATAAAAGGCCATGAAGAGGAGGAAATGCCTAAGGCATTTCGACCAAGAAACCCCCCCCCCCTTTTCTCTCCACCAAACTCTTCTCCTTCCTCCTCTTCCTCACCGAAATCCTTGGTCCCCTTGCTACCATTTTCAAGTCCTTCACCTCCTAGAGAAAACCGGACCAAAAGAAGAGAAGAACAAGAGGAGTGCTAGAGTTTAAGAGGTCTTTTCTTCTCCAAAATTTGGAGATCTTTTGGGAACATAAGCACAAGTGGTAAGACTCCCTCACCTGCAACATAATGGCTTTTTATGTGTTTTTATGATTTTTATGTTTGCTTGTGATGTTGGGTGAAAGAGAATGGAAGAAAACCTTGAGGGAAGTTTCGGCCATAAAGGGGTACCCCCCTTTTCTATGTCCAAAAACTTAAAGGATGAGTTCATGAAATTGTTACTACCTTTTTGTAATGAATATATGATGGATACATGGTGTTTGAATTCCCTCCATGATGTAAAGGACTTGGAAGAATTCGGCCAAGTCATGAAATGGATAAATGTTGATGCATGAAGTAGGTTATTGTTCTAATGATTGTTTCCTTGCTATATAAATGTTTTAGGCCAAGAAATTTTGTGGAATCTATGCTAAGGGACCCCTGTAACATTCAGCCAAGGGACCTTAAATTATGCCTTAAAACAGATTTTTATAGACCTTCATGAAGTTATAGTTAAATCAAGTGATATGCATGTGATTGGGTGTTTTATTCCATGATGAAAATAATTTATACCTTAAGCGTCAGTACCTTATCTAAGTTGTTTGAGCCTAAACTCATGCTCCATTCTATGTATTGATGTTTATAAAAATGTTACATGTACCCATATGCATGATAATCCAAGTAGAACTCTAGATCATACACCTAAACTAGTGTTTGGTGAAGTACAAACTACTTTTGCACTTGTGAATGAATTCTTATGAAAAATATGCTTTTATTCCCATGTTATGTGAATGATTATGCTATGAAATCCCTACTGTGAGTTTCGACAAATTACAAGAATAGGGGTTAAGAATAGGTTCGAGTACAAAGCATGCCCCTAAACTAGTGTTTAATGAAGCCTAGACTACCTTTATGCTTGTATATGACCTTAATGGTAAAATATGTTTTTGTTTACATGTTATATGAACTTTTATACCATGTTATACATACTGTGAATTTTGGCCAATTACTAGAATAAAGGCTAAGAATAAGTTCAAGTACAATTCATGCACCTAAATTAGTGTTTAGTGAAGTCTAGACTACCAGTGTACTTGTAAATGACCTCTTATGTAATGTATGTTTTTATTTCCATGATTATATGACTCTTATGCTATGATATCCTTGCTATGAAGTTTCGGCCAGCATGTATTAAGATGAGAAAAGAAAGATTAAACTAACATATTGCCTTAATTAAGACAAGCATGTGATAAGTATGATGTATTGATGAAACTAGCATGATGGTTGCTTCACTTACATGTGTTAAAAGAAAGGTCCTTCCATGTCTTGCTATTTATGCTAATGATTATGCCATGAAAGTATGCCTATGTTTATGAATGATTGAATGCCTATAGTACATGCAATATGAAAGAAAGAAAGAATGCATGTTCTATATATGAAAGTATGCTTATGATTATGAATGATTGAATGTCTATAGTACATGCAATATGAAAGAAAGAAAGAAAGAAAGGAATGCATGTTCTATATGAAAGAAAGAAAGAAAAGAAAAGAATGCATATATGTATTCTACTTTAAAGAATGGCTTGTATCGGGTCTTGAAAAAGATCCACGGTTCCGGACTACCGATGATGCTGTCCCTAGGCTGAAAGATAGTAAGCCTAGAATGTAGACCCCTGTAGGTCGGGATTAGCTACCTCGCATCCTACATACGGGTATGCGCGCAAAGAAAGAATGGGTACAAAGCCGGGGACCCCAAAGAAGATGATGTATATGATTTTAAAGTATTATTTACTATGTTTTCTAAAAGAGCATCCTAATGTTTTGAAATGCACATGTTCTATGTTTATATGTCTTCATGTATCTTATGTGCCTTATGAATTTTATGCTATCCATGAAATGTTATATGTTTTAAAATGCATGCGACGTACGGATTTAGTGAGTAGGAAAGAGCTTACTAAGTTTTATACTTATAGTTTGTTTGCTTATGTTGCAGACCAACATAGAAATTTCTGAGGAATGGGCAGTTGCAGGAAGGGCTAATGTGTGTGGTGGTGACTTGACTGATCGATCCACTTTAGTGCTATCTATAGACTTAGTTCTTATTTCTAATAAGACATATGTTGCTACTTTATGCATGATACTTGCTAGTTCTTTTGGAGTTTATTTAAGTATGGATGCTATTAGATGTTATATGATGTTATTACTTCCTTATCGTTGCACATGCTATTAGTTATGTTTCATTTCCGCTGCAATGTTAGATTCATACGCAATGATATAAGTAAGTAAGAAAAAAAGGGGTTAAAGGTAACGCGTCGCCTAACGTAAGGGGCGGGCATTACAATGCAAACATTCAATTAGTTGATAGCATAATGTGATAGTTACATATGTATAATATGTAATCGGTATAATTACCTACCTTCAAAGGTAAGAATAACTTGATGGACTCTAGCCATGGTTGTTTTTATCTATGGTTGGATATCAACCTATTTGGAGATGTTCCTATGATCTCCCGAATTGATAAAAAGGGTTATTCAATTTGAAAAATAAATAGGATTTAATTAATGTATATTGATGCATTCTTTATTATTCTCATCACATAACCTCAATTTGTATTTCTAGGATAATCACCTGATCATGTATTCTCTGAATTTGCGTTCCATTTTGGACATCAATAAGCTGACTGGGCCAAACTTCATGGACTGACTTCGAAACCTGAGGATAGTCCTCAAGGCAGAAAAGCTTGCTTATGTCCTTGTAGAACAACTTCCCAACCATCCTCCTAAAGATGCAACTCCAGACCAGTTAGTGGCCTATCAGAAACATGTGGTCGATTCTGAACTTGCGAGTTGCATCATGCTAGCCGCTATGGTACATGAGCTACAAAAGCAGCATGAGCATATGGATGCTCATACCATCGTCTTCCATCTTTATGAGATGTTTGACGAGCAGGCGAGATCCGAAAGGTTTGAGGTCTCCAGACTCCTCTTCACCTCTAAGATGCAGGAAGGCACTTATGTTTCACAGTTTGTGTTGAAGATGTTGGGGTACATTGAGCGACTAGGCACTCTCGGATTTGTAATGGATCACGAACTAAGTATTGATTTAATTCTGCATTGTTTGCCTAAGAGTTACTCACAGTTTGTGATGAACTATCGGATGAACAAACTGGAGAGTACCATTCCTGAGTTGCTTAACCTGCTGAAGACTGTAGAGCCTTCTGTAAAGCAGGATCAGAAGACGGTACTGTTAGTTGGTTTCTCAATGAAAGGTTCTAAGAGGAAGCCCAAAGAACAAAATAAGGGAAGGAAGAAAAAGGCCAAAAAGACTGAAAAGGCACTTGCCATCACTGCGGCAAGGAGGGCCACTGGTGAAGAAACGTCAAGGTTTATCTTGAGTCCTTGAAGAAGAAGGCATCCGATGCCCCATCCTCTTCAGGTATCTTCGTTATTGAATGTCACTCTATTTCCTCGTACACCTGGGTACTTGATACTAGGTGTAGCTCACATATATGTAATGACATACAGGGGCTAAGGAATAGAAGAAGACTCGTCAAGGGAGAATCGAATTTGTGAGTTGGAAATGGAGCAAAGATTGCTGCTGTTGTCATCGGAACATATTTGCTAAAGCTCCCTACTGGACTTGTCTTTGAATTGGATAATTGTTATTTTGTTCCTTCGTTAATAAAGAACATTGTATCTATTTCATGCTTGAATGAAAAGGGTTATCATTTAACTTTTAGTAACAATTGCTGTTACATAACTTTAAATGGTTTTCTTTATGGGACTGGAACTTTATGCAATGGTAACTACATGTTAGATTTATCCGGTGACGTTTTCAATATCGAAGTTAGCAACAAACGTGCTTGAATAGATAATCAAATAAGACTCCTATACGTGGCATTGTCGTCTTGGCCATGTAAGCAAGAAACGCATGACCAAATTACACCGATGTGGAATTCTGGAATCATTTGAACCTGGTCCATTTGATACATGCGAATCATGCTTAAAAGGCAAGATGACCAAATTACCCTTTTCCGAAAAAGGTAAACCAGTGGGAGAATTGCTTAGTCTAATACATACTGATGTATGTGGACCAATGTCAACTCTTGCACAAGGATGCTATAGCTACTTCATTACCTTTATCAATGATCACTCATGATTCGGGTATGTGTTCTTAATGAAACACAAATCTGAAGCTTTTGAGAAATTCAAGGAGTTCAGAAGTGAAGTAGAGAAACAACTTGGCAAAAGTATTAAGATACTTCGATCCGATCGGGGTGGTGAATACTTAAGTCAAGAGTTTCAAGATTATCTTAGGGACAATGGGATATTGTCTCAATGGACTCCGCCATATACACCACAGCATAATGGTGTATCTGAGAGGCGTAACCGAACCTTGATGGACATGGTTAGATCTATGATGAATCATGCAACTCTTCCAAAATCCTTTTGGGGCTATGCGCTTAATATAGCTAATTACTTACTAAACAGAGTCCCGACCAAGGTAGTCTCTACTACTCCATATGAGACGTGGAATAGTAAGAAACCTCATTTATCTCACTTAAAGATATGGGGTTGTCCTGCTTATGTAAAGCGGACTGTATCAGACAAATTGGATGCTAAGTCTGATAAATGTCTATTTATTGGATACCCTAAGGAAACGAAAGGTTACCAATTCTATCATCCCTTGGAACAAAAGGTGTTTGTTTCAAGGCATGCTGTATTTCTAGAAAAAGAATTTCTTTTACAAGAAAACAGTGGGAGTAGCATTGAACTTGATGAAGTTCAAGAAACTCCAATAAACATTACAGAGACACCTAGTCTAGACCCACAACCAATAACTCATAATGATGAGCTATCAGTTGAACCTAAAACAACACCACTTCTTCGTAGGTCTGATAGGACACGCAATATTCCAGAGAGATACAGATTTCTCATAAGTGAATCGAACGACGTGTTACTCATTAACGATGGCGAACCTATCAGTTATGAAGATGTTCTGAAAAATTCAGAAAGGGATAAATAGCTTGAAACAATGAAGTCGGAAATAGATTCTATGTACGAAAATCAAGTATGGGACTTGGTTAACCCACCTGAAGGGATTAAGCCCATAGAGTGCAAGTGGGTTTTCAAGAAGAAAACTGACATGGAAGGTAATGTTGTTACCTTTAAGGCTAGATTAGTGACAAAAGGATATCGTCAGAAATAAGGAATTGATTATGACGAAACCTATTCGCCAGTAGCTATGCTTAAATCTATTCGGATGCTCCTGGCCATAGCAGCTCATTATGATTATGAGATATGACAAATGGATGTGAAAACAGCTTTCCTTAATGAAAACCTGCTTGAGGATGTATACATGATACAACCTGAAGGTTTCACATCGGTTTATAAAACCAAAGTATGCAAGCTTCGATGATCCATAAATGGATTAAAGCAAGCATCCAGGAGCTGGAACATCCGTTTTGATGAGACAATCAAAGAGTTTGATTTCTCACAAAATCCTGACGAACCTTGTGTGTATAAGAAGGTTAGTGGGAGTGCAGTCGTATTCCTAGTGTTATATGTCGATGACATATTACTTATAGGAAACGATATATCAGTCTTACAGTCAGTTAAAATTTTGTTGTCCAAAACTTTCTCCATGAAAGACCTTGGAGAAGCAACCTATATCCTTGGGATTAGAATCTATAGAGATAGATCAAAACGATTGCTTGGTCTTTCGCAGTCTACATATATAGACCGAGTGCTAGAAAGGTTTAGCATGTCAGAATCCAAGAAAGGTTACCTTCCCATCAGGCATGGGATCAACCTTTCGAAGTCTATGTGTCCGCGCACAGAAGACGAGAGGATTTGCATGAATAAGATTCCTTATGCATCCGCGATAGGATCTATCATGTATGCTATGTTATGTACTAGGCCCGATGTATCGTATGCTCTGAGCGTCACAAGCAGATACTAGTCTGATCCAGGAATGGATCATTGGGCGGCTGTCAAGACAATCCTCAAGTACTTAAGAAGAACTAAGGATGTGTTCCTAATATATGGAGAAGGTGATATGGTAATACGTGGGTATACAGATGCCAGTTTCCAGACAGATAAGGATGACTCCAAATCTCAGTCCGGATACGTATTTATTTTGAATGGAGGTGCAATAAGTTGGAAGAGTTCCAAGCAAGAACCGTAGCAGATTCTACCACGGATGCGGAATACATTGCAGCTTCGGAAGCAGCAAAAGAAGCAGTCTGGATCAAGAAGTTTGTCTCAGAACTTGGTGTGGTTCCAACCATTGATGAAGCAATACCGGTTTACTACGACAACAATGGAGCTATTGTACAAGCAAAGGAACCAAGGTCTCATCAGCGATCCAAACATGTGCTTCGCCGCTATCATCTGATTAGAGAGATTATAAGTAGGAATGATATACAAATTGAGAAAATTCCCACTGAAAGGAATTTAGCGGATCCTTTAACTAAGGTCTTGTCTCAAAGCAAGTTTGAGAGTCATGTTAGAGCCTGTTGTATTGGATACCGTAGCGATTGGCATTAGGCCAAGTGGGAGTTTGTTAGTGATATGAGAAAAATGTCCTAAGGCAATCGCCTTATCATTGTAATCATTTATTTTAATAAATGAATATTCACTATTTGAGTATACATGTTTATGTATTTGATTGAGATCTTTGTAGGATCGTAGATGTCCGCTAGAGGGGGTGTGAATAGCGTTTCTTCGAACCCCTTTCTTTCTACACGGTTAGTTGCACAGCAGAATATACAGTAAAAACAATAAACAAATACTAACCAATGCTAACACGGAAGATGTACTTGGTATCCACCTCGGCTGGGTGACTAATCCAAGAATCCGTCGGTGGATAACTCCCCGGATAACCTCCGGCTAACCCTCGTCGCTCCTTGTGGGTGGAGAAACCTCGCCACAACACCAAGCAAAGTTCTGAGTATAAAGACTACTATCTTGCCTTTAACCAAGACAAGATTCGTCAACAATCTCAGCCACCACGAAGTCCCCTTTAAATAAGAATCGGGCTGAAACCCTCGCCACCAGTCGACTGCCCCCAGGGCAGTCGACTGGTGCCAGCTAAATTCGACCGTTGCAATCCCCAACGTTCGAATTTTAGCCAACTCACCAGCCACTACCAGTCGACTGCCCCCAGGGCAGTCGACTGGTCCCAAGGCTGAGACCTTTCTATGAGTTCCATCAGTCGACTGCCCCCAGGCCAGTCGACTGGTCTACTCACCCACCTAAGGTTACCCTTCCTGAGTACATTCCACTCCGCACTCAAACCCTAGGATTTCCTGAGTACAATCACACTACACTCATACCCTCACGACTCAACTGACTCCTCCTCCGCAGCCTCGACTGTTGCCTTCGCACCCTCTTCATCATCGGCTCCCGTCCCTCGGATGCACACAAGCCTCCAGCTTGCCTCCATGCCATCCTTCACGCATGCCTCGAAGTCCGCGCCCATCAGCTCATCATCCCTGCTCACCAAGGTCCCTCGGATACGCACGCAAGCCTCCAGCTTGCCTCCATGCCATCCTTCACCGTACGGAGGTCGTCCCGTCAAGTCCATATGTGTAACCTGTACAACCTGCACACTCAACATACACATATAAGTACACAAGGGTAAACCTAACTTAAACTCTTTGCCCAAACATCAAAACCTATGGTCACTCCGGACCATCTTAGGGTCGATTGCTCAAACAATCTCCCCCTTTTTGATGTTTGGCAATCCGTTTAAGTTAGGGAAAACAAGATAGTAGTCAATGGCAAAAATAATGCTAAATGAATGCATATGCAATGCATAACTAGATCCTATCCTAAGGCATCCCACACCTAACCCTCCAAGTTAGGAATTTTACACCTAGCCCTCCAAGCTAGGATTTTCACCACCTAACCCTCCAAGTAAGGATTTTCTACCAAACCGGGCTTTTTAAAGCTTCTCCTAAGCTCCCCCTTACACTGGACTTACAAAGGCTTTTTAAGAACCTCTCCAAGGTCCCCTTTACGCCAAGAAGGGAGCAGCCATGCTCCCCCTCAAACTTAGCTCCCCCTAAACCTAGGGTTTCTTTCTAGCAAAGGTATTGGTTTCCCACTTAAACACAATATTTCTCCCCCTTTGCCATACATCAAAAAGAACCCAATAATTACCCAATTATTGGTTTTTTAAATTCCCAATGACCCTAAACACAGTGTACTAGACCCCCATACACTTGTTCCTTGTCATTTGGACCCCAAACTAGCTGTTGATACCCAAATCAGCCTTTGGCAGTCGACTGCCCAAATGGGCAGTCGACTGATACTCTTATTTCAGTCTTTTCTAGCCATTTTCAGAAATGCGCCAGAAATTTCACAAATCTCCAAAAATTCCCAAATTTCGTGGAGAACTTTGTGTGTATCCATACCTACTTGGGAAAAGTACATCTACCCATGTATCTATCACCATTCCCAAGTTTGACACAAAACCCAAAAATTTCAAAATGAAAATCAAGGCAACTAGGAGGCAACCTCCTCCTTTACCCATTCCTTCTCCCAATTTTCATTTTTCCCAGGTCAAGTTCTACCCAACTTAACCTCCTAGACACCACGTTGATTCATACACAACCCAACACCTGAGTTCTTCCCCCTTTGACACTCTTATAGCATTGCCCGAGGCAATCTTTCCCTAAGTGCCAAAAAGAACTCAACAAAAGTCTAAAAACTCTAAAGTTTGCAAGCACACTTGCTAGGATATACCCTATCCTAGAAAAATATGATATCATGGAAATATCAAGTGTGCTTGACTTTTGGTACACATCTAAGTTTCTTAAGGATTTTGCATTAAGTATCAACTTTCAAATTCGTTTCTAATTCCATGTGTTTGTCAAATCTACCCATCATAATTCGACACATGGAATTGTCCTCAATGTTCCCTGTTTAACCTCTAAATTTTAGATACCTAGGGAACCTTATCAATCCTTCTTGATTTCCATAAAATCCAATAAATTCTTATCAAATCATGGGATAACACTTTATTCAAGGACTATGAAATCATAACCAAGAGTTTTAACCTTACATCATATCCCATAACAATCTTGTAACTTCTCACTGTCGAGACTCCCGCTTTTTATGCCTACTCTCATGTACCAGTCGACTGCCCAAATGGGCAGTCGACTGCCAAACATTCCAGAGAGTTTCTGGGCTGAGGACAGTCGATTGCCCAAATGTGCAGTCGACTGCCACTTGATTTTCAAGTTTTTTTTAGTTCAACTTTCAGAAATGTCCTAAAAATTCTATAAATCTCCAAAAAATATGAAATTTTGTGGGGAGATTTGTGAAGCCAATATCTACTTGGGAAAAATATGTTTCCAAATAAATGTACTCCAAATCCCAAGATTGACACGAAATCCTACTTCTTCTAAAAAGTATCAAATAAGCTCATCCTAATAGTTCTAATTCTCACTTCTCTTCAGTGTTTCTTCTTATCCTTGATCACAATTCATTTCTACCACTGAAATACATGGTATTCCACCATTAAACCTCAATTTTGTGAATTATAGCTCCTTTTTCATCTTTTTCCCCCCTAAATTCTCCTTTTAATGTGCCAAAATATAGGATTAAGACTTACCTAAGCCTTCCAACCCTTTTTGGCACATTTCATCTAATTTCCTAAGGGAGAAACTTTTGAGATCCATTTACCATGGACCCCAAAGGCTCCTAGAGCTCCCCCTTGAGCTCTTAGCCTTAGCCACCTCCCTAGGTGACTCCATCCATACTAGGCCACACCGGTGTGCCACCGGTGACTCTTGGCCTACAAAATTGACCTTTTTAACCTTGAACACCTTGTCCTTGGTTAGGTCACTCTTTTTTCCTTTGGATGGCATCCCCTTGCCATCCTTAGACTTTCCCTCCTTACTAAGATTGTATGCTTTCCCAGCATACTTCTTTCCATTGCCCTTGGAGGTCTTGGATTGATAGCCCAAACCCGACCTATCATGGTTGGGTTTGATGCTACCCAACACCATGTCTAGACCTTTAGATCCAATCTTGAATCTTTCTAAGGTCTTTTCTAAAGTATCAAGCCTTGCCCTTAAGGCTTGATTTTCCCTTTTTAGCCCTCTAACCTTGGATTCCATATGTCCACTTTGGACATTCCTAGACCTATCTATTTTCTTAGGCATTTGTCTCCCCTTCTTGGGGTCAATGCCTTGATCCTTAGGTACCCAAGTCTTAGGTCTATCATGATGCATGCTTTTCTTAGGGTTATGATCTACCTTGTTACCCTTAGTCCTATCATTGTACTTAAATCCATGATTATGCACAAATAAATAATTCTCATGAGTTCTAGCATGCATGGGTGGGTAATTAACATGATTCTTGAAATGTAAAGAAGAACTTGAAATCGAATTTCTTTTTAAACTAGGGTTCGAGGGTACCTCCCTTACCCTTGTAGTCCTTCCTTGTTGTGAGCTTCTTCTCTTCCTTCTTTCTTCTTTTTCCCATCTTCTTAGATTTTCCATCTTCTTTAGCTCACCTTTTCTATGGCATTTAGTGTGATAATGCCCTAGTTCTCTACATGTGAAGCATCGAATCTTCTTCCTTTTAGCTTGAGCTTCACCAATTCTACAACCCACATTAGCTTTAAAGGAATTTACAATGGGTTTAGGGTGTACCTCCTTTTTCTTACCTAGTGGGTACTTATCCTTGTAGTGCCCCTTTTCATTGCACCCAAAGCATACAATGTGGTCTTTAGTCCTTGCTTTGGTGGAGGTTGAGGCTTGGTTGACTTCCTCTTCACCCTTGGATGAAGTGGAGACTTCCTCTTGATCATGTGTAGGTGAGGGTCTCTCCTCCCCCTCAATCCTTGAGGTGGTGACCTCCTCCTCTTCTCTAGATGAGGTGGATGACCTCTCACTTTCTTCTTCACTTGAGGATGTGGACACTTCTTCCTCCTCTTGAGCTATTGAGCTCACTTCCTCGGGTTCATCTACTCCTTGAGTTTGTGTAGGGTTCTTGTGATATTCCACCAACTTAGTCCATAATTCGTGTGCATTTTTATAATTCCCTACAATACTCAAAATATTGTTAGGCAAAACATCAATTAATACATCTATTACCTTCTTGTTTGCCCTAGAGTAGTCTTGTTGCTCTTGAGTCCAATATCTAGGACGAAGCTTCTTTCCATGCTTGTCCTTTGGAACTTCGAAGGACTCTTCTAGCATGACCATGCACTCCCACTCTATGCTAAGCCAATTCTTCATCCTCGCCCGCCAATAGTCGAAATCCTCATTGTCTTAGGGAGGTGGGGTGTAGATGTTGTCCCCCAACTTATCTTCCATTGTTTCTTCTCCTCTAGCGTGTGCTCCCTCGGCGGTTAGTCCGATCAAGAGTAGTCCTTGCTCTGATACCAACTGTAGGATCGTAGATGTCCGCTAGAGGGGGGGTGAATAGCGTTTCTTCGAACCCCTTTCTTCCTACACGGTTAGTTGCACAGCAGAATATACAGTAAAAACAATAAACAAATACTAACCAATGCTAACACAGAAGATGTACTTGGTATCCATCCCGGTCGGGTGACTAATCCAAGAATCCGTCGGTGGATCACTCCCCGGATAACCCTCGTCGCTCCTTGTGGGTGGAGAAACCTCACCACAACACCAAGCAAAGCTCTGAGTACAAAGACTACTATCTTGCCTTTAACCAAAACAAGATTCATCAAGAATCTCAGCCACCACGAAGTCCCCTTTAAATAAGACTCGGGCTGAAACCCTCGCCACCAGTCGACTGCCCCCAGGGCAGTCGACTGGTGCTAGCTAAATTCGACCATTGCAACCCTCAACTCTCGAATTTTAGCCAACTCACCAGCCGCTACCAGTGGACTGCCCCCAGGGCAGTCGACTGGTCCCAAGGCTGAGACCTTTCTGTGAGTTCCATCAGTCGACTACCCCCAGGCCAGTCGACTGGTCTACTCACCCACCTAAGGTTACCCTTCCTGAGTACATTCCACTCCGCACTCAAACCCTAGGATTTCCTGAGTACAATCACACTGCACTCGTACCCTCACGACTCGACTGACTCCTCCTCCGCAGCCTCGACTGTTGCCTTCGCGCCCTCTTCATCTTCGGCTCCCGTCCCTCGGATGCACGCAAGCCTCTAGCTTGCCTCCATGCCATCCTTCACGCATGCCTCGAAGTCCGTGCCCATCAGCTCATCGTCCCTGCTCACCAATGTCCCTCGGATGCGCACGCAAGCCTCCAGCTTGCCTCCATGCTATCCTTCACCGTACGGAGGCCGTCCCGTCAAGTCCATATGTGTAACCTGTATAACTTGCACACTCAACATACACATATAAGTACACAAGGGTAAACCTAACTTAAACCCTTTGCCCAAACATCAAAACCTATGGTCACTCCGGACCATCTTAGGGCCGATTGCTCCAACAATCTTAAACTCATTTACTGAATGTCCGCAATACAATTCAAAGCATGAGAGAATTTGTGATGAATTCACAACTAGTGATTATCTCTACATGTGCAATTGTGAAGTATTGAAATTGTCCCTAGTCGATGAATTGATAAATACGGACACTATCAATTCTGTTGAGACTAGCATAGGTTACTCTCTAATCAGCTTATTCTCACTGGCTGGTGACATTGGGATGTCCGGAGATAAACATGAATGCTAGTTAAGGGAACTAGTTTATTGGAGTGACTGGCTGTAAAACTTCATATGGTAATCTACATATAGATATGTCAATGAAGTTCTTACTGCAGCTTAAGTGCGATGTTCCTTTGACTTGCGGTGTTCAAGTCATCTTGGTCATGGAGACTTATACTTTGACATCTTAAGCAAGCATCTCCAAGGAGGTGTGGACCCAGGATGATTGGGTATAAGCCGAAGTGCCCGAAGATGTTTGAACAGCCTACAAAGGATTCACCACTCCTTGCGAGGAGATGTATACCCAAGGCCTATCGTCAGATTGTTACTCGAAGTCTCTGGCCAGAGAATGACATGTTCAGAGTATGAATCTCTTAAATACATGAGAGTAATTAGAATCCGTAGGATGAGAAAACGTTACTTGGGCTAGGTGTGACGTAGTCAACCTAGTGGGGACTGACACACATAGACCATGTCCTGAACCAAGTGGGTATAAGATGGTGAAGGGAATGGGGCACGATTCATTATAGCTGCTGAGGGGTTTCAGAATTGTTTCTGAGGTCAACCGTTGATCTTTCGATTAATTGGGGATCATGATGTACTACTATGTGCCACTCATGATCTTCTATAATTGATTAATTATAGACGACCAATATAAATCGAAAGCCTATTTAGTCACACGCACTACGAGTAATCCGAGGGATTTAAAACGAGTTGAAAATTGGATTTTCCAATCAAGAGAGATTAGGTTTGGTTAAGCCAAACGATAAGTCGAATCTGAATTTTTCAGTGACGCATCGGAAGCGTAAAATGGCTAAGTCTTTTGAAGACTTAATAGATGAATTAAATAAGTTTAATTCATTGGGTCGTGGCTTGGATGGGCCGGCCAAAGAGGGTCTCCATCCTCTTTGCTTGGCCGGCCACAACAAAGGGAGAGAACCAAGTTTTTGGTTCAATTTATAAAATAAACCAAGTGTGGTTTGTTTTATAAAATTATGGATGATATAAATTTTTATATAATAAACCAAGGTTTGGTTTATTTTTCATGGAAATTAAAATGAACCATGGATTGGTTTATTTTATTTTATAAAATCAATCATGGATTGATTTACCATGATAAGAACATTTATTCTATAAGAAAAAAGGAGACTTGGTCGATTTTATCATGAATTAAAATATGATAAAACTTGGCATGATGGAATAAGTCTCTTTTTTGAGAGGCTTGATGGTTGAGAGGTGATAAGTATCATTTTGTTGATTATTTTAATTGCTAAAATCCATGTTTGACCTATGTTTTTACTGCTTAATTGTGAAATTACCCTAGGTTTTAGAACATACTCTAATTTTGGACTTAATTGCAAATTTACACATATTTTGATTATTTGGCCACTAAATTCTTGATCTATTTTTGTAGGCATGAAGGGTTCATGGACCTAGGGCATACTGGGTCAAACTTGAGTCGGAAGTGGAACCGGAACGAATTATCAAGCTTACGATTAATCCGGGCCGTCCGATTCAAAAGCGGCTAGATCTGAGCTATCCGAGACCATCTGAAGCAATCCGAGCTAGGGTTAGGGTTGATCAAGTACTCTGATCAAGATCTGAAGGTTTCATCCAAATCAGAGCTCATTCAACCGTTGGATCAAGCTCGGAGGGCTCTAGATCGTCCATTCAAAGATTAGGTTGATCTGGACCATCCGTTGCACATCTGGAGGATCCGAGCTAGATCAGCTGTTGGATTCATCCAAATCAATCAGGGTCGTCCATGTTTAAGTATTTAATCAGAAATTCCCCACAGCTCACTATTGTCACGTCTCCGCCGCAGTTTCCATCTTCTTCGCGTGTTCTTCATTCCTTTAGCTGTTTTCTTCAATCCAAGGGGCGCGACCACCTCCATTCTTCATCAGATCAAGTTCGAGGTCACCGGGGAGAGTAATCGGTGGAGTTTCAGCTCGGAATTGGGCAAGAACAGGGCTGTTTGAGGGTTTCGGCAGCTCTGTATTTGATAGCTTCGATTTTGGTTTTGTCAAGCTCTACATCAATCCAAGCCATCTGGAGGGGTTCTCGGACAAGCTTGGATCATTCCCGCACCTTCATTTCAATCAGACAAGGCTGAATTGAAGATTTCGATTGGGTTTCCCTCTTGAACAGAGTTCGAGCTAGATTCGACTACCGATTCAGTTTCCCAGTGAATTGCTGAGCTTACGGGTTCGAGGCCAGCCCTTGCGTGACGAACAAGGAGACCTTGAGCTAATGGAGTGATTGGGGTTTAGATTTCTTGTTGCAATTTCATGTTTCTAGCTGTAATTTTCGAATTCTGCCGTGTTTGGTTTCTGTCTTCATTTCAGATTGGTTAATTTCGTTTACTGCATTGTTCCAGCTGTAATTTAGCTTTAATTCTTCAAGTTAAGTAGTTTAGGAACTTGTTTAGTGATCAATTGAGTTTAATTTCAGTTGTTTTCAGTTTCTTTTGTTGCGTGCCATTTCAATTGCTTGCGTATCATCCCAGCGTGCCCGATTTAATTTATGCAGTTTTTCTTAGCTGTAGCTTTTGAATTCGTATCAAGTAATCTTTAGTTTTCTTCAGCTTTCCTGCATTCTCGATTAGTGACTTAAGTTAAGTTGCAATTGTAGCTTCAACCCTCAAATTTGTCATCGCATCCTTGATTTCGATTGTTCAAGCCCTGCAATTTCATCACTGCACTCGAATCAGTTTTTTTTCTTCTGCATTTCTATTTCTGCAATTTTGCTGCAGCTCGCATTTGTTGACTTTGCATCCAATTCGTGACATCTGAAACCTTGCATTTAATTCTTGTTTATCTGCGCATCAACTCTGCATCATATTTCTAAATTTCCGCACTCTGATTTCCTGCTCTCCATTTCTGCAGTCGATCTATTTTGGCAGATAAGTTTATAACTGAACTCTTAATTCTGTATTCATTAGCTTGCTTGCATCATATTTGTTTGCTTTATATTCCCTTGTTCTTCATCAGCATAATTCCATTTCCTGTATCAAGGATCGATTCAAACTGAATGATTGCCATTCCTTAACTTTGTATCAGCTGTAGATCTGCAGTGTGTATCAGTTGTGGATCTGCAGTGTGTATCAGAACACATAGGTTAATTGAATCTTTTCTGAGTTTTAGTTGTAATTGTTGCAGCTTGTTCGGTTTGAGTTTCATCCAGTTTGTTATTAAATTCTGCCTTCGAATCTGAATTTCTGCATATCAATGGTTGCTGCACCTCTACATTCATGTATATCATTTCTGAGTTCATTCTTTCTTGAGTTACTTTCGAATGGGTCAGTTCTATCTCTGAAAATGTCAGTTTATTAATTTTAGAAGCAAGTCTCTGCATTAGAATACATTCAAATTTGGTCAGTTCATTGTCATTGCATTAATGAAATTCTTAATTGCCATTACCTAGTTAAGTTGCTTAGTTAAATTTTCTTCTTTTCACTCCATTTTCATTGCATTTGCATCTTTAATTGAAACCACACTCAAATTTTATCTGAAACCCAAAAACACAAATGACACAAATATAAGCTCGAATCACACAACGTCAACTAGTCCCTAGGAAAAATACGATCTGTGGTCCCTTTACTACGTTTTCATATTTTGATTGCAGAAAAGGGTTTCCAGCACATTTATAAATTCTAAATTCTGACGGATCCACACATTTCGTGACAACTTTAATTAGCTAAATCGGGTCCGTCAAATTTTTGGCGCCGTTGCCGGGGAAGCAACTAGTTGATTTGTTTGATTTTTGCTTGTATGCTTATGGGTATATCATTTGATTCTATTTTCTGTTGTTTATTCTTTTGTATACGGTTGCTGCCATTTTTCTTGTTTGTTTTGTGACAGGGCTGAAGGTTCAAAATGTTCTCATCTACTTACCAGCAGCCGTGTCCACAATTTCAGCAACCACAACAATTCCAACAACCCTATTCGAATTTCCAGCAAACCAATCAGATTTTTCAGCAACAAGTTCAACCATTATTCCAAAACTTTCAGCCAAGTCAGAACTTTCAGATTGGGCAGCCACTATTCCAGGATTTTCAGCCCCAAATTCAGCAATTTCAGCCCAACTTTCAGCCACCTTATCAACAGGATCAATCACTTTTTCAAGGAATTCAGCAAGGGTGTTTAAATAATCAGAATTTTCAGCAACCACCCTTCCCTCAAGTTCAACCAAACCAAGATTTCCAGCAACCTTATTTAAGCTTTCAGCAGAGTAATAATCAGTTTTAGCCTCTACCTCAGCCATGGCAGCAAGAATTTCAACCCATACAAAATTTTCAGCAACCTCTTCAATATTCACAGCCATACGATCCAAATTTTCAGCCTTGCAACCAGAATTTTCAGCCCACTCAACTTCAGTGTTCACCACCACAATTTCAGCCTCAGATCCAGGATTTCCAGGGCTACAATTTTCAGCAATCTCCACCAACTTGTGAACCAAATTTTCAACAGTTTAATCAGCCTGTTCAACCATTTTATCAACCCCCACAGTCTCAATTTCAACAAATGTTTCAACAAGAGCTTCAAAACCTCGGAAGGCAAATGGAACAAGTGGCTAGTGATTTGAATCAGATCAAAGCCCAAAGATCAGAACAATTATCTTCTCAAGCTGCTCTTAATTCTGAGAGCCCCGGAGTTGGTTTTATATCAGTTCAAGGTGACCCTAGTGCATGGCCAAGTCCTTCTTCAAGTGATCTTAGAATTTTGGTGGAAGAAGAAGAAGAAATTATTAAAATCAGGGCACCTACAGCATGCATCCCTCCGGAGATTCCTACTCAAAATCCATTTCCAAATTTTTCAGCTCAAGAAGAAGAAATTGAAGCTCCACAGGACCATTCTCATCTTTTATTTGGTGATTATAGTATTATTGATGGTCCTAATTTTTCTAATGTTGTTGTTGCAGATATTTCAGGAGAAACATACACGGGAGATGATTCCACAGGTGTAGGGGATTGCACTAAGCCCCAGGGACCACCACAAGATTCAGAGGATGAACTAGAAAGTGTAGGGACTTGCATGGTGGAAGCAAGTACCCAAGGATCACCTGCTTTAGTTGATTGTCCACCAGAGCCTGAACCTGAAGTGGAGCTTGATCAGGAGGAGAACACAGATACATCTACTCTTGTAGAACCTCCAGGTATTCTTCAGCACGCTCAGGTAAGTATTTCTCCTCATTGTTCAGAAAAATTCAGTGAGGTACCTAGTGCTGATTTTCTTGATTATGATGAATTTATTGATATACCTTGTGTAGAAACTATTTGTGCAAATCCAATAGAGGTACCAAAAATTGATTTCCTTGGTCATAATGCATTACTTGATACATCTCTTGTGGATATGGATAGCGAAATAATTTTAGAGGCACCTATAATTAATGTTGTTTGTTATGATGAATTACTTGATACATCTTTTGTGGATATGAGTTGTGTAAAATTTTTAGAAGTGCCTGAAATTGATGTTATTTATTTTGATGAATCTCTTGCTATATCTTATGCTGAGGTTGAATGTGAAAAACTTATGGAGATATCTGAGATTGATTTTATTGGTTGTGACACATTGCTTGATACATCGTTGATGGAAAATAATTGTGATATTTCTATTGAAGTGCCAAAAATTGATTTCTTTGTTTTGATGAGTTCCTGGATGCAATTTTGTGGAAAATATTGTGAAAAATTTATTGAGGCACCAAAATTGATTTAATTGAATATGATGCAGTTTTGGATACATTTCATGCAGAGACTGATATTATTTATTTCTTTGACCCTGCACGCTGAGAGAGGTATTACATTGTTTTGCAGGGTTAGAAGACTTCAGGAGTGGGTGCTCCAACTGAACAGACTTCAACCTCCTGGAAGGACTTCTAAAAGGCATAAAGAAGGAGGAGATGATTTTACTTAATTCATAGCACTCCACCTCTGACATGGTCTTACCCTAAATCGCCTGCGGCCACCGGAGCAAATTTTTGTAAAGTTCAAGTGTGGGGGAGTCCGATTCTCTCAGCCACCCAGACTCCTCCACTGCCACGATGGAGGTTACTGCTTGACAGACTCCGCCCACCAGAAATAAAGGGGAGATTGTTCTTTTTTGTATTTTCTTTTATTTATTTTTCATTTTATGGCTTCTAGATTGATTTTTTTGAATTGAGTCCTTACTAATAAATGCATGAGTAGAGTAGAATGCATAGGAGTCATTGTAAATACCTTGTTATTTCTTTTGCACTTTTTCTTGCATGACTAGGAATAAAAGTATCCCTCTAGGTTATCTCCATAGCACTTTAGAGTCTTTTGAAAATAAATTAAATTTGGTTGTTAAAAATTAGGGTTTGAGCTAATGGATGAAATCTTGGATGCTTGAGGACTACTTTGTTTTAGATTCTTAATTGAGGACTTGAGATGAATTATTTTTACCTAGTGAGAATTAGCCTTATATTTGTGACACACATATGTTATTGTACTCTAGAATTTGCTTAGGTTCTTTCAAAATCATATTTCAATGATTGGATCACATCTATGGAGGCTAATCACTTTGTTTACCTTTCCATATCAATTTTGGCAAAAATCATGTTCATTCTATTTTTCCTTACTTATTTCCTACTCTTACCCTCACTTTTCTATGGACTTGTTGTTTGAAATGTTTCTTAATGCTATTTTGCCCGAGACGGACAAAGATTTAAGTGTGGGGGAGTGACTAGTGTTTTGGTATCGAAGAGGCATTTTATGTCAAGAAAATTTTTTGTGCCAAGCTCAATTCGGTTGAAGAAGAAGAATTAGTCCAAGTGGCACGTAAATATGTAATTGAAGCCAAATTCCGGAAGAAGTCAAGCAATAAGTTGAAGCTCTAAGCAAGGTTGTGCCATGAAGAAGTCGGCTGGATTAAACAAAACAAAAAGAAAGAACAAACAACAAGTCTGTGGCAAGAAGAAATAAACTCTTTGGATAGCATGTCTTGATCAGAATGTTTTGGACTTGCAGCTACTCTCTGTTTAGAAACTGGACTGCATTGCAAGGGAGAGTTTGGAATCCAATGAAAAACAGAGAAAGGAAAAAAGTTGCAGTGAAGCTGAACAAAACCTGAGGTGAATTCTGAATTGCAGTTTGGTATCAACTTCAAGCTGAATTCATGCTCCCTAATTCAGAAATGCGTAGCAGAACTTGCATGATAGTTTTTGGCTGAATTCAGTCTCTTGGGGAGCAGATTTCAAGAGAAGGAATTTGTTTTAAATCAGAACAGAAAAGAATCATGAAAAAAAAAATCTGTACCAATTTTACAAGTGAAGAAAAAATTTCTGTGCTAAAACAGTTGTGCAGATCTGAACTGATCTAAATTGGAACCAATGATGCAAGGGGCTGTTGACAAGGATTAAAAGCAAAACCAATTGGAAATTACCAGGAATTGAAGGCTGAAAGGTTGAGAATGAGAGCTGAATTGCAGCTGGACAAATCTGAGTTCAAGGAGAATCTGTGCAGAAATTTTCATACAAGCAGTTTAGTCACAAGTTTGGTATCAATCTCAAACTGAATTAGGTTTGGAAATTAGTAATGCAGTGCTGAATTGACACAGCTGATCAGAACAAGAAAGAGTTCCAGATCAGAAACAGAATTCAAAAGGGCAGCAGAGTTATGCTTGTGTAGTGGCCGGAAATTGACTTGCTATTCAACCCTTAAACCCTTAAACTTTCCACTATCAATTGATGCAAGTACTATTGATGTTAATTGTTGGAGAAATCAGATTCTTGATTCTGAAGGTGATGCCATGAGCTGAAATCTGAAATTGAAAAAAAAATTTTTGAAGAGAAAGTAGTGTGCCAACAAAGGTGAAGTGTATCAAGAGTGAGTTACAAGTGTTGTTGAGTGAAAATTTTATGTTGAGTATCTATTTCACTTGATATCATATGTTCTTTGATACAAATCCGATCTGAGAAGAAAAGAAAAAAAATTTGAGAAAAGAGAAGGAAGAAAGTGGCACACAAAAGGCAAGTTGGCACATTGATATCAAATGGAGTTTTCTTCACCCAAATGAAAAGCATTATCCAAGTTTTACTCCATCACACTTTTGAATTCACTAGAGGACTACAAAGATGGGGCAAAGCACATTGGAAACATTTTTGAGCACTCAAGTCTTCCACTTTATCAATTTTTTCATTTCCTTGATTTTTATTCCACTTCTATCATTTTTTGATGTTTTCATTTGTTTTTGTAGATGTTGATCTTAATCATGAATAATGGTGGAGAGTAGATAATAAGCAAGCTTATAGTATGCAAGAAACATGTGTGTTTGAGTGAGCTCCACTTCCATCATCTACTTAGAATGTAAGGAGAGAGCCACCAAAATTTTCCTTGAAAGGCTAGTGATTTAAATTTATCTCAATGACTCATGATGGATGAAAAGGCTAAGTTGTTGATTTAAGGACAAGATACTAATCCATAGAGCTTAGATTTTTGAGAATTGACAACCTTAGGTAATTTCTTTTCATTTGCTTCTAATTATGCTTAAGTAAATCTAAGGGATACATATTTAGTAGTTTCGCGAGACGCTCAAGCTCAAGTGTGGGGGAGTTGATAAGTACCATTTTGTTGATTATTTTAATTACTAAAATCCATGTTTGACCCATGTTTTACTTGCTTAATTGTGATTTTACCCTAGGTTTTAGAACTTCCTTTTATTTTGGACTTAATTGTAAATTTACACATATTTGGATTATTTGGCCACTAAATTTTTGATCTATTTTTGTAGGCATGAAAGGTTCAAGGACCTAGGGTATACTGGGTCAAACTTGAGTCGGAAGAGGACCCAGAACGAGTTATCAAGTTTCGGATCAATCTGGGCCGTCCGATTCAAAAGCGGCTAGATCTGAGCCATCCGGGACCATCTGAAGCAATTCGAGTTAGGGTTAGGGTTGATCAAGCACACTGATCAAGATCTGAAGGTTTCATCCCAATCAGAGCTCAATCAACCGTTGGATCAAGCTCGGAGGGCTCTAGGTCGTCCATTCACAGATTAGGTTGATCTGTACCATCCGTTGTAAATCTGGAGGATCCGAGCTACCACGAGGCAGATCCTGATGCCTGATCAACATCCTCAAAGTTTGGCTGAAATCAGAGCAAGATCAGCCGTTGGATTTCATCCGATCAATCTGGACCGTCCATGGCTAGCTATTTAATCAGAAACGCGCCCCAGTTCTTCCTTGTCGCGTCTTCGCTGCATAGTGCTTTCTTCTTCGCATTTTTAGCTGAGTTCTTCATTTTTCTTCATTTTTTCTTCAATTCGAGGCACGACCACCTCAATTCGATGCTCATCCTTGAGTGACAGCAAGGATAAGGATTGGGGTTTAGCTTAATTGGCGAATGTTCAGTTATTAGCAGTAGATTTCAATTCTGCCATTTCGTTTCTGAATTTTGTATCCGCTTACTAGTTTTATTGTATGGATCGATTCTTTCTCAATTCGAGGCTCCTCCTTCAGTGACAGCAAGGATTTCTTGAGCTGAGATGAGAGATTGAGGTTTAGTTTTAGTTGAATTCCGTTTGTAGCTATAATTTCCATCACTGCTTTAGTTTCGTTTCTGTTTTTGGTTTCAGATTCGTTAACTTCGTTTAATGCATTGTTCCAGCTTAAATTAGGGTTCAATCTTCAAGTTAAGTAGTTTAGGAACTTGTTTAGTGGATAATTGTTTTTAATTTCAATTTCCGTCTTGTTTTTGGCTTGCGTATCACTTTTGTTAGCTGCGTATCAGATTTTTGGGCTGCTGCGTATCAATCTTTTATTTGTATCAAGTTAGCTTAAGTTTTATTTTCTGAATTTATCTTGTAGCTAGTTGCATCTCCAAAGACCTTGGTATTCAATCCACGCATTTGGTTTCAGCAGAATTTCTGCGTATCAGTGTCTAATTCAGCAAGTTTTCAGTTCCAATTGCTGTCAGCTTGTTTTGGTTACAGCTTTCGAAGTTTGTATCAAGTAGAGTTAGTTTCTTTCTAAACTTTTCTGAACACTAGATTGTCCACTTGCATTTAGTTAGTTTTTTTGTTCCTGCATTCAATTACTGCGACATTTCTGAGTTTATTTCATCATTAGATTCGTGATCTACAGTTCTACCTGCACTTCTGAATTTCTTTCTTCATTTCTGAATCTCTTTACTTATTCATGCAAAAACACTTCACTAATAGCTTGTCTTCAATGAAGAATTGAGCAGTTGGCATTTTGGAATTATCAGATATAAATTTTCTACGTTTAATATCAGTTCTTGGCACATTAGATGTCCTTTCCTGCATATCCAAGTCTTTCCATTTTGCACTTTGTATCAAGTGGAATGTTCAGCTCTGAGTGGAACCAAGTTAGCTAAATCTTTAGGGAGCTCTTACCCTTGATTTCAATTCCATTTGCAATTCGAATTGCTATTGAGCTGTACTCTTCATTCCTGCAAGTTATTGGTGACATTTCTGCAAGCTTAGATTGAGGGAAAATCAATTTTCAATTAGTGGACAGCTTGTTGTGTACTCGGTAGTTTTGAGATTTCAATTTAGCTGAAGTTAAACTCACTTGGCAGTTGGTATCGTGCTCGGAATAAATCTGTTCTACATCTCATTTATCTCTGAATTTCCATTTCTACTGCTGCAGTTCAGTTTGAATGCTTGCACTTTGTATCACTTGGCAGTTTGAACGATTTCAGTTTTAACATTGGTTTTGCATTGGACTGTTTTGGATTGCTTGCATTTGGTTTGTCTTGAGTTGGGTTTTGAAATTAAGTGTTTGTATTGGTTGCAAGTGAAAGTCAACTGCTGTGTGCTTTATTGTTTAGGATTTGTGTTGCATTTAAAAATCAGATTCACTTTCTAAAAATTAGTTAAGTACTTTAGTTGAGTAAGGGGTCTTTTGGGTTGAGTTATAACTTGCTATCACTTGTTTGATTCATTGAGTTGAGTTCTCTCCTTTTCATTGCGATTTCGTTTCCAATTGCAACCCAAAAACCAGATTTTAATTTGAAACCCAAAATATCAACGACACATAAATACAAGCACGAATCGAAACAACATCAACTAGTCCCCAGGAAAAATACGACCTGTGGCCCCTTTACTACGCTTTTCATACTTTGATTGCAAAAAGAGTTTCCAGCACATTTATAAATTCTAAATTTGAGACCCACATTCGTCACAGCTCATTTTGGGTCCGTCACTCACCTGCCAACGCCAGCTACCACTGAGCTCTCCCTGGACTCCCTGAGCTTCCCTCAGCCAAACTCCAGTCAGCAGCTCCAGTCAGCAGCTCCAGTCAGCAGCTCCAGCCGTTGCAACCTGAGATGGCAAATGGACAAACCTGCTCCATGGAAAGGCTTCCATTGACTCTCCTTGAGTGTTTGAATCCTTCCCTGTCACCTGCAGCTTAATCAGACCATTAGCACAACAT